>JAAGEH010000452.1:15884714-15899084 GCA_011751065.1 Lasiurus cinereus
GAGGAACAATTGTAATAATCTGAACAATAAAGATTTATTAAATTTAAAAAAGTCCAGGCAAATGTTTAATACAAGCTGTGCTCCATTACGGAGCTGTGCCTGAGAGCCAGGCAGGCAGCTCGGCCAGGCTGGGCTCGGCAGAGAAGTGATGATGCAGCAGCCCTGCGGGGCAGCCATCTGCCAGCCCCACCGGTTGGGCGGCCCCCGGTGCCCGCTCATAATAGGCACCAAAGAGGCAGAGCGGTAAGCAGGGGCTCACCCAGGCTCTGGAATTCGGTTCTTCTGGGTCAAATCCGCCCTTCCTGCTCCCTGGTCAGTGGTGTGGCTGGAGCAGGGTCCTCTGTGGAGGAGGGTTTTATAGTGCCCCGTGCCCAGGGTTGTGTGAAGACCTGGCCAGAGGTCTCCCTGCGCAGGGCAGCCAGGCCTTGGGTGGCAAGGGTGAAGGTGGGACCTCAGGGCAGCTGCGCTCTGCAGACCAGAATGCACACACATGTGCAGAGGGCTGGCTGGGCTCACAACAGGAGTGTCTGCAGGCAGACCTGTCCGTCAGCATAAGCCTTCCATCAGTGTCAGCGTGGCCCCTCCGCACAGTCACACTCAACTCTGATTATTGAGCCCTTTCCAGTTTGGCTCAGTAGATAGAGCGCCAGTCCGTGGACCAAAGAGTCCTGGGTTCGATTCTGGTCAAGGGCATGTACCTTGGTTGCAGGCTCCTCCCTGGCCTGGTCGGCACGAGCAGGAGGCAACCAATCCATGTGTTTCTCACTTTGATGTTTCTCTGTCTTTTCCTCTCTTCCACTCTCTCTGAAAGATCAGTGGAAAAGAATCCTCAGGTGAGGATTCACGATTAAAAAAAAAACAACACAGTGATTATTAAGTGCCAGGCCCCCTTCTTGAGGAACTTGGGGGTCCCAGATAAATTCTGGGGGGAGACACAGCCAGGGACCTAGTGAACAAGTCCATCCCCCAGATGAGCTGGGTAATGAGAATCGCTTGGGAAGAAACAGGCCTCACTTGGAGCTGAGACCTGGATGGCTGGAAGGAGCCAGTCCCTAAGCAGCATTCTCCAGGCGAAGGCTGAGGGCAGGGCCTTGTGAGGGAGGGAGCACGTGTAAGGGCTGAGGTTAGAGAGGAACTGACCGGAGAGTGTGGGATCCTGGAGCGAGGGTGAGGAACTGGGTTTTATTACATCCAGCAGGAGGCCACTGGGGAGTGCCATGCTCTGATGGGTACATTTTAAGGACCCCCCGCTGGTGCATGGAGGGTGAATTCTGCAGTGAGAGAGGCAGGGAGGCCAATCAGGAGCCAGCCTTGGAGTTGACCGGGCACCAGGGCCCGGAGGAGGCAAGAGGTGCCTGACGGCAGAGCCCCTGCCCTGTCTTGCGGTGGACCCCACACAGGTCCGGGGGACCAAGGATGACTCCCTGGCTTGGGCTGCAGCCAGCTGAGCGGGCAGTGACGCCATTTCCTGAGATGGGGACAGTTGCGGGGCCAAGAGTTACACTGTGGCCCTACTAAGTTTGAAATGCCATGCAGGGCTGTCCACCAAGCAAGTGGCTGCCCCATCCAGAGCTCAGTGGGGGTTCAGAGGCACATGTGGCAGCCTGAGTTACAGGCATCTTTGAAAATAATCATGGACCAGATGCCACCACCAGGAGACAAACTGGAGAGCCGCACGGCACTATGGGGGAGCCACTGCAGAGGTGGCAGAACCAGCGGAGCACAGGGTCACTGTTTCCAGAAAACGCTGCCATCCTGGGCCTTCTGTAGCTCCATCAGTGATCCCCAGGTCTTAGGGACACCAGGAGCCTGAGCGCCCTCTTCTCAGGGCCACCCCCTCCGCCTGTCCCTCCGCACCCTCCCCGGCCGTCCCCGCCGGCCTGTGGTTCCTAGAGGCGCTGCCTGGCAGCAGGCTCAGCTGCCGGCCTCTGTCATGGAGACGGCAGCAGCTGCAGGCGACGGGCATTTGTGAGAATTTGTCAGAGCGCTGCCCTTCCTCCCCGGCCTGCCCTTCTGGAACATTTCTCTCCCAGGGCCCTGGAGACGGGGCTGCTGTAGGGCTGGGAGGGCCAGAGGGGACAGGAGGCCTGTTCTCTGCCTAAGGGGCAGGCTTTCTCCTGTGAGGTGGCTGTCACCCCCACTCGTGTTAACCAACCAGGGTCCCCATTCGCCATAGACGGTGCACCCCACACAAGCCCCCATTGCACAGGTAAGCACTGTCGCCAGGTGGGAGGTAAAGATACTGTCACATAGACATGGGGTCACACAGCTGGGCAGGAGCACCAGGCTCTAGAACCTCTGCCCCCCACACATACCCCACATCCCAGGCAGGCAGGGGAGCCCCGGGTGATGGTAGAGCTCCACCCATCCCTTCAACAGCCCTGTTTCCATGTCTCTGGTGGTTGCTTGCCCTCGTCTGCTGGTTCCAGGTGGGCCTAGGCTGGCTGGAGCCTGCCTGCCTGCCCACTGTTTGTACTTGGTGGCTTGGGATTTGGGGACCTGGAGGTGGGAGATCTTCTCCAGCCTGGCCCCCAGGCATGATTGGGATTTACTGGTAGAGAAACGCAGGAGGCCAGTCCCCGATGCTGCATTTACTGCAAGGTCAGAGACCTGGGATGGACATGTTTCAGGCCTCTGATCCCTGTCCCCACCAGCCCCAGGCCTGGTCTGCGGGCTTCCCTGGAGCAGACTAGGAGTCAGAGAGGGGCATCCACTCTCCTCACCAACCACCCGTTCACTCCGTGCGGCCCTCCCTGCTCTGGACACCTGGATTCCCGGGCCCACCCTCCCCTCCAGCCAGGCCTCCGTGGGCAGAGGGACAAACTCGGGAGGCCGACCGGCTTCCTCCAAGCCCATCCTCATGACCACCTGTTCCTGTTGGCCTCACCTTGGCCCAGGGACCCTGGAAAAACTGGTTTTCTTTACTCCCTGGGTCCTCTGTTTTCTTGTTTGTAAAGTGGGATTTCTTTCCACCAAGGCCAAGCCTTATCCCCCAAGATTCTCCCTAGAGAAGAGACGGTGGGGGGAAAAGGAGCCCTAACTGACCCCATGACCTGGGTCAAGTCACCTCGCCGCCCTCTGCCAGCAAAGATGGGACTCAGAGTGTCCGTGGGTTCACTCACCCACAAGTGCCGCCTGAGCCTGGCTGCCCGCGGGCACCTCCAGGCGGGGCTGCAGTGAGAACCACACCAATTCCTGACTCGGGCTCTCGTGGGGAGCGGCGGGGGACAGGACACGGTGACCAGCACGTGTGGAAGCTGGGCGGCAGAGAGCACCGTGTATGTGGGGGTGAGAGCCAGAGCTTGCCGCTCTCTGAGAACTGTCTTCCTGGGGCAGAGTCAGGGATGAATAGTCTGAGGCTCCGGAGTCGCTGGGCCAGGGGGAGGGGTTTGGGGAGGCGTGGAGCCAGGCCCGCTGCGAACAATGCCCAGTGTCCCCCCACGGTCGCCACACTGGCCCCAGGAGAAGCAGGGGTGTGGAGACCGGGGAGGGGTCCAAAGGGAGGTCTGGGGGTTGCCGTAACCTTGGCTCTGCCCGCTTTCCAGGCAGCTGTGCCTCCTGCTGAATGCGGAGAACATCTTCCACTCGATGGCGGACATCCTGCTTCGAGAAGAGGACCTCAAGTTCGCCTCGACCATGGTCCACACCCTCAACACCATCCTGCTCACCTCCACGGAGCTCTTCCAGCTGAGGAACCAGCTCAAGGACCTGAGGACACTGGTACTGTGCCCGCGGGCTCTGGCTGGGGAAACCTGTGTGCACGCGGCCCCGTCCTGCCAGCCCACCCGCAGCCCCAGGAGGCGCTCTGGGAGGAGACGGGATGAAGCTGGAGGTCTCCCTGGGCCCGTGTGAAATCCGGACACCCCTGGGTTGCGTACAGGAAGCGGCACCGTGGGAGTGAGTCACAGCTGGTTCCTTGAGCCACGCTATGGAGGCCTCTGAAGGAGACCGTGTGCTCTGCTCGGGTCCACGCGCCCTCCCTGACCCATCAAAGGCGGTGCCTTTTCTCTGTTGACACCCCACTCCCACCCTGGCGCTGCCCCCTGGCACACAGAGTTCTGGGCCCAGGTGGAGGACCCAATGGGTGAAGCCCTCTGGATGCCACCTCCCTGTCAGGGCCAGGCCTGTGGCTGTCAGCCTGCCGGGGGTCAGGGGTTACTGCTCTCATTGCCCTCCTCCTTGGCCCTGGCCCTGCTCCCCAACAGCTACACTCTGTGTCTCGAAAGGCACCCTGTCGGAAGCCAGGGAATCGGGGCTGCCGGTCCCAGGCTTTGGGGGAGGACCTCCCCGGGGCTGATCAGAGAGCAGGAAGGCACTCGCCATCCTCCCACCTTGTGCTGGGGGCCGTGGCAGGTGGCCCCCAGGTGTTTCGTCCCCCTATCTGGGCTGTGGCCCCACACCCTCCTTCCCAGCTCAGACCCTGCATCCACCCCTCTCAGGGTGCCTCCAGGACAGCCAAGCCCGGTCTGAGGGCATCTGGGGCCAAGAGGCTCGGAACGATCCAGGCCACACCCCTGCCTCCTTCCTGTGGTTCCTTTCAGACATTCGCGGAGGCCTGAAGAATTTTCCCCAGGGCAGGGGCTCCCCCGAATGTGGGTTCAACTCCTGGGCTGGTTTCCGAGTGCAAGGTGGGCCGCAGAGAGGGAGGAGGTGTGCCGGTTGAGGACAGGGGTGGGTGCTGCAGGGAACCGCCTCCCCACCCGCAGGCTGTGCCCTCCCGCACAGCCCTCCCAGCCCCACGCACTCCGGCCACAGGGTCCTGGAGGGGACAGTCGCTGTCATTTGCCGAGAGCAGAAATACCAGCACAGAGGACATGCTCCCCCCACCAGGCCCTGTCGCCACCACGTGGCTCTGTGGGGCCCAGAGTAATGACAGGGTCCGGTAGGAACCGTCAGCCTTTCCGTTGTGACAGCACGTTCCCAGCGGGGCTGCCAAACAGCTGGCTCCTGGCTCCCCACGAGGGCCCTTCCCTCTCAGGCCCCACAGGGAACCCGGGAGGGAGGAGCAGGTGGGGAGGAGCGGGCCCTCTGCTCACTGCTCACACCTCCCCCAGGAGAGCCAGGACCTGTTCTGCTGCCTGTACCGCTCCTGGTGCCACAACCCCGTCACCACGGTGTCCCTCTGCTTCCTCACCCAGAACTACCGGCACGCCTACGACCTCATCCAGAAGTTGTATCCTTCGCTGTCATGGTTCTCTCGGTCCAACCGCTGGAGGGGTGGGCCCGCTGCCATCCTCCTGCCCCCGGCCAGTGACATCAGGACCCGATGGGTGCCCTGAGGGACGTGTTTGCTGTAGGCAGCAAACGGTCACTGGGCCTCTGGAGGAGAGCTGGCGCTGGAGAAACGGATAGGCTGGGGATCGGGGCTGAGCGGGCCATCGAGGTGTGGGTGCCAGGGAACGGGCAGTGCACCTGCTCACTGCAGGTCGGCTGGGCCCTGTGCCGGGGCGGGCAGGAGACAAGGCCTAGAATAGGGGGGAGCGCAAGCCTGCAGGCTGAGCTGAGCCTTGGTGATATTGCTGCTATTTAGGGACCTTCGGGGGCCACAAAGCCAGAGCCAGCGTTCGGTGGTGACCCAGTGGGCAGAGCGGGCTGGCCGGGAAGCCTCAGAAAAGGGAAACCCCCCACCCCACTCAGGGCTTGCCTCAACGAAGGGCGTCATGGACAGATTTTGTTTAAAATACTGGAAAGCAAACCAGCCTTCTCCGGGAATGCCTGGCCTGTGGCCCTCACTGGGAGAGCTGCATAGATGCAAAATCGGTCCTCCCTGAGGGGCCTGGAGTTGGGGTTCAGGAAAGAGGGGCCCCGAGGGGTCTCCTTTGAGGGCAGCCATGGCCTTGCCTGGCTTCCTCAGGTGCTGCTCCCCTTTCATCCCCTAGATTTGCTTCTCTCGGTCAGTGATGACCAAGGGACCACAGGCCACACCTGCTGCAGCCCTGACCGTGGTGGGGCTGGCGGTGTCCACTCAGGCGGGAGCAGGCCCTTCCTGCCCAGCCCTCCCCCAGGCTGCAGGGCCTCGATAAGTGAGAGCCTTTCAGAGCCCAGATCGCAGGGGCGGGAGCTGCCGGAGCAGAGCCTGGGTGCCGCGCGGCGGGGACAGCTGTGCCGCCTCTCATTTAGAGGGACACAAAGGCAGAAGGAATAGACGGATGCCCTTCGGATGTGGAATCCAGCTTAAGCAGAAGCAGGCTCTGTGCCTCAGGAGACCAGAGGGAGGAGGGTCGCTCTGAGCCCCTGGGTCAGGCCCTGGGGTCCCAGTTCTCCAGCTGCCGCCCCTCCCCGTCAAATCCCCTCCCTGAGACAGGCTGTCCTGGCCCGGGGGGAAGACTTTCCTTGACTGCCCACCCAGCGGGGACCTGGAGGTCACGGTGGACTTCCTCACGGAGGTGGACAAGCTGGTACAGCTGATCGAGTGCCCCATCTTCACATGTAAGGGCCCGGCCTCTGGCCTCTGGCTGGCTACAGTGAGGCGAGGGTGAAGCCACACTCAAAAGAGAGAGAGGGAGGAGGGGAGGGCAGTCACCCCAGGGATACTCTGGAATGTGGAGAATGTAAGACTGGGGAGGAGATCAGGTCTGAGGAGAGCAGCCACAGCAGGGCTGGGACATGTGGCATCAGAAGCTGCCTGTGTGCCTCAGGGGGGTCTTGTGGACACGCCAGCGCTGACAGCAACACCCACTGAAGGTGAGTGTCATGGCTGCCGCTGCCGCCGGGAGGACTAGAGCAGTGCTGTCGGGACAGGTGGGCACTGTCCTAGCGCTGTGCCAGCCCCTCCCCCAAACCGCCACTCTCTGTCCTGGTTTTTGGAAGCTGCGGGGGCCCTTGGCCCACCTGCAGGTGCTCCTGCGTGCCCAAGAGCCACACACTCATCTCCGCAAAGCAGAGCTGGCATTTGCTGGGAGCCGATGGGTGGGAGCTGCCTGATCGTAACACCCAGGCTGACTGTGCAGAAGTGGCAGCACACACAGCTCTTGGCGCCTCCAGCACGGTGACTGCCTGGAATCGGTGCTTGCAGTGTGGTGAGAAGCCAGCCACCCAGGCCACCTGCTCTCTGGCAGCGCCTGGCAGGCTAGGGCAGTGGTCGGCAAACTCATTAGTCAGCAGAGCCAAATATCAACAGGACCACGATTGAAATTTCTTTTGAGAGCCAAATTTTTTAAACTTAAACTTCTTCTAACACCACTTCTTCAAGATAGACTCGCCCAGGCTGCGGTATTTTATGGAAGAGCCACACCCAAGGGGCCAAAGAGCCGCATGTGGCTCGAGAGCCATAGTTTGCCGACCATGGGGCTAGGCAGTCACCCTTCACCCTGGAGCCAAAGGCAGACGCAGGGGCTGAAGATTCCACCCTCATGCCCATCCGAACGGAAGGCAGCTTGTCCCAACAGCCAGGCACATGCTGCCGGGTGCCTGTGGGACACAAGAGTGGGGGGAGACCCTGCCCCCCATGGAGTATACCTGAGCCTGTCCCAAGTGGTCCCCTGAGCCGATCTCACTTCCCAGGCAGCCAGGCACATGCTCCCCTTAGGGCAGATCCATCCCAACCCTAGAAACGCAACAGCCTCTTCTCTCCAGGCCCAGGGCTTTGTTGGGGCAACCACAGCAGATGCACCCCCTGGTGCTGCCGAGCACCCGTTCTAACTGGGATGCCTAGATCCAGCTTCCCCCAGGCCCCAGGGGTTTGGACCCTGATAGGCCCAGGCTTCTGCTGGAGTTCAAGGCTCGGGGAAGGCTGCTCGGTCCCCCCCGGTGGCCCCTGCCACCTCGAAGGGGAGGGCTGCGGGCGGCCCGCTTCCTAGCTTTCCCAGCCCCGGGCCCTGGCTGCTCCCTATCAGCATCAGCCCAGACGCTGCGCAGCTGCTGCTGGCGGCGTGGCCTCCGGAGTGTGTGTCCCCCTCCACAGAGGGTGCCCAGCTGGGCCTAGAGGCACGAGAAGGTAGAGCCAGTGACTCTGCCAGAGGCTCAGAGGAGGGAAGGCCCGGCCTGTGTGTTGGGACACGAGCTGGGCAGGGCCAGGGTGTGTCTCCTCCCACCTGGCGGGGTGGTGGCAGGACCGGGATCTGAGGGGGATTCCAAAGCCCCTCCCAGACCCACGTGGGCTGTGTTTCAGCCCCACACGAACGCGCTTTCCATCTAGCCCTCCCTCGGCGTCCTAACTCAGCCTCTCGGGCCCACCTGCTTATAGCTCATGTGGCACGGACGGGGACCTGCTGCACAGGAAGGCCCAAGCCCCTCTTGCCAGGGAGGCAGTGAGCATGGGGCAGGGACAGCCCAGGGCACGTTGGGCATCGCCAGGCTGAGGTGACTGTTGGGAAGATCGGACGGGCAGTTGGGTAGGAAGAGAGCATGATGAGGTCGAGGGGACAGATAGGCGCTACTGGATGGGGGCAGGAGTGGTCATGGCTGTGGAGCCCAGTTCTCTGCCACAGCCCCCTGGCTGGCCCTGTCCTCGCCAGGTTCTTAACCCCTGACCTCTGCCCTCCTGCAGATCTGCGTCTGCAGCTGCTGGACGTGAAGAACAACCCGTACCTGATCAAGGCCCTCTATGGCCTGCTCATGCTGCTGCCCCAGAGCAGTGCCTTCCAGCTGCTCTCCCACCGGCTCCAGTGCGTGCCCAACCCCGAGCTGCTGCAGACCGAGTGAGTGCGGGCAGGGGCCTGCGCCCGCTGCCTCCCTGGGGGAAGGCATCGCCACCCAGCAAGGGCCGGGCCAGAGGGGCCTGGTGAGGACGCTGTGCCTCAGGGGGCTGCCGAGGGTCTCCTTGCCTGGGCATCCCACCCAGTCACCTCAGACCCTGTCCACCCACAGCCACTAGCCCGTGGGCCTCTCATTTCCATACCAGAACACCAGGCTGGGGATTCTGGGAGAAGGTGGCAGTGAGACCTCCTCTAAGAACCAGGGTTAACCTAAAAGTCAGAGGTAGCGTGACCTGTGGCTGCACCGCGCGCTGCTGCCCACAGGAAGAACAGGTATAGACGCACCTCCGCCGAGAGGCCCAGCATAGGCAGCTCTGGCAGGAGGCTGCGGCCCCTGGGGGGATCGAGGCTCCCACCCGAACACACTGCTGGCCTGGCCCCTGGAGCCTGTTGGGCCTTGTCTATATTTGGTAACCCTTGGAGGCTTCGCCTCATCCACAGGCATTTGGCATCCGAGATGGAAAATTTCACTTGTCAGGTTGCCATGGAAACAGGCAGAGCCACTGAGAAGATTTACGCTGAATGGAGCGCGCCCAGCTTGCATCAGATGCCCTGTGTGTCTAGAATTCCCTCCCAGGCTGTTCAGGCCGCTCCGCAGGCCTGGCGTCTCGCTCCTGGAAGGGTCTTGCGCCTTTGCCATCGGATGCGGGCAGCCTTGAGATGGGCTGGCGCAGCACTCGGCCCCTGCAGGGCTCAGCCCACCACCCCTCCCACTGGCCTGGCCTCGCCACAGGCTGGGTGTGGGCACCTGACTGCTGGTCTGCTCTGGGCCAGCCGGAGGGGCTCAAACCCTCAGCAAGAGTGGTCTCCGGACCAAGGCCCAGCTCCTGCCCACCCTGACCCTCGCCAGCAGCAGCTCTCCAGGGCAGCAGTGCTGGCACCATCCTGCTGCTCTTGGTGCCACCGGGGAATCCCCAGGGAGGAGGGAGCAGCTGAGGAGCTGGGTGTGCATTTGGGGATCTCTCCCTGAGGCCACACTGCTTCGCTGGCCTCCTCTGCACTGGCCTTTCCAACACCCAGTGGGTGTGAGGGTTGCCCCGTCAGGCACTGAGGAAGGGGGTGCGGTGGGAGGGAAGGAGGAGGCAGGCAGGCTGCTGCCCTGGGAACTCTGGTACCCCCTCTTTTGGGAACCAGCCTGCCTTGCTGGGAGGCCTCAAGGCCGGGCCGTGGACCCCATGCTGTGGAGGGCCATACCCTTCTCCGAGCTCTCCCCACCACTCTCCTGATCTCAGAATAGAGGGATCCTCCCTGCGCGCCCCCAAACCAGGGTAGAGCGAGTCTGCACAGGGACGCTAGGGAAACGAGCATTCCTTCAGTCTCCCGTGGTCAGTCAGGGGACATCCCCAGGCCTAGCTGGGGACCTGGCCCAGCTCTGACCTAGGCAAGCCCACACTTGCTCTGGGTTTCTCCTCGGGGAAATGAGCACTGGACTAAATGGTTGCTTGAGGCTCTGCCCGGTCTTCAGAGCTCTGTGTTCCCAGCCGTTCTTAGCGAGGACCCCGGCGGGCAGGCAGGAGCAGTGGGCGAGGAGGGGCCTCGGGAACAGCTGGAGAGGGGTCAGATTGCAGGCTGGGCACAGAGGGACAACGCACACTCTGCAGAGGACAGTCTCAGCCCGGGAAGGACAGGCAGCTGGAGCACTGCGTCAGGTGCCTGGTGGGCCTGCAAGCAGGGAACAGCTGAGGGGGTTTCTGGGTCCCCGCCCTCCCGAGTTGTGTGTGCTCAAGGTGCCCCCAAGGCTGAGAGAGACTGGGCCCCTCAGGCTTCCAGCCACTCCCCAAAGACATCTCCTCGGTGGGGCTGGAGGAACCCTCCGAAGGAAAGGCCGTGATGCTCACCACAGTAGCCTGGTGACAGGTGCGGGGGTAGGTGGCAGGACAGGAGCCCCGGTCTGTGCTGCCGGCGGTGCCCTCCAGGCATCGCTGCCTAAGGGGTACAAACATGAAGGAACCATTCGAGGCCGAGGTGGCTGCGCCCATGACCTCGGGCCAGGAAGGATCTACCCGCAGGAGGCTGAGTCACTGGGGACAAGACTAATTGCTTAGAGAGCAAGGTACAGCTCACTCCTTCCAACCCCCACCCCTACCTACCCTGGCCACATCTTTGCATATCACCCTGGGTTTGCCATTCACTGCTGGCATCTCCATGGAAACCCCTCATCTCACTCCTGGGGCCTAATGCCTTGGCTCACCGGGAGTGTTGAGGGAGCAGCATAGAGACCCATGGAACCCCATGTCAGATGACATGCTTCAGGGTCATCTCATGTTTATAGGCCTGGGTTGGGGCAGCATCTGGCCACCCCCTGAAGTTAGAGGTCCAAGCTCCAGGGAGTCTCTCAGCCTTCTCAGCCAGCTTTCTCTCTTGGGACAGTGGCACCTGTGCCACAGAGTGACTGTGACAGCCGGTCCCTGCCTGCAGTCTGGCCCCTAGAGCAGCCCACTCTTTGACCTTTGTTGAATGAATGTCCAGCAGCTCAGGAGGCAAGGCCTGAGGCCCAGAAAGCAGCAGCCCAGGAGCTGGCCAAGGCGTTTGCAGGCGATGCATCTTCACGAGGAGGAGGGAGCGGGCTGAGGGGAGTGCAGGGCCACCCCCAGGCTCCAGGTGGCCGGCCACGGAAGGGTTCACGCTGCCCGGCCCTGGCCCAGCAGCCCATGGAGGGTCGGCAGCGCCTTTCAGGCCCAGACATCGGGCGCCTGTACCTGGCCGGGAGCCAAGCTCACCGCCGAGGGGTCCGTTTGGGTGAAGCACCATCAGGTTCCCCCAAAATGAACTGAGCAGCTCGTGTGCCTCCAGCTGCCGGGCCCTGGCTGGTCACCTCCGAGGGCAGAGTCGTAGCCATGGTGGCTGCCCATCAGGTCCCTAGGCGGGGGCTGGAGAAATCTCCCTTTACAGATGAGGAAACTGAGTCACCCAATGGCTGGGAAGTGGTCGTGTTGCCATTGGGTCATACCTGTCCAGCTCCTGCTGCTGCCTGGATACCCCCACTGGGGTCTGTTCATGAACTTCCAGGGACCCAAGGATTGTCCCAAACAGCCCAGAGCCTTCCCGAGACCCTTCCTCAGAGCTCCAAGGGCCCCCAGGCCTCGGGAGCTGGAGGAAGGTAACTGCCAGCGCACAGATCTGTCCCCCCGCTCCCCACTGGCCAGTGTGGCTCCGTGAAGGAGAGCAGAGTCTGTCACCGGCCTGAGGGGGGCTAGTGCTCAGGGCAAGCTGAACACTGAGGTGACGGGCATCAGGGCTATGAGCTCGAACAGCTGCAGGGAGGACCAGCACTAGTACTAGTAAGTGTGCAGTGCACCCCGCATGCTGCTGCACGAGCAGCTGGGGAGGGTGGTGGCAGCAAGAGTGGTGGGAGTCATGGGCATGCCCAGCCCTGAGACCGGCTGTCCTCCCCCAGGGGCAGGAACTGCCTGCAAGCTTCTGGGCCCCAGCCTCAAAAACGTGTCCTGCCAATGGAGGGCCCAGCAGAGACCCTTTAGCCCTCCCTGCTGGCCCTAGTCCTAGCCCTGCCCCCAGAGAAAGGGCCAGGCTGCCTCCTCCCCCACCCCTGACCCTGTTCCAGGCCCCAGCTGGCTTCCTGGCTGGCTGCAGGCCCTGGCTTTCACCCCAAAGGGAGCCACTCGTAAACAGGAAATGCTTCCCAATGCGATGCCTGCTCTGGGCACTGTTGCCAGCCCACAGGCTGGAGGCCATGTCCAAGCCGCAGTGTTGACTGGTCTCTCCAACTGCTGGGGAGGGAAGCTCAAGCTCCTCAGCTCCTGAGGGCTGTGGGGGGAGGGGTGCTGGGCCCGAAGCGCAAACTCCCGCCCTCAGTTCCACCACCTGTGGCCCTGCCCTCCTGTGTCTGGAGCTGCGCCCCTCCAGGAGCGCGTGCCAGGACACTGACACTGCGCCCTCTGCTCCCTCTCCCCAGAGACAGTCTGAAGGCCGCCCCCAAGTCACAGAAAACGGACTCCGCCAGCATCGACTATGCAGAGCTGCTGCAGCACTTTGAGAGGGTCCAGAAGAAACACCTGGAAGTGAGGCACCAGCGGAGCGGGCGCGGGGATCACCTGGACCGCAGGGTTGTCCTCTGACGGGCTGGCGTGAAGAAGGGCCCAAGGAGCGGTCCCGTGGAGCACTGGGATCTTCAGGCCCCTTCCCACAGCCTGGGGACCTGCCTCGGGAGCAGGCTGGCCCTGCCACAGCCCAGGGAGGGAGCAGGGAGGGAGGCTGTTCTGTCTACCCGACCTCTCACCACCCGGCCCCCAGCTGGCCGCAGGCTCTGTCCAGCATTCAGATAGAGCCGCTTGCCACCAGGGTGGGGCCACAGCCTCAGACGCCACCTATCCTCTAGATGGGTCTTTCTGATACCCTCTGGGGGAGAGCCTGACCTCCCAGCCCGCCAGAGCCTGGCCTCACGCGATGTGTGCACACACAGCTGTGTGCACACAGGGGCTAGCACACAGCTCCGTGTGAATGATGCATTCCCTGCCCCAATAAAGAGATGACAGGAAAGCCTCCGCCTGCGCCTGCCTGCTCCTTCCCGCTGGCGCCCGCCACAGGACCTTGCACCTATCCTGGAGACAGGTCTCCCCGTGGCTCCAAGGAGGCCTAGCTTCGCGGGGGTCTGGTTACTCCACACTCACTTTCAGGTGTGGGCCCTGGGGATCCCAGCTCTCCCCTAGGAACCGCCCCTACTTCCTGGAGATCACCAAGCACTGGCTGCCTGGGAACCCGGAACCCCTCCCAGGCACCTACTCTGACTTCCATCCTGATTGCCCCAGGGACAGTGGACACTTCCCCACTGGAGGATGGACTGGGCGCACCTCCGGAGTTCCTCAATGAAAGGGCGTGCGCCCTGCAGGACTGCAGCTCCTGGGGGTGGGAAGGAGGGCCCAGACCAGTGCCCGGAGGGAGGACGTGCTCAGGTGCTTCCCCTTGAGCTGGCTAAACGAGCCTCACCTCAGCGCACCATAGGCCCTTGACCTCACACTCTGGGAAGCCTCTGATTGGCCAGCGGGCCCTTAAGTGGCTCTCAGGACCCGGTGTGTGTGTGGGGGCGGGGGGGGGAGCGAAGGAGCTTCACTGCTGGGGTCTCCAGGCTCAGGGTGCAGGACGCGGCGCACTTTTGCCCTACTGGACCCACATGGTCCCCGCCACCCCAAGGAAGGTTGCCCGAAGACCAGGTCACTACGCCTCCCAAACGCCAGGCGCCCCATCAGGCTGGCATCCCGGCTCTTGGAGAAGGAGCCACAGAACTTCTGGAGGAGGGTCCCAACTCCGCGGCGCCTGGGGTGAGGCGCCCAGGGCAGCGGCCCTCGGGGCCCCCTCGTGCGGTGTGCGGCGTGGCCACCCTCGGGCGCTCCCCGGGGACGCCAGCCCGCCGCGGGTCAGCTGAGAGCCGGCAGCCCCGGGCCGAGGACCCCGGGCCCCAGGCAGCGGCGAGCCCCGCACGGGGCGGGCAGCCGGCAGGCCCCGCCCAGCGCCGCCCCCGACCCGCGCTGGCGCCCGCGCCGCCGCCCGCTCGCCCGACCAGTCTGGCCGCGCCGGGCTCGGATTTCAAAGCCGCGGTGCCTGGCGGCGAACGGGCCTGCGCCCGCCCGGCGGTTCCCACCGCCCCTCCCGCCGCGCCCGCCCCCCCGCGGCCCCCTCGCCGCGCCCACGTGACGCCCGCGCCGCGGCGGCTCCGGTG
>JAAGEH010000452.1:15899184-15921505 GCA_011751065.1 Lasiurus cinereus
GCCCGCGACCCCCGAGCGCGGCGCTGCCGGCCGCTGAGAGCGCCCGAGGCGGCAGGCCCGGCCGGGCCCGGAGCGAGCGCCCGCCGCGCCCCGCCTGCGCCCCGCCGCCCGGCCCGAGCATGGAGACGGCGGAGAAGGAGTGCGGCGCCCTGGGCGGGCTCTTCCAGGCCATCGTCAACGACATGAAGGTAACGGGGCGCGCGAGTGCGGGGTCCCCCGGTGTCTGCGCGCCGCGGGGTCCGTGTGTCCTTGGCTGGCCTGCGTCTGCTGTGCGCCCCGGTTCCCGGCCGCCCGCCTGGGGGTGCGGGAGCTCGCGTGTCGGGGTGTCCGTGTGGTCCCCAGGGTCCACGCTCCGGGTCACCCGAAGCGCAGCGCCCCCCTGGGTTCCCCGGCGGAGCCTGCGCACACCCGGGCTCCCTGCGCCCCAGACCTTCACAGCATGAATGAGGTCTGGCTCCTGGGGTGCTGCCTCTATGGAGCTTTAGCAGGTCCCGAGTCCCTCCGGCCTCCGCCCCCCACCACCACCACCAGGGCCCCCCCATGCCTCCAAGGCTGGCCTTGAAGCCCCGTCCGTGCTGTCAGCAGCAAAGCAGGGGAAAATAATTAAGCCGAGAACCGTTAACTCCTTCCCCCCCGGCCTGGGCCTCTGTGCCGACCCTGCGGCTGTCTCCCCCCTCTCCCATCGGCCCCCCAGAACAAGCTGGAGAACTCCAAGGTCTCCAGGCTGAGTGTCCCTGCGTCCCGAGGCCTCTGTCCTTACCTGGGGAGGAGGCGCGGAGGTTGGGATGGGCAGAGCAGCCCCAAGGGAGGGCCTTCCCTCCCCGACTCCCCCCCAGGCCTGGGCTCCAGCCCCTCCCCACGACTGCTCACCGGCAGGCCGGAGCAGGCCCCCCGTTCCCGGCCTGCCGGGTGGGGAAACCGAGGCCAGGGAATGACTCAAGGTCATTGAGGAGACGGTTAGACGCGGTCCCTGACCTCACCCCCTCTTTGTCGATCTAGGAGGCCAGGGGCGTCCTTCCCCCCAGAGGCCGGGTGGCAGGGCTGGCGCGGGCTGACAGGCAGGACGGGGTGAGGAGCTGACCCTGCCCTTCTCCTCGGGGGTGGGGACGGAGAAAGGAGAACCGGGTTCCCACAGGAACTCCGGGAGCCCCCACCCGCCCAGCCTTTCACACTTCCGAGGACACACAACCCCAGGTGACATCACCGGCCCAGGAGGAAACACCGCGCACGGAGGTGCTGGGGCAGGCCCGCCGCAGGAGGGGGGGGTCGCAGGCGTGCCAGGGGCTCCTGTGCTGCCAGGGCACAGCCCCCCGGGCAGCTGCCAGGGACCTGCTCCCGCAAGAGGCCCGCCGCCCCTTGGCCTGGGACTACGGAGAGGCAGCGTGTAGGTGTCCCCCGCCGCCGTCCGGGTGCTTCCCCTAAGACAGTCATCCCTTGCAAATCTACCTCCGCCCTTTCGGAGGAGTGCTGGCCTCTCTCTGCCTTCAAGCAGCTCCTCCTGCCCTGTGGGCATCACAGCCTGGCACCAGGACCTCCTTCTGGGACCGGGCAGCCCGGACCACCCTTCCCCTCCCCACCCCCGCCACTCCCAGGGCCGGCACCCTCCTCCTGCTGGCAGCCTCCCCAAAACACTGCAGAGAGCAGCCGCTCTTGCTCAGAGAGTGGGACCCTCTCTCCCTCTCAGCGTTCCTGCAAGGAACTTGGGGATCAGACAGACGCAGACAGGCCCAGGTGATAGATAGCAAGAGATTCCGGCAGGATTTCCTGACGTGGAGGCAAAACGGGAGAGGTTTCGCCTGGGGAGATGCCAAGCGCACATATTCCCCCCCACCTATGACACAGGCATATGTTCCGGCCAGGGACAGAGCAGGGGACTGGGCCCCCTGGAGGCCCGTCACCTGGCTTGAGGGGACCGCTTCTGGCTTCCCCAGAGGGTGGCCATGTCCAGAGCATGACCTTGCCCCATGAGGCCTCTCCACAGCCCCGCCTGGCCCTTCTGAAAGCCCAGCCCTTGGCTTGAGGGCTGGAGGGAAGGGCCCCCCGAGCTGTGCCTGGAGGCGGAAGGTGTGGAGGGGGCACCCGCTCCAAGGTGGGGAGGGGGCTCTCAGGAGCTTTCCCTGCTCGCTGGGCCTCGTTGGACTCGGCTCAGATGCCCACTGGGTGCCAGGAAGCCCACGGAAGCCCAGGGAGGGGCGGGAACTTGTCTAAAATGACAGGACCAGACTCGGCTTCAGTCCCCACCTGCCCAGGCAGCAACTTCAGCCCAGTGAATGGGGCTTCCTCCCAGCGCTGGCCCATACAGAACACGGGGCATAGCTTTGCCCGCCCTCTCAGGAGTGGTGAGTGTCCCCCAGACACCGAGCCCCTGGCAGAGAGGCAGGGACCCATGCCCCCGTGAGCCAGCATCAACTGTGCACTTACTAAGCGTTGGCACATGCTAAGTGCTTTCCAGGCAGTGCCTCCTCAGGTCTCTCCAAGCATGTCAAACTCGTGGCTGGTCGGCCCGCATGCCTCATATATGCCATCCGGCCATGAGTGTAACGTGCTTGCTCTACATTGATCCCAAGAAGGTGATACACTTCCCTTCCTGATTTTACAGGCGAGGAGACGTGCCCAGGGTCACCTCTCTCTGGGGCTGTAGCCTGGGTCACTCACCTGCACAGCCAATGCTCAGACCGCGTGCAGCACCCAGAAAGCGTCTCTGAGGGCCAGGGTCCCCAGGGACCTCCGCATTGGTCTTCTCCCTCCCACTTGGACACCTCTAGGGACCAGCGTGTCACCTTCCTCTTCCTGAGTAGCCCACGGGGCTGGAGGCAGAGCTGGGAGTTCCTCCCATCCCTGCAGTCCCTGCCTCTCCCCACCCAGAGACTCATCTCCCCGCAGCCTCTACCTGACCCGTCAGATAGGGGTCAGATCCTGCCTGCCCCTGGCAGCCTCGGGCCAGGCTAACCTCCATGTCTTGAGCCTCTCGTCTCTAGAATGGGGGTGATCATTTCCCAGGGCCGTTGGAAGGATTCGAGGCGATCACCCAGTGACAGGGCTCAGCACTCTGCAAGCACTGCTCCCTGTCACTAGTGAGAGCACCCCAGCGTCTTCGAGCCTGCAGCCGGGTGCCGGCCCGGGGAGGCTGAGGACACTCTCCTGGGCCGCTGCGGCTCCGGCCCTCAGAGCTTTACCTCTGAGCCCTGTGTGAGTGACCAGTAGGGCTGGAGTCCTCGGTCCACCTACTGAGGAGCATGGGCCTGGCCGCCCCACGCCCCATCTGGTCCCCTCTGCACTAGAGGAAGCGAGGCTGGAAGGTCGGAGGTGCAGTCGAAGGCCTGGCCGGGTTGAAGCTGGTGGGAGGAGCCTCGGCCTGTAGGGAGGACAGACTTTCCTCTGCCTGGTTTCACCCCGTCCAGTGGTTCTCAACCTGTGGGTCGCGACCCCTTTGGGGTCCATTGACCCCATCATAGGGGTCGCCTAAGATCATCAGAAAACTCAGATATTTACATTACGATTCACAACAGTAGCAAAATTACTGTTAGGAAGTAGCAAAGAAAATAATTTTATGGTTGGGGGTCACCACAACCTGAGGAACTGTATTAAAGGGTCCCCGCATTAGGAAGGTTGAGAACCACTAACCCAGTCCCTTGCTCTCTCGGGCTGCCCAGGGGCCTGCAAAGGTTTCCCGGGGGCCAGCACGGCTGCCTCTGGACCACGGCACTACCCCCACTCCCACTCCCCACCCCCTCGATCCTCTTTCCTCCCTGGAGGTCTCATCTCAGCAAGGGGCTGGCGGGGTGGAGATGGTAGGGGGGTGCCACCTTCCAGAAGACCCCTGGGGGTGCCCAGGTGAGGGTCCGCTCCTCGGGCCTGCCAGGGAGGACCCTTTCCCCTGAGCTGTGCCCACCCACCGCCTCCCCTTCCCCCTCCAGCTCCAGCCTGTGTGACCTTCTCAAATATTTGCTTTCCCTGGGCACTGGTTGGGCTGGGCTGGGAGGGAGGGAGTCTCTGAGGCTCCCAGAAGCCGCCCTGTCTCCTGTCCACCCCTGCAGGCTGTCCTCGGCCGAAGAGGCCATTTCAGAGCTGCCCCCGGGTCCCAGCCCAGCAAAGCCTCCCTCAGCGTCGGTGAAGGGTCTCTGCCTCCCCTTTTCCTGGGGATCGGCCACAGCGCCTCATCCCACACGGAGGGGAGGGCTGGGAACCCGTGGGGCTGGGGCTCGGCTGGCCCCGGCTCCCTGTCAAGGGCTGAGGCCTCCACGGGGCCCTGGGACCAGGACCCAGCGGTCATGGGAAGGCACGTTCGCCGCCCTCGGGCCGGGGCTGAGGCTTCGAGACCCAGCGGCCATGGGAAGGCCCATTGGCCGGAAGAGCCCCCTTGATTAGACTGGACAGCTCGGTCGCCAGGAGCCTGGCCTCCCTACTGGGACCCCCCTGCCCCCCCAATTTGGAGCTTTGGGCCAGGCTGGGATAAAGGCCACACTGTGTCCCCAGGAGGGGAGGGAGGGGAGCCGGGGTGGAGAAAGGTGGCTCTGTTGGCCGCACAAGGCCCCATTCAGCCCAGGGCCTGGCTGTCCCAGGCAGGCTGGCCGGGCCCTGCGGTTGTCACACCCTCCCCGGGCCTGGGAGCCCCTGCTGCTGCCGGGAAGGGTGCTGGCTGGGCACCGAGTAGGGCCCTCAGGGGCCCCAGTGGAGAGACCTGGAGTGCCTTGAGCCCTGCCCCCCTACACAGTGCCTCTGCCCGTGCCCTGGGGAGCGTCCAGGGCCACGTGGGGAGAACACGGAGCCCCTCCTGCGGCTCGGCCCACACCCCCCGCCAGGCCCGGGGCAGCCCCGAGGACACGGGACCTGCATTGACTGCTTCATCTCCCTGAGGGAGGATGTGACTGCAGACAGGAGGCCCCACTTCCTGACGGCCAGGGCGGAGGAGGCACAGAGGCCTCTGTTCCCAGGGCCAGGACTTCCTCTGCTCCTGCCTCTGTCCTCCGTCCTCTGTCCCGCCAGCCCTGCAGCCCCGTGCACCTCACTCCCTCCCCGTCTCCCCCGCAGAGCTCCTACCCCATCTGGGAGGACTTCAACTCCAAGGCCACGAAGCTGCACTCCCAGCTCAGGTGAGGCTGCTGAGGGCGCCCCGGCGGGGAGGGGCCGGGGAGGTGAGGACACCTCCCCACAGACCCCCCGCTGTCCATCTCCCCAGGACCACTGTGCTGGCTGCTGTGGCCTTCCTGGATGCCTTCCAGAAAGTGGCCGACATGGCCACCAACACCCGAGGTGGGGAGGCGCACGGCTGGAGGTTGGGGGGCCCCGGGGTAGACTGAGGCTGGGACTGTGAGCCAGGGGGAGGACGCCAGGCCCAGTGCAGGGATCCTGAGTTCTGCTCCCTCGCCGAAGGGGCTGGCTGTTGAGAAAGGGAGCCTCTTGTCACTGGAGGCGTTCGAGCAGAAGTGGGGGCGGCAGCAGGGACGTCACGGGGGCTTCCTTTCTTGCTATGGGGCGCCCTTTGACCCCTCCGCCACAGCTGTTCACCGTCTGTACAGTGAGTCTGAGTGTGGCCACTTACCGCCCCCTCGTCTGCCCTCAGGGGGACAGGGGCCCAGTGAGCCTTCCCTATGGGCTCTGGCATTTCCTTTGCTTCCTGGTCTGAGGAGCGGGGACCTGGGTCCCCTGTTCCTTCAGGTGGTGAGAACCAAGGCAATGGCTGGTGCTGGCACCCACACCTGCAAATGGCACACCTGGGGTGGTGCCTGGTGCAGGGAGGGGACTTGGGCCAGCTCTTTGGCTGTCTTCAGTTCTGACCTCTCCCAGCTGAGCGGAGGCTCCGGCCACAAGAGCACCTGCAACTGCAGAAGGCTGGCCTGGCCGGCAGGGGCAGGGCCTTGGTGGGGCTCGGGAACTCCAGGGGAAGATCCACTGCCCCACGGGGACCAGGGGACCAGGCCGGCAGGATTGTGGGATGCTGGGGATGGGATGGGCCGGAGGCAGCCTGGCCTTCGCGGGCCAGCGCGCCCCCTCATGGCCAAGGCCGGGAGTGCAGAGGTCCCGACGGGCCCTTTCCCATGCCACGCTCTTGCCTCGCCAGGGGCCACCCGGGACATCGGCTCGGCGCTCACGCGCATGTGCATGCGCCACCGCAGCATCGAGACCAAGCTGCGGCAGTTCACCAAGTGAGTGGGCGCCTCGGGCGGGCGGGCGGGCGGGCGGGCGGGCAGTGGTGTCACAGGCAGGAGACACGCCTGCCGGCCCTGACCTGCTCACCCGTGTCCGCAGCGCCCTGCTGGAGAGCCTCATCAACCCGCTGCAGGAGCGCATCGAAGACTGGAAGAAGTCCGTCAACCAGCTGGACAAGGACCACGCGAAAGGTGAGGCTGGGGCTCCCCACACCCCGGTATTCCCACCCCCGCATTGCGCAGACCCTGGCACAGCTCCCCTCTCTCATCACCTGCAGAGTACAAACGGGCCCGGCATGAGATCAAGAAGAAGTCCTCGGACACGCTGAAGCTGCAGAAGAAGGCTCGCAAAGGTAGAGGCCAGAGCTGCCCATCCGGGCACAGCCCCCTGGACCCCCGCTCCACGGCCCCACTGCCCTCAGGGGTGTCCCAGGGCATCATCCTGGACACCAGACCCTCCAACCTGTTGGGTGGGACAGAGGGCGCCTCCCTGCCCCCAGACCAGGCCCAGCCTCCCCTCTCAGGAGGCGGCCGGAGGCTCCCCCGGCCCAGGCACCCCTCCCCGCCCCCAGAGTGGCTCTGTCCATCGGCTGTCTTTCACACACTCTCCCTCTGTCTCTCCTCTTCCTTCCACATCCTTCCTGTAGAGCTACTTGGTAAGTCAAATGTCCATCTCTCCAGCTGCTTCTCCCGTCCTTGTCGCATCTGTCTGTCTCGCCAGCTCAGGGCCATGGGAAGGCACTAGTGAGGGAGGGGCCTGGGGTACAGTTCCCCGGGGCCCGTGGCCAGGGATGACTCCAGGGCCACTGCTGGGTCAGTCTGCCAGGTCAAGAGGGGTTGGGCCACCTTGGAGGGGGGGCACAGACCTTGTCTGTCTGGCCCCTGCCCGCCTGCCACCCAGAATTCTTACCCGTCACCTCCCTACTTCCTGTCTCATTGCTCCTCTACCTCCTCTTCTCGCCTCTCTCTGCCTCTTGGTGTTGCCATTGCTGTCCTGTGCGTTGCTCCCTGAGCTGAGTGGGGGCCCCTCTCCCTGCTCCCAGAGCCCAGCCCCTACTCTCCTGACCAGGGTCTGGAGGACAGCTGTGCCCTATGCTCTACTTGCCCCCCACCCCGACTCCCTCCAGTACCCCAGGAGGCGAGAGGGTGCCATCCTGCAGGCAGTGAGAGTCCTGGGGGGTGGAGGTCTCCTCTGATCGTCCCTGAGCACAGCTGTTCCAAGGGGGGCCCTGGCACTGCCCAGGACTCTGCTCGCCCCAGGGCCTGCGTGGCTTTGCAGCTTTGGTGTCCTTCCTGTGTACGTGTCTGTCCGTCCGTCCGTCTTCTTGGCCTGCTCTGGGGACCCGCCCC
Organism: Lasiurus cinereus; assembly: GCA_011751065.1. Taxonomy (NCBI): domain Eukaryota; kingdom Metazoa; phylum Chordata; class Mammalia; order Chiroptera; family Vespertilionidae; genus Lasiurus; species Lasiurus cinereus. The sequence continues at coordinate 15,906,684 of JAAGEH010000452.1, forward strand.
TCTACAAGTCCCGGAGTCCTGACTGCCCTCCCCAGGTCCCTGGCCCCCACGGCCGTGCCCAGCCCCCAGCCAGGGACACCCGCACGGGGCCGGAGCCACGGATGCGGCGAACGGGCTGGGTCCCCAGCGCGGCCTCTCCTCCCCGCCCTCCAGGGAAAGGCGACCTGCAGCCCCAGCTGGACAGCGCCCTGCAGGACGTCAACGACATGTACCTGCTGCTGGAGGAGACGGAGAAGCAGGCGGTGCGCCGGGCCCTGATCGAGGAACGCGGCCGCTTCTGCACCTTCATCACCTTCCTGCAGCCCGTGGTGGTGGGTCCCTGCAACCCGTGGTGGTGGGTCCCTGCAGCCCGTGGTGGTGGGTCCCTGCAGCCCGTGGTGGTGGGTCCCTGCGGCACCCGCACTGGGCCGGCTGGGGCCCCCTCGGTTGCTGCCATCACCACATCCAAGAACCAGGATTTGGGAATTCTTGGGCACGCGCCCTTCTTTTCTTTTTTAATATATTTTTATTGAAAGGAGAGGGAGAGGGAGAAAAACATCAACAGAGAGAGAGAATCACTGACGGGCTGCTTCCTACACACCCCCTACTGGGGATGCAGCTGGCAACCCAGGCGTGTGCCCTGACCGGGAATCGAACTGCGATCCCCTGGGCCGTGAGTTCTGGTTGGTGACTTGGTGTCAGCAGGCTGGGCATTGACCCCTTGACCTTGGAGAAAGACCACTCTTGGTGGCCCCTAGCTGGGTGTGTCCAGGCTAAACACTCCCCCCACAAAGGCCTGTCTCAGCTCATCATCACCCATGTGTCTGGCAGACGGTCACGCCAGCCCCCAGCTGTGCAGGCCCGGCCTCCTGCAGCCCCAGCAGCAGTGGCTGTGGGGAAAGGGTGAGGGAGGAGGGGCCCGGTGAGGCCTGTTCCCCCAGGTGGGCGGGCACGGCAGGGGGCAGGGCCAGCGGCCCTCACTCACTCCTTCCCCAGAACGGTGAGCTGACCATGCTGGGAGAGATCACCCACCTGCAGGGCATCATCGACGACCTGGTGGTGCTCACCGCGGAGCCCCACAAGCTGCCGCCGGCCAGCGAGCAGGTAGGGCCAGGCCTGGGCACAGGGGAAGGACGGGAGGGGACAGCCTGCCCTGGGCTGGGGGCCGGAGAGGAGGAAGGGGGACAGCATTTGGGGGAGACAGCTGAGGACGAAGGACCGGACAGGTGCTGACACCCACGGTGAGGGCTGATGTACCACAGGACCCAGTAGGGGCTCAGACTGAGTGCAGATGGACAGAAGTCCCAGGTTCATGGGGCTGGGCCCTGACCCTGCCCGCCTCGCCCCCTGGCCCCCAACCCCATGCTCCCATCGCGCCAGGGTCAGTCCCCAGGGCAGCCTGCGGCATTGCTCTTACTGGGCACTCGCAATGCCCAGCACTTCCCACGGCCATCAAGGCATCACATGATCGGAGGTTCATAGGGGTCTAGGGCTTGCCAGAGGGGCACAACATAGCCGGGATTAGAACCCCCTGGAGTCCTTTATGGTCACTCTCCCCTGCCAGCGACAGCGCGTCCTCAGAGGCCCTGCTTCTGCCATATCCCCAGTCGGGCCTGGGCCGGGCTCAGAGCTGACTGTGTATGCGGACTGAGACTGGGCCCCTGGGCAGCGTCCCTGAGGGACTGAGAGGGTGGCATCTCCCAGGCATCGCCCCAGCCCTCTGGCATCCTTGCTTCCCGCCCCAAGTAAGGAGCTTTTTTTATTTTTTAAAAATATATTTTATTGATTTTTTTACAGAGAGGGAGGGAGGGAGAGGGATAGAAAGTTAGAAACATCAATGAGAGAGACATCGGTCAGCTGCCTTTTGCACGCCCCCTACTGGGGATGTGCCCGCAACCAAGGCACATGCCCCTGACCTGGGACCTTTCAATAGGCAGGCCAACGCTCTGTCCACCGAGCCAAACCGATTTTGGCAAGTAAGGAGCTTTTATTAGGAAAGGGCTAGGGGGCCTTCAAACTCCTGGGGGGGGGGGTGTCTCCCGCTGGGGCTGGGTTCTCAGTTGAGAGGAGAGTAGGAGGGCCCTGGGCCTACCAGCCCTCTGGGGGACCCCAAGAAATGATAAGGGCCACGACCTCCATCCCTGTCCCTGTCCGTGTCCAGGTGATCAAAGACTTGAAGGGCTCGGACTATAGCTGGTCCTACCAGACCCCACCCTCGTCGCCCAGCAGCTCCAGCTCCCGCAAGTCCAGCATGTGCAGGTCAGTGTGTGTGTGTGTGTGTGGCGGGGGGAGGGGGTAGCACGGGCACAGGGAGGCTCCCACCAAACCTTCATCAAGAGTGGCTCCAGGGTGCCACGGTTCACACAGTCCGGTGTCACTGAGGGGTTTGCAGATGGAGAGCAAGAGTACACCCCCAGCACCGGGAGGGGTTTGTGCAGGAGCAACAGCCCGCGCCTGGGGCCATGCTCCGTGCGTTTTCTTGACTGACTCCTAACACAGTGTGTTGGGTACGGGGGTTGTCTCCATTTTGCAGAAGGGGAAACTGAGACCTAAGACCCAGAGTCTCAGCAGGTACCCGTTGACTCTGCCAGGCCCCGCGTAGGCTGGGGGGATCGTAAGAACCTAAGGTTGGGGAGAGGCATGGAGGCTTCTGGAAGCGTGCACTAAGGCTGCCCAGCTGACAGACGCTCCAGCTGGCCGGTTCCCGAGAGCTGATGCCTGGGCAGCTGCCACAGGCCCAACCCCAGCCCGGCCCCGGGTTCTAACTGCCAGGGCAGGACATGGAGAAGATATGTAAGGATCGAGGCTCCTTGGGTGGGAAGCAGTGAGCAGGTTTCTCGTTCTGGGGGAGCCCACTGTGCCAGGTGCCCCTTCCCCAGCACCCTCTCTGGCTGGCACCACTCCTGCAGGGTCCAGTAGGCCCGGGTGTTGGCATCACAGGAGGGAGTGTTGGCTGCAGAGACCCTCCTGTGAGACTGGGCCAGGGGCGTCAGGGTCACACTCAGGAAGGCAGCCTGCATCGCCCGGGTGCAGTGGGGCGCAGAGGATGTGAGCGGCAGGGGTGGAGGGGCGAGGCAGGGGTGGAGGGGCGAGGCAGTGGTGGGCCACGAATCCCATTGGGGTTTGATGGCAGTCGGACTTGCAGAGTTCGGGTGGGGAGAATCAGCCTTGTGCACCTGGAAGCTGGTGACTCAGTTTCCTCCCTAACCTAAGGCCTGCTGCTCTAAGGGCAGGTTAGGCAGAGAGCCGGCCTCCCCCCGCCGGCGTGCCCTGATGGCGGCTTCTTGTATGTTCCCTGACCCCGGGGTCTTTGGTGCTGTCCTCTGCCCAGGCCCACCCTGTCCTCGGTCCCAGCACCCATTTCCCCTGGTGCCTGGGTCTCAGGACCTTGTAGTCTAACACTGTCTTCTCCTTCCTTTGCCCCTCACCTGTCTCCCACCCTCGTCTTTCACCTTCCCTCCCACACACACCCCGTGTCTCCCTGTCTGGCTGCTGTCCCCCTGTTCCCTCCCCCAGCGCCCCCAGCAGCAGTGGCAGTGCCAAGGGTGGCGGAGCCCCGTGGCCTGGGGGTGCCCAAACATACTCACCCAGTTCCACCTGTCGCTACCGCAGCCTGGCGCAGCCAGCCACCGCCACCACCACCGCCCGCCTCTCCAGCATCTCCTCCCACGACTCTGGCTTCGTCTCCCAGGATGCTGCCTACTCCAAGCCCCCCTCACCCATGCCTTCAGACATCACCAGCCAGGTGAGGGGGTGTCCGGCCTCATGCCAGCCTCGGGTGATGCGGGGCCACCACCCTGGGGACAGACTGGGTTCACGGCCTCAAGGCTCGAAGGGGACATGGGGAAGGGCTTGGAGCAGCCACACGACCCCGCGGCCTCGCCTGCTCCCTTCTGGTGTCCTGGGAGCTGGGTGGGCAGCAGCCAGCTCACTCTGAACCCGAGACTGGCCTAAGGCTCTCCGTGGTGCAGGCCCAGTTCCTGCAGCCACCGTGAGGTGGACAGCGGGAGGGCAGGCCACACGCCCGGGCTTCCACTTGGGCTCAGCAGGCATCTCTGCTCTCCTGCCCAAGGCTGTCCCCAGGGACTGACCCCTCCCTGTCATCACACAGACAAGCTCTACCATCTTAAAGGCCCCTCTCTCCCCTCTGCACACACCTCCTGCCATCAAGTCTCCTTCACAGCAAAACTTCTCAAGAGTTGTCTACACTGCCCATCTCGACCTCATTTCCCATTCACCCCCAACTCGAGAAAGATAGCTGTTTTAAAAATACTTTAAATCTGTTTCTCTGTCTCTCTCAAATCAATCTTTTCCCACTTATGCAGTCATTGGTTGCTTTTTTAAAAAATATATATATTTTATTGATATTTTACAGAGAGGAAGGGAGAGGATAGAGAGGTAGAAACATCAAGGAGAGAGAGACATCGATCAGCTGCCTCTTGCATGTGCCCGCAACCAAGGTACATGCCCTTGACCGGAATCGAACCTGGGACCTTTCAGTCCACAGGCCAACACTCTATCCACTGAGCGAAACTGGTTTTGGCTGGTTGCTTCTTGTATATGCCCTCACCAGAAATCGAACCCACAGGCTTAGGGTCCTGGGACGATGCTCTAACCCAGTGGTCGGCAAACTCATTAGTCAACACAGCGGCAAACAGTTCCTCCCTTGCCCACCACTGCTCTACCCGACTGAGCGACCGGCCACGGCAGAAAAGCAGCAATGCTTTCATAGCTCCCGTAAAGGAGGCCCCTTCTATTCCCAGTTTCAGTGTGGTCGGTTTTGTTTGGGGTTTTTTCATGACTAAGTGCTGAGTTTTCCTCCTTTTTTTTAAATCCTCACCGAGCATCTGCCCGTGCTTGTTTTCTTCATTCGTTTTGTTGAGTTGGGGCCTCCCACAGGGACTTCTGCTCCCACATTGTACTGAAACGGCTCCAGGCTGCCCCCACCTCACCCCCATCTGCGCCCGCGCTTCCAGCGGTGTCACCTGCTGGTTTCCTCCCTCCACCAGCAGCTCGTCCCTCTCCTGTGCTGGCCCTTCTTCCCAGACACTGGCCTGGCGGCCTGAGGGCCTCCAGCCTCTCCTCAGGCTCCTCTCATACGAGATGGCCTCATTCTGTCCCACGGCTGTGCTTTTGTGGCTCGAACCGCCGACTTGTAAATACAGTGGCCGTCCTGAGCGGGTGCCTAACAGGCAGCTCAGCTTAACAGGTGCCGGAGGGAACTCTGGACCCCACCCTCCCCCAGGCCGGCCCTTCTCAGAAAACCGACACCGCCAGCCAGCTGCTCAGCCAGACCCCAAGCTGCCACCCTGTCTCTCGTTCCCTTGCCCACACATCCAGGCCGCCAGCTGCAGGCCTGTCACTCATTCTCCAAATGGGCGGGGGGGCGGGGACCAGGAAGGGGGTCAGAGCTGGTGGTGTGCGCTCTGGTGCTGTGGGTGCTCTGAGCTGTGGCCCTGGTGGGAGGCGTGTGCAGGGCGGTGCTATGGGGACCCGCTGCATGCCGCCATGACCAGCTCTGTTCTCTCCTCCGCCTCCCCGCCCGCCCGCCCGCCTCTGCATGGCAGAAGTCCTCCAGCTCTGCGTCCTCCGAGGCCTCGGAAACCTGCCAGTCCGTTAGCGAGTGCAGCTCCCCCACCTCGGTCAGTGCTCCCCACGGCTACCGGGCACAGGAAGGGCCCCAGGGCCCGGTCCACCCCGCGGCGATGCACGCAGCCCCTCCCCACACACTCACGCCTTTCCCTCCTGGGGTCCGCTAGCCTGCCCTGCCCCTGGCGGGCCGCAGGGCTCACGGCACCCGCCACACTTTGTCCGTGATTTGGGAACCGGAGGCCCCACTTGGGCTGGAAACCCTGACCCGCCTGCCCTGCCCTGCAGGACTGGACCAAGGCCGGCCCCCATGAGCAGCCCTCCACCCTGCAGCGGAGGAAGGACCGCGTGGAGCTCCTGCGAGACACGGAGCCCGGCCCGGCCAGCGGGGGCAGCCTGGGCCCCAGCGGCGGAGACGAAGCACCCCGACCCCGCATGTCCCCTGCCACCATTGCCGCCAAGGTAGGCGGCAGCTCCCGGGCATCCCAGCTGGGCCCCCCTTCACTCCCAGACCAGTGCCAGGCGGCCAGGCACCTGGTCTCAGTCCCGGCTCTGCCCCTGGTGGGCCGAGCTCCCTGGAGTGCGGGTTGAGGGGGGCTGCCGGGGAGTGGGGTTCAGCCGGCAGTCTCGCCTCCCAGCACGGCGAGGAGGTGTCGCCGGCGGCCAGCGACCTGGCCATGGTGCTGACCCGCGGCCTGAGCCTGGAGCACCAGAAGAGCAGCCGGGACTCGCTGCAGTACTCGAGCGGCTACAGCACGCAGACCACCACGCCCTCCTGCTCGGAGGACACCATCCCCTCCCAAGGTAGGCCCCGGGGCGGGGGCGGGCTCCCCGGCCGGCGGCCCCCCGGCCCCGGCCCACTGCCTCCCGTGCCCCCAGGCTCCGACTACGACTGCTACTCGGTGAACGGGGACGCAGACGGCGAGGGCCCGCCCGAGTTCGACAAGTCCTCCACCATCCCCCGCAACAGCAACATCGCCCAGAACTACCGCCGCCTGCTGCAGACCAAGCGCCCGGCCTCCACCGCCGGGCTGCCCACCGCCGGGCTGCCCGCCGCCTCGGGCGCGCCCCCGGGCGTGGCCACCATCCGCCGCACGCCTTCCACGAAGCCCGCCGTGCGCCGCGCCCTGTCCAGCGCCGGCCCCATCCCCATCCGGCCGCCCATCGTCCCCGTGAAGACGCCCACGGTGCCCGACTCCCCCGGCTACGCGGGGCCCACGCGGGCGGGCAGCGAGGAGTGCGTCTTCTACGGCGAGGCCGCCTCGCCCCTGGCGCCGGACCTGGCGAAGGCCTCCCCGAAGCGGCTGAGCCTGCCCAACACGGCCTGGGCCAGCCCGACCCCCGAGCCCGCCGGCTACCCCGGGCCGGGCGCCGAGGACGAGGAGCAGCAGCAGCTGGCCGCCAACCGGCACAGCCTGGTGGAGAAGCTGGGCGAGCTGGTGGCCGGCGCCCACGCGCTGGGCGAGGGCCAGTTCCCCTTCCCCACGGCCCTGTCGGCCACCCCCACGGAGGAGACGCCCGCCCCGCCCGCCGCCGCAGCCAGCGACGCCCCCGCGGAAGACATGCTGGTGGCCATCCGGCGCGGGGTGCGGCTCCGCAGGACCGTCACCAACGACAGGTCGGCGCCCCGCATCTTGTGATGGCGCCGCCCTCCTCTGCCTCCTGGCCCCAGCCGGCCGGCAGGCGGGCGAGGCGCTGCCCAGCCAGGAGGGCAGAGCCAGGCAGGCATTCTTCCAAGTCACAAGGCAAAGCCACTTCACGGAGGACTCAACGCCGACACGGAAAGTGACTTCTTACAGACCTCGCGGCGGCAGAGCCGCAGGCCTGAGACTGGACTGGAGCCTGTTTTATACTCTCCTTGCCTACTCGGTCCTCCTCCTCCTCCTCCCCCCCGCAGGCCCTGCCTTCCGCCTTCCCCAGCTCAGCGAGCCCCCGCGGCTCCCCTGCCCGTGGCCGGGGCGGGGCCGGCAGTGCCCGGGCCTTGCTAACCTGGCCGGCCTCGCCCCAGGGCCTCGGGCCTTTCCGAACTGAGCCCTCCGCCTTCCCTGCCTCTCCCTGCGGGAGGCTGTGGAGCCAGGGGCCCATCAGCTAAGGTGGCAGGTGGCACCGAGGAGGTGAGCGGCGTGGCCGGTGGTCTCGGGGGGCAAGTGGAGTTGGGAGGCCAGCCCGCCGGGGGGACTATGGGCCTAGGGCCCAGTCTCTGGGGGAAAATGCAGGGAGCCTGCCTGGAGGGGCGGGGCTGGGGGGCAGAGCAGGAGTCAGAGGCTCTGGGTGGGGGGCCAGCCCGTCCTCGGTTGGGCCCATCAGGCCTAATTCCGGTGGCGCTGGGCTCACCGCTGCGCCACCTTCGGGGCGGGGGGTGGTTTTCTGAGTCGAATAAAGTGGAGCTGTCTGGACGAGGACTGTGTGTGGGTACAGGGTGGACGATACAGGGTGTGTCCAAGAGTGCCTGAGGGACGGGGCCCCCCCTGCCGGGGTCTGGTGGGCCCAGGGCAGGAGGAGGGGGACCCATGGGCTCCCCCAAAGCTCCATATTGACAGCTGTTCTCTCCAGCCTGGAGCCAAATCGAGGGCGTCTGGCGGGTCAGGGGGGCGGGGTCCTCGGGCCAGGCCGGGCGGAGGGACGTCCGGGGAGATGGGCTGTGACTCTCTGTTGCCAGAGGAGACGCCAACCCCGGATGCCCCCTCGCCCTCCGTGCACCAAGCTGTGCCAACTCTAAGGTAAAGGCAGGTGCGCCCGGAGCGGACGACTCCCTGAGGTCTGCAGAGCCGGCGCGGTGGTGGGGCCGGGGCAGGGGCCTCCGGGGAGGTCACTTTACCTGGTCTGGACAGGACAGGACGGGGCTGGTTGGAGTCTCCCAGCTGGAGGTGGTGGTGGTTCTTGGGCTGGGATCCAGGTGGGGCCGGGGAACCGAGGGCGCCTCCGTGTGGACGGAGCCCCGGCTCCGGGGGTGATGACGGAGGAGAAGGTACCTGTAAGTCGCTAGGTCAGCACAAGCTTGCCGAGGGCCCGGGACGGAGGGGGTCTGAGGACCGGAGAGCAGGCAGCCAGTCTGGCAGTGCTGGAGCGGGTTACACCACCCCCTCAGCTGCCAGGCGTGGCCCGGGAAGAGGGTGCAGGACGTGTGAGGGGAGCAGGATGCGGAGCATGGTGGGGTAGCTGGGTCCTTGTGCCCCCAGAGGAAGAACTTGCCTCTCTGGGGGGGCCAGGGGGGCTTTGGAGGTTCAGGGAGGGTGTGCCCCCACCTTGCTCGCCCCCTCCCCTCCCAGCCACCCCGGGGCTGTACATAACTCATCCCCTGACCCCTCTCATCCACGTAGTGGCCACCACCCCCCCACCGGGATCCGAGCCAGCCATCCCGCCTCAGACTTCGGTTGGGGACTTCACGTTGGTTTTATTTTCCATTTTGTACAGAGGCATTCTTTTCCGAGTCTTTTGACGGAAGTAACTTTTCTGGTGCTGTTGTTAACTTGTTCCTTCTTTTAATTTATTTCCCTCCCCCTGCCTCCCACTCGGCCTTTCTCCCCTTCGCCTCATCCCATCTGAACCGTTTCCTTTCTTTCCTGCGGGTTTTGGTTTCGAATAAATTACCCTCTCCACTCCTCGCCCTCCAGCCCCCCTGCCCCCTGATTTAATAGTTACGGCTACAAGTAACAATGCACTGTGAAGATCCAGTATTAATAAAGTTGTACTGTAATTAACACCTGCCTCGCCTGGCTTCCTGCCTTCCCCGCTCACCTGCCTGCAGCGCCCCTGCACCCCGCCCTTGCCTACCTGGATCTCAGCCTGCGGGTCGGGCTCCCGGGCCCATGGCTCCTCGAAGTAGGGGCAGGAGTGGCCAGGGCTGGGCCAGGACCTACCCCTTTGCAGGCTTCCGCTCCCTCCCTGCTGGGGGCTGTCAGGAGGACAGCCAGAGGGCCGGAGGCCTAAGGCACCTCAGGCTCAGCCCCTGGAACGGGGCTGCAAGCAATTCAGTTCCTCCAAGACTCCCATTCCAGCCCCCAGCCAGGCTCTGGGAGACAGCACCCCCCGGCCCTCCAGCCCTTCCCAGCCACCGGTGGGCGGCAGCAGGAGGGGAGAGAAGGAGGGACTCGCAGGTTCACCCTCCCAGATGCAAAGCAAAACAAATAAAAACAAAATAAAGTGGGTGTTTAATAGAAAAACATGAACTGGCAGAGAACCCACTGTGGCAAGATTACGGCGTCTGACTCTGCCCGCTCCCCAGCCTGGCTGAGTCCTGTGTCCTCCACACGCACCTGCCTCAGCTCCTGCTCGGTGCCAGGAGGGGTCTCGAGCTGTCTCCTTCACCTCCAGGCGTCCCAGGCCCCCACCACTCCCCGAGACTCCTTGTGAGGCACTGAGGGTGGGAAGCCGAGCCTCCCTCATCCCGCCTCCTCGGGATCCCCCCAAGGAAAAACGCCCTCCCTGGGGCTCTCCCATGGGGGGCGCCCCACCACCCCCCAGTGACATCTCGAGCCCAGTCCGACGTGGGAGCGCCTCCACCAGGCGCCGGGCAGGCGGCCTCTGCCCCCCGGAGCTACGGTGAGCCTGGTGGCCGTGGAGCCGGCGGCGTGGGCCAGGGAGCGGAGCTGCTGGGGCGGAGCGCACCGCTAGGCGGCCACACACTGCGACAGGGGCTCGGGGCTGCGGGGCTGCGGGCTGGGCACCTTACAGTCCTGCCAGTTCAGGATGGACGTTTCTTTACCTGCAGGGGAGAGGGGGGAAAACAAAAAACTCACCTTGTCCCCAGTCCGAGCCCTGTGGTTCCTGTTCCCACACCCAGAGCCCATCTCGGCTTCCAGACAGGGCCCTGCGGAGGGGAGGGCACACCCAGGATGTGCCGGCTCTGCCCCCCGCCCGGCCCGGCCCCACCCACCCCTCCACCCCGGGGGGCTCCTTACAGCAGGCACAGTACAGCAGCTCCATGACCCGAAAGCAGTTGTCCAGCAGGGCTTTGGGCCGCACCAGCTTTAGGCTCCGCCCCTGGGCCCTCGGCGGGGACAGCGCTTCCACCGGGAGGCTGGGCTGCACAACCTGGGAGAGGGGACACTGTGAGGCCCGGGCCAGGACAGCGGGGGGGTTGTCACCTCTGGAGCCAAACACCGCAGGCGGACGAGCCTTCCTGTGACCCGGAGGCCTGTGAGCAATTCCTCTCTTCCTTCCTCCAGGTGCCGCATTTCCTGGGGAGGGGGTACCCCTCAATGCCCCTCACCCAAGACACCTCTGGAAAAATGACTGCCCTGCCCGGAGGCACCAAAGAGCCACTAAAGGAGTCTCTGGGGCTCCAGCCGGTTTGGCTCAGTGTGAGAGCATCAGCCTGTGGGCTGAGGGGTCCCGGGTTCGATTCCGGTCAAGGGCAGGTATCTCGGTTGCCTGGCCCTGGTCAGACGCAGCAGGAGGCAACCAATCGACATCGCTCTCTCACATCGGTGTTTGTCTCTCCCTCTCCCCTTCTCTCCCACTCTCTCTAAAAACAAATGGAAAAAATATCCTCGGGTGCCGAAACCAGTTTGGTTCAGTGGATAGAGTGTTGGCCTGCGGACTGAAAGGTCCCGGGTTTGATACCTTGGTTGCGGGCACATCCCCAGTTGGGGGCGTGCAGGAGGCGGCTAATCCATGTCTCTCTTTCATCGATGTTTCTAACTCTCTATCCCTCTCTCTTCCTCTCTGTAAAAATTCAATAAAATATATTTAAAAAAATAAAAAATAAATATCCTCGGGTGGGGACTTTAAAATAAAGAGGCCGCTGGGGCTCCCCGCCTTTGTCAGAATTTGGAGTGCTCCCCACAGTCAGCAGCAAAAACCGCTTCGGGCCCCTGAGCCGGGTATTGTTAGAAGCTCACAGTGGCTGTGGGGTGTTCTGGCTGGGGAGCAGTGGGGGTCCCTGGGGCAGAGGTTCCAGGGGAGCAAGGCAACATGGGGGGGGGGGTTGGGGAGCGCCCCACCTGCCTGTAGAGGCACACACTCCCCCAGTCACCTGACTCCTCAGGCTTCTGGGGGACATACACACTCAGGGGCCTCAGGCCGCCCTGCTGAGCAGGCAGCTACGAGGAGCCGCTCCATTATTATGGTCGTCGTTGTTACCTGAAGCCCATCAGTAAGGCTCATGCTCTGTGTTGCACATTCTATCTATGGGCTTTAACGAACAGGTACATCATGTCACCGCTCACTCTACCATGCAGAAGCATTGCATCGCCCTCCACACCTCCTGTGCTCCGCCTGTCCCTCCCTCAAAGGAACCTCGCTTCTTGGTTGCAGAAACAAAGCTGCAAGTTCAACGCCTTTCCCAGGATGGCAGAGCTCGGCAGAGCCCGGAGCAAGGTCTCAGGCACACCCTGCCCTTCCCCCCAACCCAGCCCAGCCCACCGGCTGGTCATCACTGGCTGTCTCCTCCTCCTCCCCATTTCTCCCACGCCCATCAGCACATGCTGGAACTTTCCAGGTGTTCACATCCTCTCTCGACAGCCCTTGGCCACAATACCAACCCACGCTCCCGCATACACACACACGCAGGCAGGTATGCACACAAACATGCACATACACATGGAGGCACATGCAAGCATAAACACACTTACATATGCATGCCCAGCATGCAGGCAAACATACACATATGCAGGCATACTCACACATACATGCAGACACATGGAACATACATGCACGTACAACACACATGCGGGCAGATACACACAACGTGCATGCGGGCAGATATACACAAGATGCATGTGGGCAGACACGCACAACATGCATGCAGGCAGCACACGGACACTGCCCGCCCACACCCGGCCAGCTCACCTCGAGGGCCTGCTTGACGTCCACCAGCAGCGTGTGGACGTCCTGCAGGTACTTCCAGGACGGGTGGCCTTCAAACAGCACCTCCTGCACGGCCCTGGTGGCGCTGAGACTCACCCAGACCCACAGGTAGCGCAGCTCCTGCTGGCTCACCCGGGCCCTCTGCTGTGGGGACGGAGAAATCACTGAAACCCCAGACACGGCCTCGGCGCCCCTCCCACGCCGCTGACACTGCCTCCCACCTGCCCGGGTTTCGGGAGCCGACCACAGGAGTCCACGGTGGACCGCAGACGGGCCTGGGCCTGGGCCTGGGGAGCCTGCTTGAGGGGCCAAGAAAGACCCTGGCAACAGGAGCTGACTGACACACACACACACACCCCCAGCCAGGGGGTCCTCACCAGCCTCGTGATGTTGGCCGCTCTGAGCACCCCTTCGTAAGGCATGCTGATCCTGTAGTCGATGGGGAAGTACAGTTTCTGGGGAGGTAAACAAAAACCCTGAGCTCAGAGTTAGGGCCGCTCAGACAGGTGCTCCCCAAGGGCCCCCAACATCTGCCGGAGGAGGAGGGTCCCAGGAGCCGCCCGGGGATGGCAGAGGGGGCCTCCGGGAGGACGCACTTGGCTCCCGTCAGGGTGGGACAGCTGCCTTCCCTCTGGGACTCGGGGAGGGATGGGACCAAACCCGCAGAGGCCGTTAGGGCAGACATTTCCGCCCAGAAACAGGAGGAGGGACACCCCACCCCCAGAGCAGCAGATTCCTTGGGGGAGGGGAAGGCTAAAGGGCACTCAGAAACGTGTGGTGCCGGCTGCCCAGCTGGGCAAGCACTAAACCCACGAGTGTGCGCGTACATGAGCGAGTGGCGTGCTGGGCAAATCGTCTCTCGACGAAGCCGTTTAAAAAAGCAACATGCGCCAAAACCGGTTTGGCTCAGTGGATGGAGCGTGGGCCTGCAGACTGAAAGGTCCTGGGTTCGATTCCGGTCAAGGGCATGTACCTTGGTTGTGGGCACATCCCCAGTTGGGGGTGTGCAGGAGGCAGCTGATCGATGGCTCTCTCATCGATGTTTCTGACTCTATCCCTCTCCCTTCCTCTCTGTAAAAAAAAAAAAAAATCAATAAAATATATTTTTAGCTGAGACTGGTTTGGCTCAGTGGATAGAGTGTCGGCCTGTGGTCTGAAAGGTCCCAGGTTTGATTCCAGTCAAGGGCATGTACCTTGCTTGCAGGCACATCCCCAGTGTGGGGTGTGCAGGAGGCGGCTGATTGATGTCTCTCTCTCATCAATGTTTCTGACTTTCTATCCCTCTCCCTTCCTCTCTGTGAAAAATCAATAAAATATATTTTAAAATAAAAAATAAAAATAAAATATATTTTTTAAAAAAGCAACATGCCCCATGGCTTCCCATCCTGTCAAAAGGACCTGTTCCCGTGTCCAGGTCCCTTCTCCCTGCTAACAGTAAGAAGTGTCTGCAGGACCCCCAAGGTTTTCTGGAGTCCAGTCCTGAATCACAGGGTGAGTGCCACATGAAGATGGGACCGGAGGTCAGACCTAGTGGGAGTGGGGGAGGCCCCCAGGGAGGGCCGGCAGGAGGGAGAGGGACAGTGTGTGCAAGCCAGGGGGCGGGGGGAGGGGGAGGGGGTAGAGGAAAAGGGCAGAGAAAGGAGCCTGTAGGCTCAGGGCTACACGGGTCCAAGGAGGGACCCTGAAGGTGCAGACCCCTACATCCCATGAGCCAAGGGGCTGGGCGGGGGGATGGCCCGAGGTTACCATGTACTGAAGGCGGTTCCGGTACTGCAGCTTCTCCCGCAGAATGCCAGTGACAGCGCACTCCTCCAAACCCTGGTCCCCCAAGGCCATGCCCAGGAGGATGCTGAGATCTGTGGACCATGCCCAACAGGAACACGTGAGCAACCTGCCCGCTTCCACACTGCCCAGCCCGCCCTCTCCCCGGTCACCAGCCCCAGTGGGGGAGGCGGGAGGGGTGGGGGCTCCAGGACAGCGAGCCATCAGCCTGCCTGCTCCTGGCCAGAAGCCAGCCCCTGAGGCTAGTTTCGTCTGCTCCCCTCTCTGCCCCACAGGCAGGCACAGCCGCCTGCCGGGGCCACCTCAGCACCTGCTGCAGTGGTGACATTTCCAAAGCCTCTGGCTGCATTTCCCACCTGGGGACTCCAGTTCCAACTCTAGCAACGACTCTTGGTGACTGCAACCACGTTCCTGCTGCCTACCTGACCTTGGCATCCATCTCAGTGAGATGTACCGGTGGCTTTGTAGCGGCCCACCGGGTTTGCTCGTTCTGGGATGCTAAGCAACCTCACTCGGGTGGTTTCTCACACTCCCTCCCAACAAATGAGCTGCCGCCTTCTGAATGTTACCAGCCTCTACCACTGGGGGTCGCTGTGACTTCAAACATAGACTGATTTCCTGTAACAGCCAACTTACCAAAAATCTCTAGGAGGATTTGCAAA
>JAAGEH010000452.1:15926505-16154430 GCA_011751065.1 Lasiurus cinereus
GTACCTTCCCCCGGGCACCCGCAGTCAGTACCTTCCCCCGGGCACCCACAGTCAGCACCTTCTCCAGGCACCCACAGTCAGCACCTTCCCCCGGCACCCACAGTCAACACCTTCCCCCGGGCACCCACAGTCAGGCACATTCCCCGGCTGCCAGGCACCTTTGGATGGGGCTCCTTTCCCCGGGCATGCGGGTTCTGCCAGGGAACTGTGTGTATTAGTGGTCTGTTCCTTTTCCTGGCTGAGTATTGCGGCCAAATCGCTGTTTGTTTATCCATCCACCGGTGGAAGGGCATCTGGGCGTTTTGAATTTTTGATAATTAGGAATGAACCCCCACCAGCCTCTGCACACAGGTTTGGGTGGGGCTGGAAGTTTCCATTTCGCTAGGGCGGATCTGTAACTTGAATGTTCTCCGCAGTCCTCAGGACATCGGAGCTCTGCGTGCTGCCGACGGGTGCTGACTGCGGGTGCTGCCTGCGGGTGCTGCCTGCGGGGGTCCAGGCAATGCTCCCCTGTCCTGTCCTGCTCCTCAGCTGGAGCCTCCCTCAACTCAGACCCCACTCACCACAGGCACACGTCAGGCTCTGTGCTCCGTCCACACCCACAACACTCCTGGCAGCCTCCTCACTCAGAAACCTTCCGGAAAGGCCCCAGGGCAGAGCCCCACCTGGACCTCAAATCCTGGACCACCAGGCCCCGATGGAGAACCCGAGGAAGGGGTCAGGGTCACCTTCCCGCCATGGCACATAGTCCTGGGCTCCCCCTGTGGTTACACCCACCCTTGAGCCCCCTGAAATGAGGGGGGTGAGCATGGGGATGTGGGGGAGCCAAGGAGGCCACTAAGAGGGAGTTTATGACACAGGAGCCAGGGCCACCACCACCCCCCACCCTCCCATCCATCCCTGGGCCCAGAACAGCCACTGGGAAGCCCGTGCAGGGAAACGCTGTTAAGAAAGTAAAAGTTGCCAAAACCGGTTTGGCTCAGTGGATAGAGCGTCAGCCTGTGAACTGAAAGGTCCCGGGTTCGATTCCGGTCAAGGGCATGTACCTTGGTTGCGGACACATCCCCAGTAGGGAGTATGCAGGAGGCGGCTGATCGATGCCTCTCTCTCATCAATGTTTCTAACTCTCTATCCTTCTCCCTTCCTCTCTGTAAAAAATCAATTAAAAATTTATATATATTTTAAATTTGGCTCTCAAAAGAAATTTCAATCATTGTCCTGTTGATATTTAGCTCTGTTGACTAATGAGTTTGCCTACCACTGACCACTGCGCCTAGCTTGTTAGGCTCAGTGGATAGAGTGTCGGCCTGTGGACTCAAGGTATCCTGGGTTCGATTCTGATCAAGGGCACATGCCCAGGTTCTGGGCTCCATCCCCAGTAGGGGGAGTGCAGGAGGCAGCCAAACAATGATTCTCTCTCATCATTGATGTTTCTCTCTCTCTCTCCCTTCCTTTCTGAAATCAATAAAGATATATTTTAAGAAATAAAAATATAAAACTAGACTTTTTAAAAAGGCATTCTGGTGCAGCAGCTACATTGCCTTGTTCATTCCGGTTAAGCAGCCAGGGCCTGCTCTCTGGGGCCTGCACGGATCCCTCCTTTCCCCAGCCACCTGCCTGAGCACCAGGAGGCTCCCCCTCCCAGCGGTTCCGCCTCCAAGGAGCAGGAGCCAGGAACCGGACTAGAGTCCAGCAGCTAAACCCAGAGCCAGCCCAGCCTGACGAGGAGACAGAGGTTTCTGTTTAGGACACACACATACTCTTATCAGCTGTGCAACAACCCCCTCCCCCAGCCCCAAACTATAGTGGCTGAAACAATCATCATTTCTTATTTTTCACAAATCTGTACATTGGCTGGGACTCGCCCCAGGGTTGGGCTGGGCTGGGCTGGGCTGATCTAGCCTGGCCTCACTCACGCTGGTAGGCTGGCAGAGTGCTGGCTGCTCTGGGGTGCCTCAGCTGGGATGACTCCCCTCCAGCAGGCTAACCTAGGTGACAGAGGCAGGATTCTAAGAAACGAATGAGTAAATGGCCCGAATGCTGAAGCATAGGACAACAGCACCATCACTTTTACCACATTCTACCCACCAACGCAGACTGGCAGGGGAAGGGAGTAGGGGTACACAGAGTCCTTTTTCTTTCTTTCTTTCTTTCTTTCTTTCTTTCTTTCTTTCTTTCTTTCTTTCTTTTTCTTTCTTTTTGACTTCAGAGGAGAAGGAAGAGGGAGAGGGGGAAACATTAATGATGAAAGAGAATCATTGATTGGCTGCCTCCAGCAAACCCCCAGTGGGGACTGAGTTTGCAACCCGGGCATGTGCCCTTGACCGGAATCAAACCTGGGACCCTTCAGTCCGCAGGCCGACGCTCTATTCTTGACGAAAGGAGCTGCAGGACACCATTGCAAAAGGCACGGAGGGGGTGTACATGTGAAGAATCAGGGCCACTTTTGCAACCAATCCATTATTACGCCCACACAGAGCATCCTTCTCCCCAGAGTGGCTAGGCCTGACCTGAGGACCACCTGCTCCCGCCTAACCACTTCCCTGCAGGCAGGGCTGGGCCACGGGGGGCCTCTGAGACATTCCATGCAACCCCCGCAGCCTAAGCCATGAGGAAACAGGGTCTCCCGGGGGAGGCAGCTGGGCCCGGGCCACACGCCCAACTTCAGCCTCCTCCTGTGAATCAAGCCACTCTGCCCTTTGAGAACGTGGGGAGGGACAATGAGCAGCCAACCAAGAGTGAGTCACAGATGTTCTGTCCCGGAGGAGGTGGAGGGAGAGTAGAGCTGAGCTTGGGCCACAGAGAAAGGGAGACAAACAAAGGCAGGAAACAGGCACGAGTGATTCTGGTGAATCCCATCAGCCCAGGGCCTGCATTTCTGAGGAAAATTGCACCCACTGCCTCTGTTCTACAAGTGGAAAGACGGCGCTAGACCTGGGGACCCTGAATAACACGTGGCCACATCTGTGGAGTTGGTCTCCTCAGAGGAGCACGCCGGGTCAGAACACTTGCACCCTGGGCTCCCATTCGGTACAAGTCCCAGCGGTCAAGGACTCCCCTATTTCTCCATCCCTTGACGCTGGGCTTGGCCTTGGGACTTGTTCTCACCGAGCTCTGCCCTGAGGCCCATCCTGTCTTCGTGGCTGGTGAACAGCTCCTGGCTGGCCTCCTGGAGGAGGTGCTGCCGAGGTCCCCAGCATGTGAGGGAGACCAGCAGGCCACGGGCAAGTCAGCCCGGGATCCCAGCCACTGTGCAGAAGTGTGGGAACCATTCAAGGTTTGCTTCCAACCACTAAGCTCGGGGAGGGGGGGGGTAGTTTGCGCCACAGCAAAAGCTAATCCCCACAGCACGGAAACGCCCCCATCTGCAAATGCCCTGTCAGGAGCCAGAGGGAGTCTCACCCAAAGCCTCCTCCGGGGGTGCTTCAGGTGACTCAGCTCCTCACAATGAAGCCCCGTCCCAGGTCAGGAGGTCTCCAGGGACAGAGGTGCTAGCATTGCCCGAGGCCCAGCCAGAAGCTTCTCTTGGGAGAACAACTTTCTGGGACTCGGCACTCATCAAGATGTCCATTCTTCCTGTGCCACACTCAAATTCTTTCATACGGCTTTTTATTAGAGAAATTGTGACGGTAGGCTCACGCAGTGGCCCCCCCATATGACCATTACTCGGTTTCAAAAATGACCAGCCCTGGCCGGGTAGCTCAGTTGATTAGAGCGTCATCCTGATACATCACGGTTGTGGGTTTGATTTTGGACAAGGCATATATATAAGAAGCATAAATATGTGGGACAAGAAAGCTATGTTCCCGCCTCTCTCTCCCTTCCTTCCTCTCTCCCTAAACTCAATTTTTAAAAAATCAATCCTCTATTCCTATTTCACCCATCCCCCAATTTTTTCCATGGAGTATTCTTTTTAATATATTTTTATTGATTTTAGAGAGGAAGGAGAGGGAGAGAGAGAAACATCAATGATGAGAGAATCAATGTTCAGCTGCCTCCTACACGCCCCTTACTGGAGATCAAGCCTGAAACCCAGGCATGTGCTCTTGACTGGAATTGAACCCGGGCTTCTTCAGTCCACAGGCCAATGCTCTATCCACTGAGCCAAACTGGCGAGGGCTCCCTAGAGTATTTTAAAGCAATTTTCAGATGTTTCATTTTACCATTATGCAAGGATTTTTTTTTTTTTGAGGAGGTGGAGGTTAAGCATTTTTTTTATTGTTTCAGAGAAGAAGGGAGAGAGAGATAGAAACATTAATGAGGAGAATCATTGATCGGCTGCCTCCTGCATTCCCTCTACTGGGGATTGAGCCCGCAATCCAGGAATGTGCCCTTGTGACCGGAATCGAACCCATATTCCTTGGTCCTCAGGCTAATGCTCTATCCACTGAGCAAAACCAGCTAGGGCATGATTTTTAAAAATATATAATCACACTACTATTACTGCACATTCTCAAGTCAATACTTCCTTATATCATCTAATATAGAATCCATGTTCAGTTTTCCCTGATGGTTTGAAAAATGTCCTTTTTAAAGTTGCTTTGTTTGAATTATGGGCGGAAAAAAGGGGCCACATACTAAACCTGACACGCTCAGGGAGGCCTGCATCCTGAGTCCTACAAACTCAGAAACCGAGAGTAACCACATAAAATGGTCTAAGCATAAAAATTTCTAACTGGAAGCAGGTCATGCGGGTAGTCACATCTGGGCATGAAGAAGTACTCTTGACAAGGCCAACCTTTACCTTGAGTGAACCTATCTTTTGTCTTTTTGCAACGAAGATAACATACTTTTGAAATGTCTGCGTAATCTCCTTCTGCAATCACCAGACCTCAGAGCCACATTGTTATCTTGTTCCCCGCATTCCACCACCTCTGTGTGCTGTAAATGTCCACCATTAACCATTCCGTACCCACCAGTGTAAAAAGAAGTGTTGTTTTCTCTCTTTTGCCTTTTTATCCAACCTCAGAGATTTCCCTGCTTTGCTTTCTCCTGCCCCCTTAATCCACCATCAACAGACTTCCTATTAACCCCTCTCCCTTATGTCTCCTCCTTTTATTCAAATACATAAAATAAGATGCAGCTCTAGCCAATCTGGCTCAGTGGATAGAGCACTGGCCCATGGACTGAGTGAAGGGTTCTAGGTTTGATTCTGGTCAAGGGCACATGCCTGGGTTGCGGGCTCAATCCCCAGTAGGGGGCGTGCAGGAGGCAGCTGATCAATAATTCTCTCTCATCATTGATGTTTCTATCTCTCCTTCTCCCTTTCTCTCTGAAATCAATAAAAATATATTTTTAAAAATAATAATAAAATAAGTTGTAAAACTATCATTCTCCAGAGCATTTTCTCAATCTGTTGAGATTTTCCTTCCTGGCAATTGTCAGCTTGACTCAAACCTAAAAAAAATCTCTACAGCTCTACCTGGTTGGGCTCAGTGGATGGAACGTTGACCTGAGGACTGAAGGGTCCTAGGTTTGATTCCAGTCAAGGGCATGTACCTTGGTTGCAGGCACATCCTCAGTTGGCGGTGTGCAGGAGGCAGCTGATGGATGTTTCTCTCTCATTGATGTTTCTAACCATCTCTCTCCCTTCCTCTCCGTAAAAAATCAATAATATATACTTTAAAATCTCTACAGGTTTGGACATTTCTTATGATGACAGAATTAACAGCCCTACACGGTGGCCCACCTGGTACCCTTGATTGATGTCTTTTACATCTTTTTCCTTTAAAAAAAAATTAAGATATAGTTCAATGCCATAAAATTCAACATTTCAAAGCATGCGATTTAGTGGGATTTTGCGTGTTTTTTTAGCATATTCAGAAAGTTGTGCAACAATCACCACAATCTAATTCCAGAACAGTTTCATCACCCCAAAAATAAACTCTGTATTCATTAGCAGTCACTGTTTATTTCCTGTTCCCCAGTCCCTGGCAACCACTAACCTGCTCTATGGATTTGCCTGTTCAAAGGACATTTCATACAAAGGCAGTCAGTCATATGATTTGTGATCCTTTATGGCTTCTTTCATTTAGCATAATGTTCTCATTCACCTTACAGCACACTGTAAACTGAATGTTTGTATCTCCCCCCACAAATTCACAGGTCAAACCCCTAACTCCCAATGTGATGGTGTTTGGCAACGGCGCCATTGAGTGTTGGATGAAGTCATGGGCGTGGGGCCCTATGATGGATTAGTGGCTTGTAAGAAGAGACACCAAGGGCTTGCTGTCTCTCCCTGCTCCCACAGAGGTCATGTGACCACACACAGAAGCCAGCCTTCTGCAACCTAAGGGGAGAGTCCACACAAAATCAACCATGTGGCTCACACAGACACGGGGTATCCAACTGAGAAAACAAAACTGCCCCAAGTACATGGAGACAGAGGACGGGAGCAGGTGAATGGCATCCATATCCGAGGTCAAACTGAGCAGGTCTGCGTTCTCCGGCTTCTGTATGGTTTCCTTTCATTCGTCCTATTGAAAAAAGAAATTCCCTGGACCAGATGCTTCAAAGCTGGAGGCCCAGGACCAGTGAAGAAAGCCTGGAAGATATTTGCCTCAAATCACCCATCTCTCTCTCCTCCTCAGCCAGGTCCTGTCCACAGTCAGAGGGGTCTTCTTCTTGGGATCAGAGAGGAGGGTAAAAGCTGCTCCAACTTCCCTGAGCTTCTCCTCCTCCCGCTCCAGAGCTTCTCACTGGCTCCTCTGTGCCAGCCACGTGGTGCATCAAAGTCCACTTCCAGTAAGCGTTCTTGATCTTGCCCTCAGAGGCTTTCATGTCCACTCCCAGAACCTTGTAGTAACCTTTCCTCTTTTTATTTTTACTATTGAGTTGAGAGAGAGAGAGCAGGGGGGAGGAGGAAGGGAGAGAGAAACATGGATGTATTATTCTACTTTTGTATGTATTCACTGGTTGCTTCCTGGTCAGGAATAGTGATCTTTCCCTTTGCCCTTCTTCAGTTCCAGCTGTGCACTCTGTAGTTGCTCCTGTTCGTGGGTTTTCTCCACCTGATACACGTCTTCAAAGGCCTCCTGCTTCTTCAGACCCTCGATCATGTACCTCAGTGTCCACGTAGCTCACTCTTCTCCAGAAGGCTTTCACACACGTGCCACTGAGCTTCCTTGCACCTGTGCAGTCTTCTATTGCAGCATCTAGTTCCCTGAGCTTGGAATGAACCTTGCCCGATTATGGTAGAATTTAGCATTTGTTTTTATATGGTTGGGGTCTGTCTCCAAGACTTCTGTGGGCTGTTCCTATGCTAACTTCTTTAAATGCTTTATTCCCATCTCTCTTTGCTTTTTTTAAAAATATATTTTGATTTTTTACAGAGAGGAAGGGAGGAGGATAGAGAGCTAGAAACATCAATGAGAGACATTGATCAGCTGCCTTCTGCACACCCCTTAGTGGGGATGTGCCCGCAATCAAGGTACATGCCCTTGACCGGAATCGAACCTAGGAACCTTTCAGTCCGCAGGTTGACACTCTATCCACTGAGCCAAACTGGTTTGGGCTCTCTTTGCTTTAAGTGCTTTGGCATTTCTGCAAGCAACGCAGGCCTTCTCATGATCAGGAGCCATCCTGATTGCCTGTACAAAACACGGAACCATCTTCTCAATATGTCCTTCCTGATACAGGCATACAGAGCATCCATGTTGGTGGGTCTATTTGTAAAAATGTCACCGGTCACTGACTGTTCCTTCCGGAGAAGGACCCAGCATGGCTCCATGTTCTGCTCAGAGGATTCTGAAGCAATGGCAGGCAGGGCCAAATTCTAAGGCACAGTTCTATGCACAGAGCACCTTCCAAAAATCCCACTTCTCTAAACCCTAGTCCTCCACTGCATTAGCGTTCTCGAACTCTCCCTGTGCCCGAGCATTTTTTTGGTGATCCAGTTCTAGGGCTCTCTGGAAACTGGCAAGCTGCCATTGCCATCCCTAGACATAGGTGGCATCTGCCCTCTGTAGACTTCCCCACCCAGCTGTCACCCAACCACACTGACTGCTGTGCATCTCCCAGGGCTTCCTAGAACTTGCTAAGCATCATCAAGGTGCTCGATTCCCATAATACGGCTGTGGTTCTTATATAATAGTTATAAGCTTCATTGTAATCTTTCTTGGCACAGTATGCACTTCCTTGTTCTCTGAAAGAGTGCTTCTTTGTCATCCAGCAGCTCTGACTCAGTCACCACCATGACCACACTGCGCTCCCTGGCCACTATCTTATCACCAGATCCAGTACTCCATTCCTCTTTATTGTCAAATAATATTTCATTGTATGGATATACCTCATTTTCTCTATCTATTCATCAATGGATGGGCATTCAGGTTATTTTCATATTTTGGCTATTAGGAATAATATTGCTATCAACATTTGAGGGCCAGTTTTTTTTTAAATATATTTTTTATTGATTTTTTACAGAGAGGAAAGGAGAGGGATAGAGAGCTAGGAACATCCATGAGAGAGAAACATTGATGAGCTGCCTCCTGGCACACCCACTACTGTGCCCACAACCAAGGTACATGCCCTTGACGAGAATCAAAGCTGGGATCCATCAGTCCACAGGCCGATTCTCTCTCTATCCACTGGGCCAAACCGGTTAGGGCTGAGGACCAGTTTTTGTGTGGACATGTTTTAAATTCTCTTGGTAGATGCCAAGGAATGGGGTTGCTGGGTCACATTGTTGCTCTGTTTAACTTTTTGAGTAACTGCCAGCCTGTCTTCCAAAGCAGGTATACCATTTTGTATTTTCATCAGCAGTGTATGAGGGCTCTAATTTCTCCACATCCTCGCCAATACTTATCTACTGTTTTTGTTATACCCATCGTAGTGGGTGTGAATGGTATTTCACTGTGGTTCAATCTTCATTTTCCTGATGCTTAATCATGTTGAACATCCTTTCATGTGCTCATGAGCCATTTGTGTATCTTCTTTGGAGAAATATCTATTCAAATCCTTTTCCCAAATGTAATTGGTTTATCTTTTTATTTTTGAATTGCAAGAGTTCTTTGTATATTCTGGGTACTAGACTCTTTTCAGGTATATGTTTGTTTACTTTAAAGTATATTTTATTGATTTTATTGATTTTTTTTTTTTTTACAGAGAGGAAGGGAGAGGGATAGAGAGTTAGAAACATCCATGAGAGAGAAACATCAATCAGCTACCTCTTGCACACCCCCTACTGGGTATGTGCCCACAACCAAGGTACATGCCCTTGACTGGAATTGAACCTGGAACCCTTGAGTCTGCAGGCCGACACTCTATCCACTGAGCCAAACCGGTTAGGACCAGATATATGTTTTGTAAATATTTTCTCCCATTTTGTGGGTTGTCTTTTCACTTTCTTGATAGTGTCCCTTGATACACAAAATTTTTTAAGTTTGATGAAGTTCAATTTATATTTTTCTTTTTTTGATGGCTTGTGCTTTTGGTGACATATCTCAGAAGTCATTGCCAATCTAAGGTCACAAAGACATGTTTTTTTGTTCTAAGAGTCTCATAGTTTTAGCTCTTATACTTAGGTCTTTGATCCTAATTTTTTATTATGGGGTAAGGTACAAGCCTAACTTCATTCTTTGCATGTGGACATCCAGTTGTCCCGGCACCACTCTTAAGAAAGACTTCTTTTCCCCATGAAATGCTCCTGGTTCACCAAAACTCAGTTGAACACAGAGGCATACACAGATGCAAATTTATTTCTGAATTCGCAATTCTACTCCATTGTTCTATGTGTCTACCTTGTGCCTATACCCCACTGTCTTGATTTCTGTAGCTTTGTAGTGTTGAATTCTTAAGACTTTTAAATATATAATTTACTTTTCCTTTTTGTTGTTGTTAAAGAAACTGGGTCACTTGTCCACAGACTCCCTAATTCTGGATTTGGCGGGTTACATCACTGGCATGTCATCTCACATATTTGTCTCTGTACTTCTAATGTTCAGATTGAGAAGCTTCATTGGGCTCAGGTGTAATTTGCCCAGGAGGTATTGCATTACATCAAGAGGCACAGAATGTCTGCTTGTCTCCCTTCAGTGAGCTAATGTCATGTTCTTCCTTGCTGATCCACCCACTGTGAAGTTCTCCATCAACCTTCACCTGTCATCAGACATTGATGACTGTAGCCTTGATCTGATATTTCATTAGGTGAGGACTTTCTCTCTCTTTCCTTTCACCTGTGCTACTGTGATTCTTCTATAACAGTTTTCCTCCCTCATCTCTTTTCCTATCTTAGAGCAGGACAAAAGTTTGATTCTTTTCCATTCACTTACCAGCTAGCAAATGAGTCATTCTGTAGCATCCTCTAAAGATAATCAATAATGTTTTTCAGTATAATTTTGAATTCATTAACTTGTTAATTTTTATATTTCAATCCATTGAAATTACTTTGAAGTCAGGCTTATTAAGGTATAATTGATGTACATTAAAGTTCACACTCTTGCCCTACCTGGTTTGGCTCTGGATAGAGCATCAGCCTTCAGAATGAAGGGTCCAGGGTTCGATTCCAGTCAAAGGCACATGCCTGGTTGCAGGGTCCTTCTCCATCCGGACCTGGTCAGGTAGTGTGCAGGAGGCAACCAATGGATGTGCTTCTCTCACGTCGATATTTCTCTCCATTTTTCCCTCTATCTTCCCCTCTCTCTAAAATTCAATGGGAAAATATCCTTGAGTGAGAATTTTCAAAATGTTCATTCTTTAGCTGTACAGTCTGATGAGTTTCAACAAATATTTACACCAACACCTTCTTAAAACACAGAACATTTCTATCACCCCGAAAAGTTTCCTTGTGTCCCTCCCCTACCCCACACTTCCGACAATCGCTTATCTAATTTTCTTTTCCTAGAATTTTATCTTTTCTATATATAAAAATATGGGATCGTAGAGTACGTCCTCATTTCTGTCCTGTCTTCTTTCACTTGACAAATGTATTAGGAACCCATCCATGCTGTTCAGTGTATCAAGAAGTCTGCTCCTAGCCAAAGCCGGTTTGGCTCAGTGGATAGAGCATTTGCCTGCGGACTGAAAGGTCCCAGGTTTGATTCCAGTCAAGGGTATGTACCTTGGTTTAGGGCACATCCCCAGTAGGGGGTGTGCAAGAGGCAGCTGATTGATGTTTCTCTCTCATCAATGTTTCTACCTATCTCTCTCCCTTCCTCTCTGTAAAAATTCAATAAAATATATTAAAAAAAAAGAAGAAGAAGAAGAAGAAGTCTGCTCCTCTTCTTGCTGAACAGTATTCCATCGCACAACAGGGCCTTTCAAGTGTGACAAGAGCGGCCGCCCACAACTGCATACAGGTATTCTCAGGACATACATTTTTATTTCTCTTAGGTAACTCAGGTGTATGTCCCTGGAGGTTTAACAGTAAGAAATTGCGAAGCTGTTTTCCAAAGTGGCTGTTTGTTATTGTTTGGAGTATTCTGATGATCTCATCACTTGGCTGGTGTGAGTTCCTTCCCATAGGTTCTGATGCTGTTGATATAACTCCAGTCGTCTTTGATAGCTCCCTTGCTTTCAGGTGTGACTAGAGGTTCCACGCTTCTCTTTGCATGTTTTCTGTCTCTGATTTGAAATCAGCTACTGTTCCAAATAACCCTTTCAGTGGGAAATGGTACCTAGAAACCACAGCCTCATTACTATACAGGTGTCAGTGCACATGGGCCTTTTCAGATCTAGGAAATTTATATATTTTTAGAAATAGAAAAATAAATCATTAATGTACATAAATCATTAGAATTATAAGGGTTTTCTTTTAACATCTTTAGATTATTATTTGCATCTCTTGCCTTGTGCTGAAAATCTTGTTTCCTAATGACACTTAAGATAATTATTCTGCCAAAACTGGTTTGGCTCAGTAGATAGAGTGTCAGCCTGAAGACTGAAGGGTCCCAGGTTCGATTCTGGTCAAGGGCATGTACCTTGGTTGCAGGCACATCCCCAGTAGGGGTTGTGCAAGAGGCAGCTGATCAATGTCTCTCATCGATGTTTCTAGCTCTCTATCCCTCTCCCTTTCTCTCTGTAAAAATATCATTAAATTATCTTTTTTTAAAAAGATAATTATCCTTCTCTGAGTACAGTAGCTTCAAAACGATAACAGTAATATAACTTAACAATAAGACAATTCTGTAAGATTTCTTTGTGGCTCTATCTTAGGTTATATTCCCACTGGGAATGTATAGTCCACTGGGAATGTATAGTCCAAAGATCTTATATTTTCAGCCCTCACGAGGTAGCTCAATTGGTTAGAGTATTTAACCAATACGCCAAGGTTGTGAGTTTGATCCCCTATTAGGGCACATACAAGAAGCAACTAATGAATGCATAAATAAGTGGAACAACAAATCGATGTCTCTCTCTCTCTAATCAATCAAAAAAAATTTTTAAAGGTCTTATATTTCAATTTCTCTCTTATTTTTAGGGATTTTTAATTTGTTGTGTGTTTTCATTATATAAAGCATTTATATCATTCCAAAGTAAAAATTATAAAAGGTATGTTCAGAAAGGTCTAGCTTCTAACCCCTATCTTTCTCCCCCATTTTTCCCTCCCTGGTAAATAAACATTTTTATTAGTTTTGGTTTATCCTTGCATTCTTTATATTTTGAAACAGAAACATAATTTTTGTAGCTCCTCTCTTTTTTGTCTATAAAAGATAGCCTATTGGACATTTTACACATTGCCATATAAATGTTTTTAAATAAAACATGGGTACATAACCAAAAACAAATGTATGGTTTCATAAATTATTGTAAGAAAATCACACCTTATAACTACCACCCAATTAAGAAGCAGAACCTGACCTGCCACCTCCAAAGGCCCTCCCTCCGTAAGCCCCAACCCAATCACAGCTCCCCAAAAGCAAGCATCACCTGGCCGGGCTTCTTTCTGATTTTATCAACCAAGTATACATCCCTACACATTACAGTTCAGCTGTTCGCTTCGTCCATTTTTCAAGTTTCATGTGTCTTTTATGTCTCTTTTAACCTACGAGATGTGCCCTCCTCCTGTCCTTTCCCTTACAACCAACTCCTCTGCTGAGGAAGCCGGGATATTTGGCATGTGGAGTGTCCCCATCTGGGCTCTGGGTGAAACCAGGTTTATTAAGACACAGAACATTTCTACCACCCCCAAAAGTTCCCCTGTGTCCTCCCCCCGCCCACACACACACACACACTTCTGGCAATCACTTATCTAATTTCTTTTCCTAGAGTTTTATCCTTTCCATACATAAAAATATGGGATCGTAGCCTATGTCCTCCTACTCAGCACGTCCCTCGGTCCTCCCTATTTCTGCACGTGGCGGATGGATCAGATTCAAGGTCAAACCCTTTGTCTCAAGGGCCGTGCTAGGTTCTTCCAACAGGAGACATGTAACGCCTGGTTTTTCCCTCTCGTGTGCCGTTGGCAGCCCCTGACCCACGTAGAGCCCAGACCCCTGAATTCATCCAGGGCTGCCAGCTGTGGTCCTCCCCCTCCCCCTGCCTTCAGACCAAGCCTCTGCCCCTGAGACAGGCAGAGGCGGCCACAGACCAGAGCTCTGCTCCGGTGTCTGATGCGAGTGAAACATGGTGCTTTCCTCCCACGTCTGACCGCTCTCTGGAACGACCGGCTCTGGGCTGGTGCAGTTTGTTTTCAAGCTCCTGCTTCCCAGAAAAGGCCGGGCCGGGCTCCAGACAGGCACTGCCTTCCACCTGCTACTCCCTGCAACAACGGCGAGCACCAACCCGCCCACTCTCTCAGAAAGAAAAGCCACCCAAGCGGCTTTACCCAGCAAGACGCAGGCAAGACGCTGGCAGCAGGCGGGGCCCTCCTGGCAGGTGCCGCGCTACGGGATCTGTGCCACCCCATCTGGGAGGCATGGCGCTCACACCAGATGCCGGGGGCATCCGCCAGGCTGGGGCATTGTCTTGGGTGAAGCAAAACATGAAAACCTGCCCAGTGCTACCGACAACAGAAGCAGGAAACGGAGAGGTGCCTTGTTCACATTTCCTAGCCCAGAGCCAGGTGTCTAACAACACTGTTCAGGCCATCGCTACCTCTCTTCTTTAAAATACATTTTTATTGACTTGAGAGAGGAAGGGAGAAAGACAGAGAAGCATCAATGATGAGAGAGAATCATGGACCGGCTGCCTTCTGCACACCCCACCCTGGGGATGGAGCCCGCAACCGGGGCCTGTGACCTAATCGGGAATTAAACCATGACCTCCTGATTCACAGGTCGGATGCTCAACCGCTGAGCCAGGCCAGCCAGGCCACATCTGCATATCTTGAGATATGTTTCTACTTTCTCACCTTTTAAAAAATATGTATTTTCTTATTGATTACAGAGAGGAAACGAGATGGAGAGGGAGAGAGAAACATTAATGACGAGAGAGAATCATCGATTGGCTGCCTCCTGCACGCCCCCTACTGGGGATGGAGACCTCCTGGTTCAAGGTCGAACCTCAACCTCTGGGCCACATCAGCCAGGCTCAACTTTTTATTTAAGTTGACTTGAAAAAATAAACAAAATAAAAAAACCAACTTTATAACATTTTCATTAAGAGAAAAACAGTTCGTCTTTCCGTGCTGACAGAGCTCTCTTAAACACCCCCGGACGTTCTGTGGGACGTGCGCCCAGCATCAGGGTACCACAGTGCAAGAAGGGCAGGATCATGCGGGCTCAGAGGAAATGGCATTGTGACAGGAAACACGTGGCTGTGGTGGGCAGACCAAGCCAATTTTCCACAAAAAGGTCATGACCACCAAGAAAATTGTGCAGAGGCTTGAATGCATTGAGCCCAACCGCAGGTCCGAGAGAATGGTGGCCAGTACACATGGGAGTATTCTGAACTGGAGGAAGCTGGATAGCGTCACGCTAAGTGAAACAAGCCAGAGAAAGACAAGTATCACATGATCTCACTCATATGTGGAATCTAACAGAATAAACCGATGAACGGAGTGGATCCAGAGGCATGGAAGCAGGGAACAGAGCTCAGGATCTCAGAGGGAAGGCGGGAGTGGGTAGGTGGGAGGACTTTGTATGCATCTATCTGGCGCATGGCCACAGACAATAGGGTGGTGAAGGCAGGGTGCAGGGGCGGAGACGGCGGGTCCGTGCTGAAGGGGACCACTGGGAGAACAAAGGGGACATCTGTAATACTTTCAACAATCAAGATTTTTAAAAAGTTATTATTAAATTAAATTTTATAAAGAGAAAGGGCTAAAGTGACCCATTCCTAAGCTTCCTGTTTTGTTTTATTATGTGACAATAAAATCTTGAGGATGTGTTCAAAGAGAGAGAGAAACACCGTTTTCACTTACCAAAATGAGAAAGTAAAAGCTACATAATGAAATTAAATTCTAGGCAGAACGCTTTGCCTGCTGATGGGGCTCTGAGCTAGGGATTTGCTCTTTTTGGAAAAGAGGGGTGAGCAAGGGCTAAAGGGGTGCTGAAATACATTAGCACCAGCCTGTCTTTGTCCCAGAGCCGGGAGGTGGATTTCCTCTCCAGGTGACATGGGCAATGTCTAGACACATTTTTGTCTGTCACAGCTGGGGGCGGAGGCCAGGATGCTGTAAACACTCTACAAAGCACAGGGCAGCCCCCCAACCTCCCCGCCTCCCCTGCCCCCCCAACACACACACACCACCACCGCCAATAAGGAACATTTTGGTCCCAAATGTCAATAATGCGGAGGCTGAGAAACGGTGTTTTAGGGAGTTAAGAAGGGTTGGAAAAGAACCGAAAATCATTTCCTCCCTGTGGGAGTCCGTGCTATTTGATGCAGGATCCAGATACTAGGTATCACCACCCGTTAGCCAGGGCGCCTGACCCACGCTCAGAGGAAACTGTCTAATACGAGGTGTGGTGGGACCAAGGATGACACCAGCCACTGAAAGGACGCTGTTACTGGAAGGCTGATCTCAGCGATGCCCACAGGCCTAGGGGCAGTGAGCCAGGGCAGTGGGCCAGGACCAGGGGAACAGGGAAATGGAGGCAGAGAGCTGAGCAAAGGACAGCAGATACAAAAGGTCACGTCCCTAGAGATAACCTCTGGCCTCCATCATAGATAGCTTCAGACCCAGAAAAGCAGCCAAACCGGGTAGGCAACGCCAGGACCCGCGGCAATGACTCACGAGCCGGCCCTGACACTGACCCATCAGTGCAGACCCCCTCCCTGAAGGAGCACACATGGAACTGATGCATGTTCTGCTGAAGGCCCCCCTCCTGGTACTTCCCCTAAGATTCCACCTGCGGGAGAGAAAAAGCCTCAAGACAGAGGACCCTGTGCGCGCCCTCCCTCTGGGGAGCATCACTGACACCTCCTTCCCCTCTTCTTCCCTCCTTCTATCCCCACAAGCATGGACTTCTAAACTCTGGGAGAGCCCACAGACGTGCAACCTGGGGAGTGACAGGCGGTGGCAGCTCCTTGCAGGCTCGTCCCCTGACCCTGTCCCCAAGGCCCCCTTTTCTCCGACTTCCCAGAGAGCCAGGGCAGCCAGCCTAGCGCCAGGGGTCAGCAAACTCATTGATCATCAGAGCCAAAAATCAACAGGACAACGATTGAAATTTCTTTTGACGGCCAAATTTTTTAAACTTCTTCTAACGCCATTTCTTCAAAACAGACTTCTCCAGGCTGTGGGTATTTTGTGGAAGAGCCACACTCAAGGGGCCAAAGAGCCGCCTGTGGCTCGAGAGCCGCAGTTGGCCCATTAAAGTGCTACTCGAAGCCTTTCTTGTTTTCCTGTCCCCAGATTTAGTGAATGTTCCCTCCCAGTCACCGGGACTCATGGTGTGAAATTCTTCCTGCATGAAGTCAAGAACCCACACACTGCCGGCTGGTCCCAGGCAGACTGGCCAAGAGCCAGGTCCTCTTTCCGGTAACATCAGTATCCTCCTTACAGTTAACGGTTATTAAGCACCTACTATGTGCAGTCACTGTGCTGAGAACTGGTAAGTCACTGTCCCAGTGAGAGGCACACCGGCCAGTGGGGGAGGCCAGGAGGTAAATGAATGAGTAGGAAACAGTATGGTGAGAAAGTGGGTGCAGCTGGTGGGAAGATGAGAAGCCACTGAGCAGGGGACCAGGCGGTGAGCTGGGGGTCGGAACCAGAGAAGATTTCCCAGGGAAGGTGATGACGTGGTTTTTAACCCTCCCGGTGAGCTGCCACTGGTTGAAAGCAGAGCTCACTCAAAACCAACGCCTGGCGCCTGGCACAGTGCATGGGTCCAAACCCTTCCCACACTAATTTGTAGAATGGACAAAAATCCGTAAGTATCCACTAAAATCATCTTTAAAAAGGGAAAGCTAGCCGAAACCGGTTTGGCTCAGTGGACAGAGCATCGGACTATGGACTGAAAGATCCCAGGTTCGATTCTGGTCAAGGGCATGTACCTTGGTTGTGAGCACATCCCCAGTGGGGGGCGTGCAAGAGGCAGCTGATCGATGTATCCTTCTCATCGATGTTTCCGACTCTCTATCCCTCTCCCTTCCTCTCTGTAAAAAAAAAAAAAAAACCAATAAAAAAAATTTTTTTTAATTAAATAAATAAAAAATAAAAAGGGAAAGCTCTCACGCCCATAAAATACCCATGGCATTGCTATTTACACGTGAAGAAAGGAAACTGGAAGCAACCGGAATGCCGAACCACGGGAAAGCAGTCCGCACATGCTGAGAACTAATTGCTGTGTTCACGCGTGCTGGCCACGCGGCAATGAGTTCACAGTCAGCGTAGCAAAAGGACACCTTCTCTCCCGGTCACCGCTGTGACACTCACCCTCCCGTTCCCGGGGAAAAGCCAGGCTCAGAGAAGAGAGGGGACAGAGGCCTGGCCAACCACTGCTGTGGAAACCACTGAACAGTAAGGGTAACCTTCACCTCCCCGCACGCACACCTGGAAACGGGCCATCCCCCACCTGTAAAACCTCACCCTATAAACAGCCTAGAAGAAGACTTCGGGGGACATCTTTGCAAATGTCCTGAGACGTATGACGCCAACAGCACAGAGCAGTTTTTTTAAAAATGCGCTTGGGCAGCCGCCACAGGAACAAGCCAGAACAGCTATGTTGTTATCGGAGTGCTCCTTTCCCGGCCATCAGCTGTTTACGGCAAATGGTGTGGGTTTCCCATCAACAAAGCAGCACAGAGGGTCCCTCGTGAAGAAGCGCGGTGAGGTTTCTGGAACATGAAGGACCATGTGGAATGCACTTGCCGGTGAGGCTTCTCTTCTCGCCTCAGGCCCCTCCTCGGGGAACGGCTTCATCTGAAAGGCCGCCCTCCAGGGGTTCTGCCCGGACTCCGAGCGCCTAGGGAGAGCGCCCAGCACCGCAGCTGGCACGCGCACAGGCTCGGGGCGGTGCGTTCTCCTTTAACATCGTCGCCAGGGACTTGAAGCGAAACGTCGTATACCGACCTATACCGAAACCAGTGTTACTGCCAGCTCATTGAGATCAACAACAGCTAAGTTCCCGCGGCACAGTTCTGGTCACAGAAAACTCGTTACCGTGCCTAAATAAAGACCAAAGACACCTCTAAGTCTTAAACACTAAAGCACGAGCTATACGTACATTTCAGAAAGCCTAATACAAACAAGGAGGACAATTCTTTTCCAACCTGCTCCTTCCAGTTCAGGGTCCCTGGTGGCTGCAGCCTCTTGGGGGCAGCTCAGGCCGCCAGGCGGGAATCACCCCTGGACCGGAGAGGGGGGCGAGGGGGAGGCGCTCACACCCACACCCGCTTCTAATTTTGAATGATTCCCTTTATTGCCGTCGCTCTGTGAGGAAAATACTTGATTATGAAAGACAGAAAGAAACCCAATGTGCCACTAGTCACATGGGTCCCCTGAATGCTCTAAAACAACTGCTTCAAGCAGCTGATGTCCTTCTGAAGGACCTGACCCTTGACCTCCAACCTCTGACCTTCTGACAAGCACAAAGACTCAAAAGTGGGGAGACACAGTGTGTCATCCTAGTGCCATTCTCGGAAGAAAGGGACGTTGGACAAAGGGACTCCAGCAGACCTCTGTGCCCGAACGCTTCCGGGGAGCGACAGGATGAAGAAGAAACAAAGCAGAAAAGGGGGGAGGGAGAAGTCAGCAAGAACCTGGGGGGTCTTGAGCTCCTTGGACAGGAACCTCTGCAGAGGGGTTCTATGCAGCAAAGCTAGTAGCTGTCAACGAGAAAACAACCAACTTCACAAGGCGGGGGGGGGCGATCGGAAGCCTCACACATCATCCTTGGGAGAGTGTAAATCAGAACAATCACTGATGAAGACTATCCGGCAATTCTAATAAAGTAAAACGTGACGTAGTAATTCCACTCCCAGTATTCGGACTATCTGTCCACATGTGGATGAAGTGGGTCAAAAGTCGGAACTTCATCACAAGAAAAAGAAAGTGCTATGACTATGTATGGTGACAGATGTTAACTAGACCAGTGGTTGGCAAACTCATGAGTCAACAGAGACAAAGAGCAACAGGACAACGATTGAAATTTCTTTTGAGAGCCAAATTTTTTTAACTTAAACTTCTTTTAATGCCACTTCTTCAAAATAGACTCGCCCACGCCATGGTATTTTATGGAAGAGCCACACTCAAGGGGCCAAAGAGCCGCAGCTTGCCAAACCACGGGACTAGACTAATTGTGTTGATCATTTCACAACATACACAAATAGCGAGTCATTATGCTGTAAGCTTGAAATTAACATGACGAGAAATGTCGACTACACCTCAATAAGAAAATTTAAATACTTATATATGTCCACATTAAGAGCTTCACAGATAAGAATGTGCATTGCTGTTCTATTCACATTAAAAAGAATAAGCAGTTCCAAAACCTGAAAACAAGCCAAATGTTCACCAATAGAAGAATGGGTATACAGACTGTGGTACAATCCCACAAGGGAATATTACTCAGCAAAGAGGAGGAATGAACTACTGACCCATGGAACATGGCTGAATCTCAGCAACATTATTATGAGCAAGAGACCAGACACAAGAGCACACACTTTGCAATTCCATATATTTGAATGCAAACAGAGTCAAAAAGAACTCATCGATGGTGATAGGAATCAGAGCAGTGGTTGTCCGACATGGGCAGTGGTGGTAGGAATTGGCTGAAAAGGGTCATGAGAGAACCTTCTAGGGTGATGGAAACGTCCTGGTTCTTGATTGGGATGGTTTCCCATGGATATAGGTAATCATCAAAACCATCTAAACTGGGATGAACAGTGTCCCTCCAAAGTCAAGTCCACTCAGAATGTGACCTTATTTAGAAATGAGAGTGAGATCAGACCAGATGAGGGTAGGCCACAATCCAATGACTGGTGTTCCTATGAGAAGAGAAAATGGACAGACACAAGTAGAAATACCATATGACTATCGAACCAAAGTGCCTGATAGGTCTGCAAGCGTGGAATGCCAGAGATTGAATGCGACCACCAGAAGACAGAAGAAGCGATTAAGGATCTTCCTCTAGAGCAGTGGTTCTCAACCACTTTAATACAGTTCCTCATGTTGTGGTTAACATTTATTAAGCACCTACTATGTGCAGTCACATGGTCTTAGGTGATCCACAGGTTGAGAACCAGTAGCAGGGTCGCCTAAGACCATCAGAAAACATAGATATTTACATTATAATTCATAACAGTACCAAAATTACAGTTATGAAGTAGCAACAAAAATTTTATGGAGAAAAACCAAGATGGCGGCATAGGTGAACATCTAAACTGCTGCCTCGCACAACAATTTCAAAACTACAACTAAAACACAGAAGAGGCATCATCCAGAACCACAGAAAAGCTGGCTAAGTGGAAATTCTGCAACTAGAAGGCTTACAGAGACTCAGAGGAGCTGCAAAAAGCTGAGGTATGGAGACACGCGCGTGGAAAGGGCAGTGGAGTGCCTGGATGGTTTCCTCTAGTGGGAGGGACACTGAAACTCCTAACTGCACTGAACCCCAGATCTGACTGCACTGAACCCCATTTCCGGGTGAGACTCATACAGGGGGAGTCTGGACTGTCATGAAAAGGGAGGAATGCTTGGAAACTTAGGGGAGCCGTGAAAAGGCAGAGCTCTGGAGGCATGTGAGCACAAGTGCGCACACAGAGGGTTAACTTCTGATTGTGCTGCTGGCTTTTTCTAGCAGGAGCGAGACAGAACCTCCCAACTGCACTAAAATCCACTTCCGACTGCTCTGAACCCATTTCAGGTGAGACCCTGGGGCCCCAGACTCATACGAGTCCCCAAAATGCATGGAAACTCAGAAGAACTGAGAAAGGCAGAGGTCTGGCAGCATGCACGCATGCACACAGAGAGGGATGCAGCAATTACTGAGGGACACTGAGACCCAGGGGCTGCATAGGGTAGGACTGACGGGAAGCCAAGGCTGTCTCTACTCAGCCTGAGACTGTACTCCATCCAAGCTGAACAGAGAGGCTTTTGCAATTTTGCAAGTCTTATATCATAAGGCTGACTCCAGCACAGAAGTTCTCAAAGCGTAGACACAGCTGATCCTCACAAACAATTGGCTTGGAGGTCAATTCCCCCCATTGATACCAACAACAATCAAGACTTAACTACAACAAGGCTTACACACAGTCCACAAAGGGGTGGCCAAGAGAGTCCACCTCAGGTAACTGGAGAGGTGGAGCTACTGTACCATATAAAACATCTAGCACACAAAGCTACTCTACCAACTCAGGGAAGCAGCGAAAATGTGGAGACAAAGGAACAGATCACAAACAAAAGAAATGGAGGAAAACTGGACATAGAATTCAAAACTACAGTTATAAGGTTTTTCAAGAATTTCCTAGAAAAGATGGATAAATTTAGCGAGACCCAAGAGGAGATGAAAAAGGACCAACTAGAAATTAAACATACAGACTGAAATAAAAAATATTATACAGAGACCTACCAGGAGACTAGAGGAATGCAAGAATCAAGTCAAAGATTTGAAATACAGAGAAGCAGAAAATACTCAACTGGAAAAGAAAAAAGAATCCAAAAATGTGAAGATAGTCTAAGGAGCCTCTGGGACAACTTCAAGCATATCATCATCAGAATTATGGGGTGCCAGAAGAAGAGAGAGGAAGATACTGAAAACCTATTTGAACAAATAAAGACAAAATTCTCCCACCTGGTGAAAGAAATAGACTTACAAGTCCAGGAAGCACACAGAACACTAAACAAAAGGAATCCAAAGAGGACTACACCAAGACACATCGTAATTAAAATACCAAGAGCAAAAGACAGAGGGAGAATATTAAAAGAAGAGAAAAACAGTTAATTATCTACAAGAGAACACCCATACGATTGTCAGCTGATTTCTCAACAGAAACTATGCAGGCCAGAAGGGAGTGGCAAGAAATATTCCAAGTGATGAATAGCAAAAAGCTACAACCAAGATTACTCTACCCAGCAAAGCTATCATTCAGAATTGAAGGGCAGATAAAGAGCTTCACAGATAAGAAAAAACTAAAGGAGTTCACCACCACCAAACCAGTATTATATGAAATGCTGAAAGGTACTCTTTAAGAAGAGGAAGAAGATAAAAATTATGAACAACAAATACATATCAACAAGAGAATCTAAAAATCAAGTGAATAAAATATCTGATGAACAAAATAAACTGGTGAATATAATAGAATCAGGGGCATACAAAGGGAGTGGACTGACAATTCTCAGGGGGAAAGGGGTGAGGGAGGTGCAGGGAGAGACTGGACAAAAATCATACACCTATGGATGAGGACAATGGTGGGGGAGGTAAGGGCAGAGGGAGGGGTTGGAAACCAGGTGGAGGGGAGCTACGGGGGGAAGAAAGAGGAACAAATGTAATAATCTGAACAATAAAGATGTATTAAATCAGGGGGGGAAAAACTCCATTAGGAAAAATGTAGAAAAAATAATAAGAAGAAGAAAATAATTTTATGGTTGGGGATCACCACAACATGAGAAACTGTATTAAAGGGTCCCAGCATTAGGAAATTGAGAACCACTGTTCTAGAGCTTTCCAAGAGATCACAGCCTTGCTGACACCTTGATTTTGGATTTCCAGCCTCCAGACGTGAGAGAATAAAACCGGTTCTTTTAAGCCACCAAGTTTATAGCATTTTGTTATGACAGCTTTAGGAAATGAATATACCATCAAATAGCACGTTTAAAAACTTTTATATTAACCAAATCATCCTCCAATTTGAGTTGTTTTTGTGTTTTGTTTTGTGTGTGTGTATGTTTTTTGTTTTTTTTCTTTTTTAGTTTTGATTTGTTTTTTAGAGAGGAAGGGAGAGGGACAGGGAGGAAAGACAGAGAGAGGAAGAAACCAGCTGTATCAACCCGCAACCTATATGTGCTCTAACTGGGAATGGAACTCCAACCAACCAAGCCACAATGGCCAGGGCATACTGCAATTTTTTAATAACTGGAAACAGCAAGTTGGTGATGAAGGCTCCAAGGTGACTCCTGCTTAACCAAATTTCAACATCTGAAGGAGAGCCAGCCTGCTGCTATTCAGAATTCACACTGAGTGGGAGACTCAGCACTGCCCTACCCAGTGGCTCTCCCTTCATGCTCCACTGTGCATAGCTGTTCCCTCTGCAAAAATGCCTCCTGCAGGTCGAGGTTTGATTCCTGGTCAAGAGCACATGCCTGGGTTGCAGGCTCAATCCCCAGTGTGGGGTGTGCAGGAGTCAGCTGATCAGTAATTCTCTCTCGTTATTGATATTTCTATCTCTCTCTCCCTTTCCCTTCCTCTCTGAAAGAAATAAAAATATATTTTTAAAAATGCCTCCTGCACCCTCTCAAACACAAATACTATAAGACTATGGGCAGGACTACCCAAGAGAGCCACCTTGAGATGCCCCATTCAAAAGTGAACCATCTACTTTTGAGGGAGCTCCCGGCCTCAGAACTACAGACAACAGGAAAGCTTGGTTAGGGCCAAGAGCTTTGGCCCAACTCTTCTTATTCATATACAAATATATTGTCTGATATAAAAAATGAAGTCAATGGATCTTTCATCTTAAACAATTAAAATGGGCTCTATTCCGCCCTAGCCAGTTTGGCTCAGTGGATAGAGCATCAGCCTGTGGAGTGAAGGGTCCTATGTTTGATTCTGGTCAAGGGCACATGCCTGGGTTGTGGGCTAGATTCCTGTGTGGGCCATGTAGCAGGCAGCTGATCAATGATTCTCTCTCATCTTTGATGTTTCTAATCTCTCTCTCTCCCTCTCCCTTCCTCTCAAATATCAATAAAAATACATTTTTAGCTGAAACTGGTTTGGCTCAGTGGATAGAGCATCAGTCTAAGGGCTGAGAGGTCCCAGGTTTGATTCCGGTCAAGGGCATATACCTTGGTTGTGGGCACCTCCCCAGTAGAGGGCGTACAAGAGACAGCTGATCGATGTCTCTCTCTCTCATCGATGTTTCTAACTCTGTCCCTCTCCCTTCCTCTCTGTAAAAAGTCAATAAAATATATTTTTTAAAAATTAAAAAATATTTAAAAAGCTGTACCCTTGGCTGGGTATCTCAGTTGGAGCATTTTCCTGTACACCAAAAGGTTGCAGGTTCAATTGATTCCTGGTCAAGACACATACCTAGGTTAGGGTTCAATCCCCAGGTAGGGGGTTGGGGGTGTATAGGAGACAACCCATTGATGTTTCTCTGTCTGTGTCTCTTTCCCCCTTCCCCTCCCTCTCTTCCTAAAAGAAATAAAAAAATAAAAATATATTTTTAAAAAATGACCAATGGGATTTATTCCAGGAGTGCAAGATGGTTCAATATTAGGAAGCTACTTTATATATATATATATATACACACACACACACACACACACAGACACAATATAGTACGAGTGCCCTAACATACGAGATTTTTGAGATACGAGCCGTCGAGCAAACGATTTTTGCTTTGAAATACAAGCAACATTTGAGATAGGAATAATCTCGAGGATCGGCCGGCTGCACACGACCCACCAGTTTACCTCGACTCGAGTGTCTCATAGTTTCCCACGCCTCAAGGTTACAGAACGAATTAAACTCGTATCTCGCGGTACCACTGTGTGTGTGTGTGTGTGTGTGTGTGTGTGTGTGTATTTTATTGATTCTTTACAGAGAGGAAGGGAGAGGGACAGAGAGCTAGAAACATCGATGTGAGACATCAATCAGCTGCCTCTGGCACGCCCCACAGTGGAGATGTGCCCGCAAGGTACATGCCCTTGACCGGAATCGAACCTGGGACCTTTCAGTCCTCAGGCCGACGCTCTATCCACTGAGCCAAACCGGTTCCACAGGAAACTTCTTAATATGACATAATAACAGATCCTAGGAGATCCATAAATGTTGAATGAGCATTTGACAAAAGTCAACACCCTTTCCTGAATAAAATGTCAATAAAGAATTAATAAAAAATTCTTTAACATGATAAAATATAAATCTCAGACAAAAGCCAGTAGTTTGCTTAACTGAAAAGCATCAAAAACATTCCCACGAAAGTCAGAAATAATACACATGTACACACTTTCATTGTATAGGAGGTACTAGCCAAAGCAATAAGATAAGCTAAAGAAATACAGATGTAAGAATTGGGAATACAAGGTACAGCATGGTTAACAATACTGTAGTGTATATTTGAAAGTTACTAAGAGCAAATCTTAAAAGTTCTCTTTACAAGAAAAACATTGTCATGATGTGTGGCAATGGATATTAACTTATTGTGATCATTTCACTATATATATATATATACATATATACACACACACACATATATATATATATATATATATATATAAAACCATTATATTGTGTACCTAAAAACAATATAATGTTATATGTCTATTATATCTCAATAAAAATAAAGACTTGGATGGGAGGAGGTAAATTATTTCCACTTATAGATAATACGGTTCTAAGACTTGCACATTAAGACTTGCACATTAATCAACTGAGAGACCTCTACAAACAACAGCCAGTTAGAAAAGACGCCACACAAAAAAAAGTTAAGCACTTATGAATAAACTTATCAAAAAATATTCAAATTATATCATAAAAAACTATGAACAATACTGAAGGATACAGAGGATTTAAACAAATGGAAAGACGTACCATGTTCCTAGATAGAAAGATTCAACATTATAAATGTCTGAAGTTAATGTGTAACTGTAAAACAATCCCAATACATTGCACAAAAGCTTATTTAAATGTCCAATTAATACATTTTTAAAGCAGTGAAACATATTAGTCACTAGAGAACTGAAAACTAAAATCGCAATTAATTGCCCCATTATATATATACACACACACACACACACACATCAGAATGGAAAAAATATTTAAAAAAACAACTGTTGTAAGAATAGGGAATAACTGAAATTCTCAGACACTACTGGAAGGAGGACAAATTGTTACACATCTCTATGGAAAATAGTTTGGCAATATTTTCTGAAGGTGGACACATGCCCATCCAATGGCCTAGAAATTCCTCTCATCAGTAAATATCCAACAGAAATGTGGATCTACGAACACCAAAAGCCATGGGTGATAGCCAAAACCAGAACAACTTAAAAGTCCATCAGCAAAAGAAGGAATTAAAAAAACACACATAATGTTGAGCCAGAGAAGAACAGGTGAAAATATATACAATGAAATGACTCAGCCATAAAAAGAATGAAATCTTGCATCTGCAACAACATGGATGAATCTAGAGGGTACTGTACTGAATGAAATAAGTCAGACAGAGAAAGACAAATGTCATATGATTCCACTTATGTGTAGAATCTTAAAAAAATAAAGAACAAACAAGCAGAAGAGAAACAGACTCACAGATACAGAGAACATTTTGTCAGGTGCCAGATGGAAGAGGGGTCGGGAGGACTGTGTGGAAAAGGTGAAGGGATTAAGAAGTACAATTTGGTAGTTACAGAATAGTCTCGGGGTTGTAAAGTATAGCTTCGGGAATATAGTCAATAATATTGCAATAACTTGGTAGGATGTCAGATGGGCCCTAGATTTATTAAGAGATGATAACTTTGTGAGTTATATAAATGTCTAATTACTGGATTGTACAACTAAAACTAATATAATATTTAAAAAGTTAAAAAAATAAAACTAATATAATATTATATGTCAACTGTAATTAAAACATTTTTTTAAAAAAATTTAAAAACGCATACACTTACTGTTGAGCCAAAGAAAGCAGATCCAAAAGCATCTATATATAAAGTTAAAAAGCAAAAACAGCAAAACCCAATCCCGGACATAATAAAAAGGATGGCGATTACCCCTCGGAAGACACTGAGGGAGTTCCTGGGGGTCCTGACGCTAGTGACCCTCCAGTTCCAGCTCTGGGTAAGGACTCCCGTTCCTCTGCGTCCCCTTTGCAGTAACTCACCAAGCTGATACAGTTTATTCACTCTTCTGGAAGTGTGCTATGCTTCAGTTCTTATTAAAGCAATTTCAGTAAAAACACCAACCCGTGTATGAGTAGACATTAGATTTTTTTTTAAATATATATTTTTATTGATTTTTTTACAGAAAGGAAGGGAGAGAGAAAGAGAGCCAGAAACATCGATCAGCTGCCTCCTGCACGCCCCCTATTGGGGATGTGCCCGCAACCAAGGTACATGCCGTTGACTGGAATAGAACCCGGAGCCTTTCAGTCCGCAAGCCGGCGCTCCACTGAGCCAAACCGGTTTTGGCTAACATTAGATTTTAAAGTCCAAATAGAAAAACAAGTATACAACAATAGCCTGAAAAAGGTTCTAAAAATAAGAAAAGAGTGCTTTCATATGTTAAAAAAATGTTTTTAAATATCAGAAAACATAGTAAGCAAAACAGTGGAGACATGAATGAACATGAACAGGCAAGGGAGCCCGTGGAAAAGAGGATCAGGTTCAGAAATAGGCCCACTTTGAATGGGACGAGCTGTGGTGCCAACAGAGCAGCTTCAGGAGGGAAAAGATAACCACAGGAGGAGAAGGGGGCGGGAATCGCATCTGTTCCTCACAGCATCAGGATGGCTTTCAAAAGGATCAAAATGTGAATGTAAAATAATAGAAGAAAAAAGGACACGTCCTATTATCTTGAAGTGGGGATGACCTTTGTACCTGTGTTTCAAAGTCCAGAAGCCATAAAAGGGATGACTGGTTATTTGTCTGCATAAAAATAAACACTTGGGCATACAAAATAAACAAGCCATCAAACCTCAACCAAATAAAAGAGAAACACGAAACTGGATGCAACTTATATCAAAGGCAAAAGGCTAATCTCCCTAATAAACAGCCCCCAGAAATAAAAAGGGACAAGGTGACAATTCCTTTTTCAAAAGAAGCAAAGAATATGAGTGAGATGAGGGGGAGGGGGGAGGGAGAGAAAGAGAGAAAAAGAAAAAGAGAGAGACCTTTTAAACATAAGTTTAAAACTTGTCATAACAAATTTAAATTAAGCCTCAGCTAAGTCTCTGTTTATCACCTATCAGATTGGGAGAAATCCAGTAATGGGACTAAATTATGCATTGGCAAAGGCGTCGGAAAACAATAACTTCTCATCCAAAACAGAGGTGTATGTTGATACTAATCTTCGAAAAGGCAAATTGGCAGCATCTCTCAAAATTCAATTACCCATGCAGATACCTAGCAACCCCATTCCTGGGAATTCGTCGTATATCACGTGAGCCTGCAAAATGCCACAGGTGCAAACAGTGTCCGCGGTAGCAGATTGGAAGCAGCCTGAGAGTTTGCCACACAACAACACAGCGTGACATAGCCAGCGAAACAAGCCGGGCAGGGAACGGGGTGTTATTTGATTCTGTAAAATGTGTTCAGCCGAAATGGCCAAGCGTGTTCCTAGCACACACATATATTTGTATTTGCTTGTATAGGCATAAAGAGATCCTGCATTAGAATAATTCACACTCCAATGTGAAGGATTGGCAGCTTAGACCCTCCCAGAGATGGCACACCCTTATTTAAAAAAAAATGCTTGTTAACCCAAATCAACCTGTTGTGTGATGGAGTTTCTGTCAGGAGGATAAAATGAGTTGGAAAAATGCAAGTCCAGAGACTTGGGAGGTCAAGAGGGCAGCCATACACATCGGGGATTCCACAGCCTTTCCAGGACCAGCTCCGATGGGATTAGAGCCAGTAAACTGAAAACAGTTGCCTGGGGCTGGCGAGCAGTGGGTGGTTATAAACTAGGAATGAAATAAAAGCTTCCCCTCTGGTCCTTTTCTACGGGATGTTCAAGCCATATGAATGTTGTACCTAATGCAAACGTGAAACAGTGAGTGAGAAGCGAGGAAGGTCATGAGCTCCAAAGCCTTGATGCAGAGCCACCAGATCCTCCTCCCCCCTCCTCCCCCCGATTCCCCCAGCCACCCCCGTTCTTGGCTCTGGTTCCGAGAGCCCGTCGGGTATAAACAGGTAGCATTCGGTATTTACAAGGAGTTTTATTACCCTATAAACCGCTCATTGGCTTTGCCATAAACAGCTTAGGTTGATATCTCCACGCAAGACCTAGTGCGATAGACAGACCTGGGGCCACTCACCTCAGCTCCCTCACACATCAGCTTTCTCGTTGGCGGAGCAGAGATGAAGACGAGACATCACGGAGCTGCCGTGAAGGACTGGCCTGGGAGCGTTTCAGGGAGCCGAGAAGCAGCACACCGCAGGCTCCTCGCACGGCAG
Source organism: Lasiurus cinereus (assembly GCA_011751065.1). NCBI lineage: Eukaryota > Metazoa > Chordata > Mammalia > Chiroptera > Vespertilionidae > Lasiurus > Lasiurus cinereus. Next base: position 15,956,156 of record JAAGEH010000452.1, read on the forward strand.
CCCAGCCTCAGGGAGAAGGACAGCGGTCCCACAGCCCGGCCTCGCCTCGGCGGCGAGAATGCGTGAGGCTCGGAGCGCCAGGGCTTCTCAAAGGTCAGCGTTGCCCAACTCTCACCTGGAGAGGCAGCTGCAGCCAGCTCCAGGCCCCGCCCGGGAGGTGTGGGCCCCAGAGCCTGAATTTCTACCGAGCTTCTTCTCCCAGGTGATGCTGATACATAGACGGCGTGAGGACCACGTCTGAGTAGCCTTAGTTCCTCACACTGGGATGTGCACACCAATGGCCTGGGCCCGGCCACCCATCAATGTGTCTCCCTCACATCCATGTTCTTCTTGCTCTCTGTTTCTCCCCCTCCCTTCCACGCTCTCTCTAAAAAAAACCAAAAAAAAAAAAATCAATGGAAAAATATCCTCGGCTGAAAATAAACAAAAAATAATAAATAATAATAAAATAAATAAATATTACAAATGGCCTGGGAATCTTGTTAAAATACAGATTCTGACCCAATGAGTCTGGGTGGGAGGGACCTGGGAGACTCCATTTTTATTTATTTTCATTTTTTTTAATATATTTTATTGTTTTTCACAGAGAGGAAGGGAAAGGGATAGAAAGCCAGAAACATTGATGAGAGACATGGGTCAGCCGCCTCCTGCACGCCCCCTACTGGGGATGTGACCACAACCAATGTACATGCCCTTGACCGGAATCGAACCTCGGACCTTTCAGTCCCCAGGCCGACGCTCTATTCACTGAGCCAAACTGGTTTCGGTGAGACTCCATTTTTAACAAACTTCCAGGTGTTGCACATGCTACTGGAATAACAAGTTTCTGGAATACCCAATTCCATTCATTTTACAGATGAGGAAACTGTGGCGGCGGAGGGGCGGGGGGGTGTGTGGAGAGGTGTGGGGAGGGAGAAACAAATGATCTGCCTTAGGTCACTCTGAAGGTCAGGGCACAGATCAGAGAGGGCCCCCACACTGTCCCCCCCACAATACCTCAGACCTTCCTGAGCCAAATAAGCCACTCTTCTGAGAAAGAAGCCACTTATTAAGGAGGTTAGCTCAAACCACCAATCTGTTCTTTAAAAAAAAAAGAAAAAGCATTTTGGCAAAATTCTCTCTTTAGCTGAGTCAGCTTCCCCTCCAGTGACTCACCTGTGACAGGCCCAGCTGTGGGAACCCGGGGAGACCCAGGGCATGTTTCTCCACACGTGTGGTCTGATTACAGGCTGAGGAGGGTGAGGAGAGGCAGGGAAGGGGGCGGGGAGGCTGATCCTGGGGAAAGCGGGGGAATCTGTGCTGATATCCAGGGGCTCCTTCATGACCTCAAAAACTGAAATGCACGGCGTGCCTTTTGCCAACTCACTTTATCATCCTGACAGAAAGCCCAGCGAATTTTTAAAAAATGTATTTGGCCCGGGCCAGTTTGGCTCAGTGGATAGAGCGTCGGCCTGTGGACTGAAGGGTCCCGGGTTCAATTCCGGTCAAGGGCAGGCTCCTCCCTGGTCCGGGCGCTGGTCCAGGTCCAGGCTCAGGCAGGAGGCAACCAATCCATGTGTTTTTCTCCCATGGATATTTCTGTCTGTCCCACTCTCTTCCACTTTCCCGAAGAATCAATGGAAAAATATCCTCGGGTGAGGATTACCCAAAAAAATGTATTTGGATCAACCAGATGCGTTTGGATCTTTTCATGATGCACTGTCTCCGAGCTGCCAACCTCTCACACGTCAGTGTGAATTATTCCAAGACCAAGGGGAGGGGGTGGAATAATTAAAGGGGTGTGGGGGGGCTCACCTGGGAGGAAGCCTGATCTGGAAGCACAGCGGCCTCTGCAGCACAGTGACCACTTTCACCAGCAGGCCCCACCCTCATCCCTGGCCTTCAGGCTGTGAGTGGATGGTGGGCCTGGCCGTGCCCCTCGTTTACTGCGTGATTCAGTACATCCCTGAGTTTGAGCGAGTTTAGAGCCAGAAGCAACAGCTCTCCCATCCCAGAACCCCAATTTCTAAACCACAGAGCAAGCACATGTCCTGCTGGGAGTGGCTTCCCCAGAAGCAGCGCCAAGAGGGGGTGACTGAGTGATGGAGGAAGCGCTCCCAGGAGAAAGCGGCAGAGGAGCCAGAGGAGGAGGTGGGAAGGGCAGCCCGGAGGCACAGAGCGTGTTTAAGTGAGGCCAGGAGGCTGGGGCTGGCTCCCTGACTCACCCCATGGCCCCGGGGTGGGGTGGAGTGGTATAACCTCTCAGCTCTCTCTGGCAAGGTGGCTTGGAGAAGGACACAGGGTGGCTCTGTGGATAGAGCATTGGCCTGAGGACTGAAGGGTCCCGGGTTCAACTCCAGCCAAGGGCACATGCCCGGGTTGTGGGCTCGATCCCCAGTGTGGGGCATGCAGGAGGCAACCAGTCAATGATTCTCTCTCATTGATGTTTCTCTCTCTCTCTCCCTCTCTCTCTCTTCCTCTCTGAAATCAATAAAAATATTTTAAAAAAAAAAAAAGATACATGGTTAGTTGTTTGTGGCAGCTCCCGTTAACCCATAGCAGCTGGGAACTGGGTCCAAAAGTGGGGAAGAGAGCCGAAACCGGTTTGGCTCAGTGGATAGAGTGTCGGCCTATGAACTGAAAGGTCCCAGGTTCGATTCCGGTCAAGGGCATGTAGGGGGCGGGCAGGAGGCAGCTGATCCATGTTTCTCATTGATGTTTCTCTCTATCCCTCTCCTACCTTCTCTGTAAAAAATCAATAAAATATTTTTAAACAAAAAAAAAAAGTGGGAAGAGGGACCTGGTAGACACCACCCTGCCTCTAGTTCTGAGAACCCCCCAAATGTGTTTCTAAACAAGAGGCACCCCAAATGATAAAAGACAGACGGTGAGGGGATGCAATTCCATTCTTCACTTTCAGAGGGATCTTGGAATCTGCACGTGGACTGAATCCTACCTGCTTCCCCAACTGCCCCCCTCACTCGGGCCACACACCCCCTTGGACATTTGGGCCGGATGCTTAGGTGCCAACAGAGAAGGAGAAGTGGGTCCACGGAGCGCTCCGGAGCCCGGGAGGCTGGAGGGAAACTGAGCACAGGCCAGGATGGGGAAGGAGAGAAGCCACGAGTTTGCTAGGCTCTGTGATCCCTCTCCTCTCCCTGCCCCCACGCTCCACGTAGAGCCACAGCGGCATCAGTCCTGGGGAGAGCGCCACCTTTTGGACAGGTGCAAACTGCTCCCCGCGACCAGAGGCATCTGGGCTCCAGTTCTAACCCTGGCTCTTCCTTCCCCGCTTGCTCGCTTATCTGCGCCTTGACACCAACTCATCCGCCCTCACCCCTCGCGGTCTCACTATCTCTGCTTTGCCAGAGAGACTGAGCTGAGAGACTGCACAATGGGCAGGAGGTCAGAAGACTCGGGAGGGATCACCAGGGTGCAAACTGGCCATTGGACACGTTCGCCTCATCTCTTCAAGGGCTCACTGAATACAGCCGTCCTGAGAGCAAGATCTGTTACCTTCGTTTCTCAGAAGGGGACCCCTGGGTCCCCCACCAAGGCTGCAGCCAGGCCACCACCAACTGCCTTTACTTGGTGCGGAGACTGAGGTTCTGGAGGTGCAATGAGCCCGAGGAGGGGCCCGAGTCTCCAGACAGAGGAGGCGCACCTGGGGCTGCACCTGGGCAGGCCCAGGGGACGAGTCCCTCCCTTACCCTTTGCCCCCTCCTCCATCAGAGGAGGAGGCCTGGGCCTTAAAGCCGGATCTCATCGAGGGACAGGCAGTGTGGTGAAGACTTCTGTAAGAGTGTCAACAATTAAAAAACAACAACAAAACCCCAGGATGCTCGGGGGCAAATGGAATCCCCAAGACCTAATCCCATTGGAGCAGTACCAGGAATGAAGGGTTGGCTTTACTTGAAAATAAATCATGGTAAATTACCCCTGTCAGCAAACCAAAAAGGGAAAACCGATGGTCACCTGAGCAGATGCAGAAGATTTTGTCCCTTTTGATAAAACTCAGCAGCCACTCCTGATAGAGACCTTCAGCAAATTATGAATCGAAGGGCAATTCCTCAACCTTGCAAAGGGCATCCATGAGAAACTCACAGCTAAACTGGTGAATGAATGAATGTTTTCCCCTAACACTGGGAGCAAGATGAGCTCAAAAATGTGGCCAGCCATGATGCAGGACACAAGATCAAAGTATAAAAACCCGCCGTGTTTCTACTTACTAGCACCAAAAGCTGGAAACAACGCAAATGCCCATCAGCAGGTAGTGGATAAAAAAGTCACGGTAGCTGAAACCGGTTAGGCTCAGGGGATAGAGCGTCAGCCTGCGGACTGAAGGGTCCCAGGTTCAATTCCGGTGAAGGGCATGTACCTTGGCTGCAGGCACATCCCCAGTGGGGGCATGCAGGAGGCAGCTGATGGATATTTCTCTCTCATCAATGTTTCTAACTCTCTCTCCCTCACCCTTCCTCTCTGTAAAAAATCAATAAAATATATATATTTTAAATCATGATAGACCCACACAATGGAATAGCTCATGATGGAAAGAATGGACATTGATATGGGCCACCGACAGCGTGAATAAAGCTCAAAATAATTATGTGGAATGAAAAAAAAGCCAGACCGCCCAAAAGAGAGAGTATATACTGTGTAAGTCCATTTTTAAAAAACTCTAGAAAATCCTAACTAAGCTGCAAGAAGAGAAAGCAGACCAGTGATTGTGGGGGGGGGGGGGGCAGAAAGGGGGCGGGGGCGATTTCAAAAGCCACCAGGGAAGTGTTGGCAGTGATTGAGAGAGTCACTATCGGCCGAAACCGGTTTGGCTCAGTGGATAGAGCGCTGGCCTGCAGACTGAAAGGTCCTGGGTTCGATTCCGCTCAAGGGCATGTGTCCTAGTTGCGGGCACATCCCCAGTAGGAGGCGTGCAGGAGGTGGCTGATTGATGTCTCTCTCTCGTCGATGTTTCTAACTATCTATCCCTTTCCCTTCCTCTCTGTAAAAAATCAATAAAATATATTTTTTTTAAAAAAGAGAGAGAGTCACTATCAGACCGGTTTGGCTGAGTGGACAGAGGGTCAACCTGGGGACTGAAAGGTTGTGGTTTGGTTCTGGTCTCGGGTTTGCAGGTCTGATTCCCGGGCCCAACCTCATCGGGGTGCATGCAGGAGGCAACCCATCGATGTTTCTCTCTCCCCTCCACCCCTTCCACACTCTCTAAAAATCAATGGAAGCATTATCCTCGGTGGGATGTGTTTTTTTTTAATTGCAGATGTATGGAGGGACCTAGAGCAGGCAAACTCTAGAGACAGGGAGTAGAAAAGAGGTTGCCAGGGCTGGGGAGAGGGAATGTACATTTTTAGGCTATGTACATTTTACTACAATAAGAAAGTAAAAATAACTAAAAAATATTGCCTATCAGCGAACATTTGCATTGGAGTGGGGAGAGGAAGGGTTTCGGCTTTTCTCAGCCTCCTGAGGGATGTGGGTCCTCAGAGGTTAGAACAGCCCTCTCCCCAGGAGACACAGGGCCAGGCCCTCCCCATCCTGTGCTCCAGGGATCGCCAGAGAGTCAGCCCACATCCCTCGGCGGCTGACTAGTCTCAATCCCTTTGCATCTGAAGTTTCTGAGCAGAGGGCCCTTCCCCATGTACCTACCCACCTAATTCTCCCTCTCCTACCCCCCCCCCTTGTCCCCATGTCCCCTGCCCTACACCCCACAGACTCCCCCAAGCTGTCCCAGGTCCGCAGAAGGCTGCCAGCCCCTTGTCTGCTCGGGCTGCGCCTCTCCCAGGGGCTGTCCCTCTGTATCCCCCAAGCCCCTGATACCCTCTTCCTTTGACCTGATTGTAGTGTCCCCCAAGTCCCTGGTACCCTCTTCCTCGACCTGATTGCAGCAGCTACTCCGACTGGGAGCTCCCTGAAGCCTCAGACTCCTCCTGACTGCCTGTCTCCCGATTTTCACTGCTGATCGGCTGCCATGGCTTGGGCCACCCCAGTCCCTTTCTTGCCAGTTCGGGAATGTCCCTGGTGGAGGACATGGAGAAATGGAATGCTGGGGAACAGAGCGCGTTGTGTCTGATGCCCTGGCTCATGGAGGCCGGACTGCCCACGCAGGCTGCGGGGGACCTGGCTGTGGCTTCTTCTGACTCACTCGGGACCTAGAGGCCAACCCATGCCTGCCTTTCTCGAAGGCTCCCTTCGCCAGTCTGAAAAATGGGGCTGGAGAAACTCCCTCCCGAGGGGTGCTGGGCGGTGGGGTGGGGAGCGGTGGAGGGGACGCGGAGGTGTGGTCCGCAGAGGTCCCCGCGCTGGGGAGCGTCTTGGTCACACGGAGCCTGTTTTCCTAGGAAGGTCCCGCCTCGCCCTTGTTGACGTTGGGTTCCAGCCCTGCTCTTCCGAGGGCCCGGGCCCCCGGCTGCTCTGGTTCTGGTCTTTCCAAAAGCAGCGGGGCCTGTGCTCCGAGCGGTAATGAAACAATCCTGCACCAGGAGGCTCGCATTTCTCTGCCGGCTGGACCGCCAGCCCCGCTGAATTCCTAGCTCAGGCCCCGCATGAGGAGAATGCCAATGCGTTGTTAGCTAATGAAGGCGGGGAGGCGGCCAGGACTGGGGCATCACGGAGGAGGAGGAGAAGGAGGAGGAGGAGGAGGAGGAGGAGGAGGAGGGGGAGGGGGGAGGAGGAGGAGAAGGGGGAGGAGGAGGAGGAGGAGGGAGAGGGGAAGAGGAGGGGGAACAGCTTCCTGCCCCCCACCCCACCCCCAGTCCCTGAGCCACTTGGAAAGGGAAAGTCTGGAGTCCGGGGAGGTGCCCAGCCTCCTGGCCAGGCCACACTCAGCCCCTCCGGACCCAGGCCTGCCCATGCCACCTGTACAGGAACACCACCACCACCGTCTTGCACAGGGCACGGAGTCTCCAGACCAGAGTTAAATTCTGTCCAACGTGCATTTGTGACTCAAGCTTAGCACACAACGATGAAAAGCCCGGAGCCCCGCCTAAGCAGCTAATGGGGGGCTGGGGGGGAGGTGAGGTCTGGGCGGGAGGGGCCTGCAGCACCTCCTAACAAATGCAGAGAAACAGCTCCCTGTCCCTGGTGAGGGGAGCCGCGCTGGCCAAGGAGGGCTGTTTCGGAATCTCCAGAAATATTTGTTACCAGAGTCAGCGGCCAGGGGCTGGCAGTCCGGCCCATTTCTCCTCCAGGGGAAGGCACAGGGGATGGGCAGCTCCGCTCCCACCAGCCCAGCCCCCCTCCTATCCCCCCAACCCCCCGCCGTCCCACAGCAGAGCCTGCAGCCCGAAGGCCTGAGGAAGGCAGTCCAGCTGGAGTCCTCCTCCCTCCCTTCCCGCTGTGATCCCCCTCCTGGCCTGCTGAGCCTTCTTCCAGGGACACCTCCCAGCTGCGCGGCCCGCCTCCCTCTACCGCTTCCCGGTGGCCGGCAGAGACAAGCGTCTCTTGTTCTTTATTTTTTAATCCTCCGAGGGGGATATGTTTTTTTATTGGGTTTCAGAGAGAGAGGGAAAGAAGCATCAAGGTGTTGCTTCCCCTATATGTCCCAACCTATTGAGATCAAACCCGCTACCTTTTGGTGGACCGGACGATGCTCCAACCCAATGAGTCACCCAGCTCTTGCTCTCTCTGTTATTTTTCTTTTTCTCTTTCTTTCTTTTAAAATATATTTTATTGATTTTTTACAGAGAGGAAGGGAGATGGATAGAGAGTTAGAAACATCAATGAGAGAGACATCAATCAGCTGCCTCCTGCACGCCCCCTACTGGGGATGTGCCTGCAACCAAGGTACATGCCCTTGACCGGAATCGAACCTGGGACCTTTCAGTCCGCAGGCCGACGCTCCATCCACTGAGCCAAACCGGTTTCTGCGCTCTCTGTTTTTTGTTTTTTTTTTAATCCAATGGCAGTTCACCACTGATAGTGGGCTGAAGAGTGGACCCCCAAACTCCTGTCCACCTGGAACCTCAGTAACCTCACAGATGTAATGAAGAAGATGAGGTCGTGCTGGGTTGGCACAGGCCCTAAACCCAACAACTGGTGAGACACACACACAGAGGGAGAGCCGGTGACGGTGAGACAGGGACAGAATGGAGGGAGACAGCGACCAGCCAGAAGTTCAGGGGGCCGCCTGAATCTAGGAAGCAGCCAGGAAGGACCCTCACCTGGAGCCTGCAGATTTCAGACCCCCAGTCTACCAAACTGTGGGGGTTTTCTTGTTGTGAGTTTTTGTGTGTTTTATATTTTGAAAGATGAATATTGTCTAGTCTCCATTTTGCCCACCTAATTGTACGGTGTCATTGAACATTGTATTTTAGGACGGTCATTGAAACCTCCAATTTAAGTCAAGATACAATGCTGAGAAGCATAAAGCAGAGTGGACAACCAACCTCGTATCAGCGACAGGGGTACAACACAGTGACTCGATTCCTATATACCTTGTGAAGTCCAGTAACCACAAGTCTAGTGACCAGCTGTCACACACCAAGTTACTGTGATATCACTGACTATATTCCCTGGGCTGTACATTACATCCCCGCGATTCACTTAGTTTATAACTACGAGTTTGTACCTCTCCATCCCCTTCACCTTTTTCACGCTTCCCCCTGCCACTCTCTCCTCTGGCAACCCTCAGTTTGTTCTCTGTATCGGTGTGCTGCTGTTTTGTTTTGATATATTTTATTGATTTTTTACAGAGAGGAAGGAAGAGGGATAGAGAGTTAGAAACATCGATGAGAGAGAGACTGATTCAGCTGCCTCCTACACACCTGCTACTGGGGTTGTGCCCGCAACCAGGATACATGCCCTTGACCAGAATCAAACCTGGGACCTTTCTGTCCAGAGGCCGATGCTCTATCCACTGAGCCAAACCATTTAGGGCTGTTGCTGTTTGTCATTCCACGTATAAGTGAAATCATACATTCTCTGTCTGATTCATTTCATTTAGCATAACACCCTCCAGGCCCATCCATATTGTCACAAATGGCAAGATTTCATTCTCTTTTAAGGCTCAACGTCTTCTTCATTTGTCTATCAATGGAAACCTATTGACCTCTTGGTTCATAGGTTGATGCTCAACCACTTGAACCACACTGGCCGGCCTCTGATCATTTTTAATCAGATTGTTTTTGTTTTGTTTGTTTGTTAATCTTCACCTGAGGATACTTTTACTTTGATTTTTGGAGAGAGTGGAAGAGAGAGGGAGAGGCAGAGAAAGAGAGACACACATGGATTGGTTGCTTCCCATACGCATCCCAACCAGGGCCAGGGTGGACACTGCAACCAAGATACGTGCCCTAGACCAGAAGCGAACCTTCAGTCCACAGGCCAATGCTCTATCCACTGAGCCAAATTGGCTAGAGTCAGATTGTTTCTTTGATGTTAAGTTGCATGAGCTCATTATATATTGTGGCTATTAACCCCCTATTGGATATACACTGAGTGGCCAGATTATTATGATCTCTAAATGCATAATAATCTGGCCAGTCAGGGTATCTCCTATATAATAAAAGGCTAATATGAAAATTGTCCCCTCAACCAGGAGTTTGACCAGCAGGCAAGCCAGCCAACTGCCCATATCCCCTCCCACTGGCCAGGCTAGCTGGACCTCAGCCATGCACAAATTCATGCACCAGGCCTCCGATATATATGTAATATATATATACGCACACATTGAGTGGCCAGATTATTATGCATTCAGAGATCATAATAATCTGGCCACTCAGTGTATTATATGCATATGCCTTCCCCCGTTCAGTTGGTTGCTTTTTGTTTTGTTGATCGTTTTCTTCTCTGTGAAATGTCTGTTGTTTTAAGTCACCCACAGTAGTCCGAGGTATGCTAACAGATACCATTCTGCATTTTGCTCTTCTCAATCTATCTGGAAGACTCTGATTCAGTCTTTCTCTCTCTCTCTCTTTTTTTTTCAGCAGCTGCTAAGAATTCCACTGTGTATGGACTATAATTAAGTTAATATGTCTACCACTGATAAACATTTATGTTTCCAATCTTAAACTTTTACAAACAATGTTGCAATGACCCTCTTTGTACAGACAGCTTCATGCCCCCTGGGGAAGTTCATATGTAAAAGCAGAATTACTGGGGGGAAAAATGAGTACACTGGGTACATTTATATTTTTGAAAGCTACTGCAAAAGGGCCTTCCAAAGGAGCTCAGACACTTTACATTCCCAGAAGCAGTGCATGGGTCACTGGTTGTTGTCTTTATTTGTTACTAGAGGCTCATTGCACGATATTCGTGCAAGAATAGGCCTTCCTTTCCCTGGCTTAGCTCCTGGGCAGCAAGTCCTTACTCCCGGCTGGAGCACCGCTCTTATCCCTCCCTCTGCCACCCGCCCTCCCCCTCATAATAGGCGTCCCACCCTCCCAGCCACTCCATGCCTGAATATGCAAATTAACCCATCATCTTGGTTGGGGTAATTTGCATACTCACTCCTGATTGGTTGTGGGTGTGGTGGAGGTATGGTCAATTTACATGTTTGTCTATTACTAGGTAAGATTTTTCATGTTCTACATCAATGCAAGTTTGTTGTCCTGAGTGAAGCAGTCTAATACCAAGATAAAGTGGTACCTCGAGATACGAGTTTAATTCATTCCGTAACCTTGAGGCGTGGGAAACTATGAGACACTCGAGTTGCGGTAAACTGGTGGGTCATGTGCAGCCAACCAATCCGCGCGATTACTCCTATCTCAAATGTTGCTCGTATTTCAAAGCAAAAATTGCTTGCTCGATAGTTCGTATCTCAAAAAGCTCGTATGTTAGGGCACTCGTATCTCGAGGTACCAAGATATCTGTACCTGTCTCTCTGTATCTCTCCTCTTCTAAAGACCCCCAGAAGCTGATGTCTCCCTCTCCACTTCCTTCCCCTCCACTCTCTCCATTAGGATATTACAGATGCCCACACCTGTCCTTCCACACCTGTGTCCTCGCCCACACTAGCATATACACCTGGAGCTGACCTTTGCTTGTTTGTCTGAATAAAAACGAATCACCAGATCAGATGACTTGCTTCCCCTGCCCCGCCCCCATCACAGTGAGCATATTTTGTAGGTCAGTATTTTAATATTTTTATACTGCGCATGCACGCACACACAAAGGGCATCATGGAAGGCGTGACATTTTCAATGCAATCCTGTTGCATCGAAATCTCTAGTTATTTTGCTTCTCCCCTTCCTTCTCCCTTCTCCCTTCCCTCGCCTACAGCCGACACAAACACCCCCGCTGGGCAGCCTTCGCTACCTTTTTCCATACTCCTACATTGACACAGAATGCATGTCTGCAAGTGTGGGCCTCGGGGTCAAGTTCTGCTCTTTGGAGCTGTTTTGCAAAAATGGGGCTCTTACTAGCACCCACGTCCATTTCTTCTTTTTCCTACTCAACCCACCCCTCCTCCCCTCCTCCAGAAAAACCCTTCCAAGTCTTTCAATGGCTGCACAATGTTTCCTGGGTGAGGGGTTTTACTGTTCCCAGATGTTGTGGTAGTGGTTTTTTATTTGTTTTTTGTTTCGTGTGACATGATGAATTATCTACAGTAAACATCCGGGGACATGTCTCCTCGTTTCTCTCTTTGTCCTTACTGCTGGCCCCTTCATAGTGGCTGGTTTCCTGGTGCATTTTTGTGTGGTTTTTGTTTATTGATTTTACAGATGGAAGGGGAGAGAGAGAAAGAGAGAGAGAGAGAGACTTGTTGTTCCACTTACTTATGCATTCATTGGTTGATGCTGGTATGTGCCCTGGCTAAAGCTCGAACCTGCAACCCTGGTGTATGGGGATGATGCCTAACCACCTGAGCTGCAGGGCAGGGCCCCCTGTGCACTTTGTGATTCAGCTGCTGGTGCTGGACAGGCATCCTGGGGGCCGCCTGACCAGGCTGGACTGAGGTGAGTCTCTCTAAAGAGGTGTCCCAAGGAGGGACTAGTCAGGAGTAGCATTTTTTTTTAAATTGTGGTAAAATATACATAAAATTTTCATCTTAACCATTATTATTATTATTATTTTTATTATTTTTAATCCTCACCCAAGGATATGCTATTATTATTATTATTATTTTAAAGCATCTGGGAAACCGGCACTTCGCACGTCTTTCAGGAAGACCATTTTTTTAAAGTATAATTTATTGATTTTTTACAGAGAAGAAGGGAGAGGGATAGAGTTAGAAACATTGATCAGCTGCCTCCTGCACACTCCCTACTGGGTACGTGCCCGCAACCAAGGTACATGCCCTTGATCAGAATCGAACCTGGATCTTTCAGTCCGCAGACCGACGCTCTATCCACTGAGCCACACCAGCCATGGTGGATATGCTATTATTGACTTTAGAGAGGGAAGAAGGGTGAGGAAGAGAAACATGGAACCCACAATCTGGGTATATTCCTGGACCAGGAGTCAAGCCTTCCACCTTTCAGGATGACTTTCCAACCAACTGGGCCCACGGGCCAGGGCAGGAACAACTTTTATGGCCATGTCATGGCCTGGAGAGCAGGATCACGGGAGTAACGTAAACCTGACCCCAGATCCAAAAGAAGGCCAGTCACCAGTCCCCCCACAGAGGCCTTCCTTTTCCCCAGCCGGACCCAGGCCAGCGCAGACAGCTTTCTCCTCTGCCTTTGCTTGGGGGGAACCTTTTCCAGCCTAACTTTCACTGAAGGGTTGAACGCTCCAGGGTCCCCAGTGTATGCAGGGGGTCTCAGTGCTACCTACCTCTCTGCTTCAAGGAGGCTCACAACTTTGTCCCTTATCCCTGCGGCTATTCAAGCCCAAGTCCCGGGGTTACCCAGACCAGGGAAGGGCCCTCCAGGCCGGCCAGACAGCGCGGCTCCCTCCCCAGGCAGGCTTCCTCTACATCTCCTGCCCGGGCTGTCCTTATTTCCACGCAGCTCAGCTCTGCAGAAAAAGTGCGTGGATGCCCTGGCCAGTGTGCTCAGTGGATAGAGCAACAGCCTTCGGACTGAAAAGTCCCAGGTTCAATCCCTGTCAAGGGCATGTACCTTGGTTGTGGGCACATCCCTAGTAGGAGGTGTGCAGGAGGCAGCTGATCAATGTTTCTCTCTCATGGACATTTCTAACTCTCTATCCCTCTCCCTTCCTCTCTGTAAAAAGATCAATAAAATATATTTTAAAACCCTCTCCCTTCCTCTCTGTAAAAAAAGATCAATAAAATATATTTTTTTTAAAAATTGCGTGGATGCCCTGGCCAGTGTGCTTACTGGTTAGAGCATCCACCCGTGCACCAAATAATCACAGATTCGATTCCCGATCAAGGGCACGTACCTGAGTTTTAGATTTGCTCCCCACCCCCCTGGTTGGGGTGCATGAGGGAATCAAACAATCGATGTCTCTCTCTCTCCCCCCTCCCTCCTTTTTCTCTCCCTTCCTTCTCCCCTCCCTCCCCCTCCCATTCTCTCTGAAAAGCAATGGGAAAAAAGATCCTCTGGTGAGGATTAATGAAAAGAAAAAAAAGTATGCTAATGGTTTTGTACCCTAAGTTTCTCCCTGTTTTATAGAGTTTTCCCTCAAAACCATCAAATCTCCTATCTCGCTAAGAAGAAAATACCCCTTGCATTTCTTTTTCCTTGCATTGGTTTTTAGCCATCATTTTTCACGGGCTCCTGCCTAATGTGGGCCAATGGGACTAGCGCTTGGTTTTTAACGGGCACAGCCCCAATGGACACACAGGAGCTGCTCAGTGGAAACTCGTAGAAAGAGGGGGAAACAGCCAGAGCTCCCAGTTTGGGGGCCGGGGTGGGGGGGAGGAGAGGCGGTCCACAAAGAGAGGGCTGCCTCTGCTTCAGGGATGTTTGGGCTCATAAAGCTCAGGTTGAGAGCACTGGCAGTGGCCCACGAGACAGAGCTGGGACTTCCTCAGTGCGGCTGAGCCAACAACGAAGGGAAGCAATAATGAGGACAGTAACAATCGCTAATGTTAGTTCTTTTATATCCTTTAATCCCTGCACCCCGGGCACAAACGTCAACCGCGGGTAGAATTTCTCACCCTCGTTTTAAAGATGAGGAAACCGAAACTCAGCAAGTTCAGCAGCTTGCCCAAGGTCACACAGCTGGCAAGTGGGAGAGCACGTGTCACATCTAAGTTTGTCTGCTCCAAAGCCCTTGCGGATAATCCGAGGTTAGAGGGTGGTCTGCAGGCAAACAGAAAAGAGCACATTCCCGGACCAGCAGCCCTGGGCCGCTGGCTGAGCCTGACGGGAAGGCCAGGGAGGCCTAGGACCGTGGTCACCGCGGCTCGCGAGCCACGTGTGGCTCTTTGGCCCCTTGAGTGTGGCTCTTCCACGGCCTGGGCGAGTCTATTTTGAAGAAGTGGCGTCAGAAGAAGTTTAAGTTTAAAATAATTTGGCTCTCAAAAGAAATTTCGATGGTTGTGCTGTTGATATTTGGCTCTGCTGACTAATCAGTTTGCCGACCACTGGCCTAGGGAATGGAGCCCACAAGAATGTGGAGCCAGAGGGCGTGACCTGAGCATCAGCAGCTTCAGGGTTAGAACCCAGAGGCTGCACGCTCGGCCCCGGACCCAGCCAGGCAGGGCAGGCCACTCTGGCTGCAGCTCAGGGCTGCTGGGCCTAGGCAGGAGCCACCTCTCTTCGCGGCAGATGCGTTTGCCTCTTCCTGGGCGCTGGGTCCCTGCAGAGGCCATAAACTTCTACGGCCATGAGCACAGGTTTGCCTTCAGAGTCCTAGTTTTCTCATCTGTAACATGGGAGTGAATTGCACAGGGACTGACCCCGGGCCTGGTCAGTGGTATCATACCACATGCATGATACACACAGACAATAACAGCTCCACGCTCATTGCAACCAGACACACACACACACATGGCTGGGGATGGATGGAGGGCAGCACCCATGTGGCTGCAGGGCATCCACCGGCTCAGGTGTCTGGGACAAAGATGTACTAGTAAACGCAGTGCCAGAGCCCGAGCTGGTTTGGTTCAGCGGATAGAGCTTCGGCCTGCGGACTAAAGGGTCCCCCCAGGTTCGTTCCAGTCTAAGGCGCGTACCTTGGCTGCAGGCTCCTCCCCGGCCTGGGCCCTAGTCAGGGCCCGTGCAGGAGGCAACCACGATGTGTTTGTCTCACATCAATGTTTCTTTCTGTCTTCCCCTCACTCTTCCACTCTCCCTAAAATCAATGGGAAAATATCCTTGGGTAAGAGGGAGGGAGGGAGGGAGGAAGGAAAATGGGGTGCCAGAGGGCCCAGTGCCACCTCTAGGAGAGCCACCTCCAACCTCGGAAGGGAGACCCAGGCCAGACGCCGACTTAGCACAGGTCTGCCACTCAGACGCCCAGTTCCCAGCAGCTCACTGCCTTTCCCTGGCTGTTCATCACAGCCTGTCCTGACCATGGTCCCTCTGTACCTCTGGGGCGCACTGGCCACTCTCCTGGTCTCTGTGTGGACAAATCTCTCTTCTCCTGAGGTCAGCCAAACAAGGTTAGACTTGTCCCCAGAAGAATGTGTCTAAGAAACTAGAGAGGAAACAAACCCAAGAAATTAAAATGCAGCCACCTGCAAACAAGAGAGCTTCCAAGTCCTTGTTCTGATAAGAATCTGGCCCCAGGCTGGCCTGACCGCCTCCTCACCTCCTCCTCCTCTCCACCCTTCCAGAACCTACTTCCTCTTGCCTTGAGCAGCATCAGCCCTTCCCCTGGCCCTCGCCAGGACCAGCTTGAGCTCCTGGAAAACTCAACTGGCTCCAAAGAGTCCTCCTTGGGCCCTCACTCTCCCCATAAGGAGAATACCTCCAGGCAGAGTTTGTTTGTTTGTTTTTTAATATATTTTATTGATTTTTTACAGAGAGGAAGGGAGAGAGAGAGTTAGAAACATCGATGAGAGAGACACAGCGATCAGCTGCCTTCCGAACACCCCCGACTGGGGATGTGCCCGCAACCAAGGTATGCGCCCTTGACCAGAATCGAACCTGGGATTCTTCAGTCTGCAGGCTGTCGCTCCATCCACTGAGCCACATTGGTCTCGGCCTGACCCCACTTCTTCTACGGCTCACTTCTTCTACCTCTGTGACTTTCTAAACTTTCTCTTTCAGTTTGAATCTTGGCTATGAATTCTTTCTCAGCCAGAAGGCAAGCACCGAGATGGCTGAACCCAGATCCCTTCTGACTCCACCGGTCTAACACCTGGTGCCGTTTTTCTACATAAATGGAGAAGTAGTCCATGTTCATGGATAGGAAGACTCAGTATTAATTATTAAGATGTTTGCCCTCCTCAACTTGAGCTATAGATTCAATGCCATCTCCATCAGAATCCCAGAAAGCCATTTTATACGTATCTACAAACTGATTCTAAAGTTTCTATGGAGAGGCCTATAATAGCCAACACAATTCTGAAGAAGAATAACGTAGGAGGACTGACACTACCCGACTTCAAGATTTCCTGTAAACCTACAGTAGCAAGACAGAATAGTATTGGCAAATGATGCTGGAACAAAGTGGACATTCACACGCAAAAAAAAAGGGGGGGGGTCCTGATGCTGTGACTAATTAGAGTGTCAGCCAGTGCACAGAAGGGTCATGGGTTCAGTTTCCGGTCAAGGGCACGTGTCTGAGTTGCAGGTTTGATCCCTGGGCCCCAGTCAGGACGTGTGTAGAAGGCAACCAATCGATGCACCTCTCTCTCTGTCTTTCTCCCTCCTCCCCTCCCTCCCTCAACCTCCTTTCCAGTCTCTCTAAAAATCAATGGGGAGAAAATATCCTCAAGCGAGAATTAACAACAAAGGAATCTGAACACTTATTATATCTTTTACAATAATTAACCCAAAATGAATCTTAGACTTAAATATCAAAGGCAAACAATAAAATTTTTAAATATAACATAGGAGAAAGTTTAGGTGGCCTTGGATTTGGTGATGAGCCTTTAGATACAACAAAAGCACAATCCGTGAGAAAAAGAAAAAGAACACTGTTAGACCTTATTAAAGCTCAAAACTTCTGCTCTGCAAAAGACAGCTAAGAAAATGAAGAGAAAAATATTTACAAAAGACATATCTGGTAAATAACTTGGATCTAAAATATATATATTTTTTAATATATTTTATTGATTTGACGGGAATCAAATCTAGGACCTTTCAGTCTGCAGGCCGACGCTCTATCCACCTAGCCAAACTGGTTAGGGCTAAAATATATTTTTAAAAAACTCTTCAAACTCAGCAATAAGAAAACAAACAACCCAATTAAAAAATGAACAAGAAATCTGAACAGACATTTTGCCAAAAAGATAAACGAATGACACATAACCACGTGAAAAGAGGCGCCACGTCCTGCGTCATTAAGGAAGTGCACATTGAAACAGCAATGCGCACTACACACCTGTGACCTTTTTGGCTAAAATCCAAAAGAACTGACATCACTGAATGCTCAGAAGAATGCAGAATCCCATTGATTTGCTGGTGGGAATGCAAACTAATATATCTTTGGGAGACGGTTTGGCAGCTTCTTACAAGCTCAACATAGCATTACCATGCAATCCCAATTGATATGTACCCAACTGAGTCAATATAAACACGCACACTTTTGTCTAGATCAGCTTCATTCACAGTCACCCAAGACTGCAAGCAGTCAAGACACCTCTCAATAAGTGAATGGATTAAAAAACTATAGTGCATCCATATACTGAGACATTATTCAGGCCTAAAAAAGAAATGCGCTATCAAGCCACAGAAAGACCTGAATGAGCCATAAATGCATATTCTATGTGAGAGGAACCAATCTGGAAAGGCTATATACTGCCTGCTTCCAACTGGATGGCATTTGAGAAAAGGCAAAGCTGCACAGACTATATGAAGATCAGTGGTTGCCGGGGGTTGTCGGGAGGGAGGGGTGAGGAAGGCACACGGGTGATCAGTAGGACAGTCACACTCTGCCGTACAGCTGGAATTGTGGAGACCACAACAGTCACACTGCCATGTATTTGTCAGAACCCACTGAATGCACAACACCGAGAGTCCCTCCTAACGTAAACCATGAATTTTAGTTAACGGTGTGTTAATAACAACTCACCAATGGTAGCAAATGTAACACACTAAGAGTGCGTGTTAATAACAGGGAGCCAGCTGGCATGGCTCTGTGGTGGAGTGTCAGCCCATGCACCAAGAGGTCCCTGATATGATTCCCGGTCAGGGCACATGCCTGGATTTCCAGCTCAATCCCTGGTCGAGGGTGTGTTTCAGGCAGCCGATGAATGATTCTCTCTCATCATTGATGTTTCTCTCTCTCTCCCTCTCCCTTCCTCTCTCTGAAATCAATAAAAACATTAAAATTTCTATAACAAGGGACACTGTGTATCCACAGTGGGGTGGCTATATGGAACTCTCCATACTTTCTCCTCAAATTTTCTGAAAATCTAAATTGTCCTTTTAAAATAATCCATTAATGGCTTCTCGACCTTTTGGCTAAGATCAAGTATAAACATTCCATTAATTTTTTATTTAAAAAAAATTTTTTAATATATGTTATTGATATTTTACAGAGAGGAAGAGAGAGGATAGAGAGGTAGAAACATCAATGAGAGAGACATCTATCAGCCGCCTCCCGCACGCCTCCCACTGGGGATGTGCCCGCAACCAAGATAATGCCCTTGACCGGAATCGAACCTGGGACCCTTCAGTCCGAAGACCGATGCTCTATCCACTGAGCCAAACCGGTTTGAGCTATTTTTTTTTTAAGAAAGCTTACAAGGTACAAAATAAGCATGATTCAGCCAATGTCACGGGGTTTGCGGACCAACAGCCGAGGGCAGTGGTCGGCAAACTCATTAGTCAACAGAACCAAACATCAACAGTACGACTGACTGAAATTTCTTTTGAGCCGGAAACCGACTTCTGCGCGTGGGCCACGAAGTTTCAATCACGCCTGCATGTGGCATTTTGTGGAAGAGCCACACTCAAGGGGCCAAAGAGCCGCATGTGGCTCCTGAGTTTGCCGGCCACTGGCCTAGGGGGTCAGTCCCAAATCCTGACCCAGCCTCCGCTTCCCGATGTGGGTTCTCAGTGCCACCATAGAGGGCTGGGTTCCGGGTTCCAGAACTCTGCCACTGCCGCACAACAGGCAGGCGTTATGTTGCCGACATGACTGCCGCAGACGGGGAGAGGCCTGGCCGTCTCCTGGCTGGACGGTGAACGGGCAGGCAGGGCCAGGAGGCACCTTCTGCAGAGATGACACCCAGCGGCTCCCAGCTGCAGGGAGGCCCTGGGAAGCCCCTGTCCCGGCCCAGCCTTTGTCGGGCCAGCTGGTCTGCTCGCCTATGTGTCTGGAAGCCAGAGGACTCCGTAGCCTGTGACTCAGTGCAGAGTGAGGGGGGCCAGCACCCTGCCCCGGTCTGACCCTTCCACGGCAGTGTCCTGGGGAGCCCCCGATCCTCTTCTTCATTCACAAAAACAGCACTACCACGCCGAGGTCCGGGGTGGCGGTGAGAGCAGCAGGCCGCAGCGGGGAAGCAAGCGGAAAGGTAGGTTATGCCAGCGCGCAGTGAGGGGCAGCAACATTACTGCTCCCAGAGCAGCAACACGGAGCCTCCAGGACAGCGGCAGGAAGAAGGACCTATCCGGGTCTCCGGACGCATAATTAACTCCCGGGCCTCAGTCTCCTCGTCTGCGAGATGGGAACGACACAGCTCTTCGCCTCCTGGGCTCTGAATGAACCCGGTGAGATAGCACCTGCCCGGGGCTGAGCGCCGGCCTGGCACCGAGGGGTGCCTTCCTAAGGTGTGAATGCCACCCCAGTCACTGTGTCCTCCCTGCTAGGGCTCCCTCTGTAATCCTGCTCCGATTGGAGGCCACAGGAGGACAAGCACCGTGTTGCTACCATTAAGGAGAGCGCTGATGCCTTGGGAGTGTTTGACTATGGAATCGGGCAAATGGAATCACGTGGCCCAGGTGTTGACACCCAGAGAGTTGGGTTGGAATAAACAACGTCACACAAAAAAGCAAAGTGAACACAACAGCTTTGGGAAGGACTTTGAGCGCAGGAAGAGGGTTGCTGGTTGTTGGGGTCCCCTTTCATGAAAAGACACGGAGGGTGTTGAATGACAGGAAGCCTGGCCCCCAATCCTAGCCTGTGTTTTCTACACAGTTTCTACCCTTGAACCCTGGACACCCAAGCAGTCAGGGCTCGGCTCACAGAGATGCCAGCCAGAAAGAGGCGGCGGTGCTGACTCACCTGCCGGGGAAGGAGCCACAGCTCTATCGGTACCTGTGAGGGGGTCAGAGGTTGGCCAGGGGCAGGGTGGCAGGATGGCAGAGTGACCGGCGTGGAGAGGCAGATGTGGGAGATTTCCACCCTGCATAGAGGCCTGGAGCCAAACGGTCTGGGCTCAGATTCCAGCTCTACCACCTACTGGCTAGCCTTGGATGGGTGACTTCTGCCCTGGGCTCGGGTTCCCAGCTGTAGAATGCGAGGAGCACCCACCACACAGGGTCGTGATGAGGACTGGAGATCCAGCCTGTTCAGCGGGCAGCACAGTGCGTGCCCCGAGCAAAAGGCAGCGTCTGTGATCCCTGGCACTCAGGGCAGGGCTGGCAGCAAGCCTTCCCACCGACCTAGCCCCTCCCTCTGACTCGGGTCCCACCGTTGCACAGGCCTGTTCCATACAACTCTGCCTGGCCGGGACCAGAGAGGTGCAGAGTCTCCGAGACCCTCTGGCTCCAACCTCTCAGGCCGGAGTGGCCTCTGCAGCTGGCCCAGCTCTCCTTGCACGCCTCCACGAACAGGGAGCTCAGCACCTCCAGGAGGCAGCTTGCTCCACTTTCAAACAGCTCTGATCACAAGTTCCCTAGGCAGAGCCAAAATCTCCTTCCTTGCAAACTGCCCCTTCCTGGAAGAGACTTTTCTGCCAGGGACTTTCCAATGTCTGGAATCCACCCATCCCACAAACGCCAGGAACCCCTGAACAGGGCTCCAGGAAGGCTCCCCAGAATCCCACCCTGAGCATCTCATGCAGAAAAGCACAACTGCCCCCCATTCTCAGGGACATCCCCCCCCCTCCACATCCTGGGTCGATGAGGCAGAAAGTCTTGCACTAATAATGGCTCCCATTTGCTGTGTCACTCGACCCTCACAAAACCAGTGAGGCATGTACTATTTCTTCGCCCATTTTTTTTTAATTGTGGTGAAATACACATAATATAAAATCTTAACCATTTCTTAAGTGTACAGTGAGTTGTTGTGCAACCATCACAAACATTCATCTCCAGAATTCTTCATTTTGCAAAGCTGAAACTCTATACTGATTAAGTAATAATTGCCCCATTCCTCCCTCCCCCAACCCTCACTCCCAGTCCCTGTAAACCTCCATTCTACTTTCGGTTTCTATAACAACTCTAGGTATCTTATACAAGTGGAATTACACAGAGCCCTGGCCGTGTAAGCTCAGTTAGTTAGAGCATCCGCCCGACAAGGTTTCGGGTCCAATCTCTAGTCAGAGAACATACAAGAAGCAACCAATGGCCCGAACCGGTTTGGCTCTGTGGAGAGAGTGTTGGACCGGGCACTGAAAGGTCCCAGGTTCGATTCTGGTCAAGGGCAGGCACCTTGGTGGCGGGCACATTCCCAGTAGGGGACGTGCAAGGAGGCAGCTGATCCATGTTTCTCTCTCATCGATGTTTCTAACTCTCTATCCCTCCCTTCCTCTTATAAAAAAAAAACAAAAAACAACCAATGCATGCATAAACGTATAGAACAAATAGATCTTTCTCTCTGTGTGTCTCTCTCCCTTCCCTGCCTCCCTCTCAAAATCAATCAATTTTTAAAAAGTGTAATTGTACAGTATTTGTCTTTCAGTGTCTGGCTTATTGCTCTCAGCATAATGCCCTCAAGGTTCCATCTGCATATATATATTTTTAAATATATTTTATTGATTTTTTACAGAGAGGAAGGGAGAGGGATAGAGAGTTAGACACATCGATGAGAGAGAAACATTGATGAGCTGCCTCCTGCACGCCCCCCACTGGGGATATGCCCGCCACCAAGGTACATGCCCTTGACTGGAACCGAACCAGGGACCCCTCAGTCCGCAGGCTGACGCTCTATCCGCTGAGCCAAACCAGTCAGACCATCTGCATATTTTTTAAGGCTGAATACTATTCCATCTCGTGCATACACCACATTTCGTTCATCCATTCATCCGTCAGTGGACGTGTGAGCGGCTTCCACCTGGAAGCTTCTGCAAATGCTGCTGCTGCTGGGAGCATGCAGTTCCGTGGGGTATAGAATCAGAGGTGGGCTGCTAAATCATATACTATATGGTAGTGCTGCTGTTTAATTGGGGGGGGGGGACTGCCAAACTGTTTCCCACTGTGTCTGCACCACTTTACCACCCCACCCTCAAGGCAGAAGGCTCCCGAGTCCTCCACAGGGGCCAGCGCCTATTTGTTTTGCTTCTGTCTTCCTAGAGTGGCCATCTTACCGAGTGTGAGGAAGCCATACAGGGCGACCCCCTTTGCATCCCCACCTCACCCCGGAGAGCAGGGGGACTGGGGGTGAGGGGAGCTGGGACTGACCCGAGGTCGCACAGCAGCAGGTGGCAGAGCCTGTGGACCTTGGCTCCGGGCCGTCGGGCCGCAGCTGTCCGGAGGTCTCACCGGCCCCCTCCCGTCCCCACTGGCCAGGGGCCAGCCCCTGAGCTCCCTCACGGAGAGGTGGGGACCCCAGAGAGACCCCTCCCCTGCCCGGGGCGCAAGAAGAACCCCAGCCCCCGGGACCCCCCCGGGACCTCTGCGAGCCGGGCGACCCTGAGACGGCGCTTGGAGCAAAGGCCTTACCCCGCGCGGCGCGGCCGGCACAGCTCTGGCCGGAGGCCTCCGGGCTGGGCCTCCCTCCGGAGCCGCCGCTGGAGCGAGGGCTGGGGTCCGCGACGGAGCGGGGCGCGGGCTCGCTCGCTCCGCCGCCGCCAGCGGGGCCGGCGCGCCGGGGAGGACCGCGGAGGGCCGGGGCCGCGGGGCGGGAGCGGGGCGCGGGGCGCGGGGCCAGGGGCCGCGGGGGCGGCGCGCATGTTCTGGGCTCCGGCGGGGCCGGGCCAGGCCGGGGAGCGCCCGCCGCGCGCGCGGTGGGGCCGCCGGAGAGGGCGAGGCCCCGCGCGCCCGCCCGGGGACCCTGCAGCCGCCCGGTCTGGCCGTGGGCAAGCTCCGTCCGTCCCCCTGGGCCTCAGTGTCTCCCTCCGCAGAGTGGGGAGACCGAGCCAAACCGTGCAGGCAGCTGGGGACGTGAGATGTGAACCGGCCCAGGGTGAGGGGGGAGCCCGGGCCGCTGCCTCCATCCTCCACCTGCCGCTCCCGCTCCTGGGGTCTCCCCCACCGCGGGGACCCAGGGCCCAGCCTCCGGGGCGCGCCAGCGAGTAACACGGCCGGTGGTGGTCCTTCTTAGAACAAATGAACTCAGCGACCGTAATTCCTTCGCGTCAGCAAAGCCGTGGTCCCAGGTGCTTGCCCCTGGGTCAGGTCTGACGTGGTGACCACCTGAGTGAGAGGCATTTGTAGGGGCTGCGTGAGCCAGCACCCCACCGCGCAATGGGCTACTAAGTGGCCGCTCTGCAGGATGGAGACCTGCGTTTGGAGGCCTGGCCACGGCATGCATTGGAGTGAGGGGCAAAAAACCGGTCATAATCAAGTCATGTATATAGATAGGTTGCACAGGAGTGTGACATGGGATTTGGCAATGATTTTTTCATTTTTTTATTTTTTTATATATATATATATATATATTATTGATTTTTTACAGAGAGGAAGGGAGAGGGATAGAAAGTCAGAAACATCGATAAGAGAAAGGCATCGATCAGCCGCCTTCTGCACGCCCCCTACTCGGGATGTGCCCACAACCAAGGCACATGCCCCTGAAACGGAATCGAACCTGGGACCCCTCCTCGGTCCACAGGCCGAAGCTCTATTCACTGAGCCAAAACGGTTTTGGCGGCAATGATTTTTTTTAGATCTGACACCCAAAAGCGCAGACAACAGAAGCAAAAAAAAAAAAAAAAAACAGACAAATGGGACCGCGTCAAACTATAGCAATTTTGTGCATCAACCGTGAAAAGCCAACCTATGGAATAGAAGAGAGTATATGGAAATACGGTAAGTTCTAGAGGCCTGAAGTTATTTATATCTAGAATGTAGAAAGAAACACTACAACTCAACAATAAAAGAACAAATAACCTGACTAAAATATGAGCAAAGGACCTCCATAGACCTTTCTCCAGTGGTGATAAACTAATGGCCAAAAGATATATGAAAAAGATGCCCAGCCCTGACCGGTTTGTCTCAGTGGATAGAGCACCGACCTGCGGACTGATAGGTCACAGGTTCGATTCCTGTACCTTGGGAATGTACCTTGGTTGTGGGCACATGCCCAGTAGGAGGTGCACAGGAGGCAGCTGATTGATGTTTCTCTCTCATCGATGTTTCTAGCTTTCTATCCCTCTCCCTTCCTCTCTGTAAAAACTCAATAAAATTTTATTTAAAAAAATAAAATAAAATGGCCAACATCACGAATCATCAGAGAGACGCAAATCAAAATGACAGTGAGATGTCACTTCACATCCATTCAGACGGCCACTATCAAACGCACAGAAAATAACACGTGTTGGCAAGGATGTGGCAAAATTAGAGCTCTTGTAAACCGTTGGTAGGATTGTAAAATGTTGCAACGACTATGAAAAACAGTATGGAGGCTCCTCAAAAAACTTAAAACAGAATTCCCATATGATCCAGGAATTCCATTTCTGGGAATGTACCCTCAGCCCCACACCCAATGGAAAGCATAGTCAGTTTTTAAATCCACACCCGAGGATACTTTTCCCACTGATTTTTAGAAAGAGTGGAAGAGCAGGAAAGACAGAAGTATCGGTGAGAGAAACACACCAATTAGTTGCCTTCTGCAAGAGTCCAGACCAGGGCCCAGGCTGGAGAGGAGCCTGCAACCAAGGTACATGCCCTTGACTGAAATCGAACCCAGGACCCTTTGGTCTGCAGGCCAACACTCTACCACTGAGCCAAACCGGCTATGGTGAAAGCATGGTCTTGAAGAGATATTTGAACACCCGTGTTCATAGCAGCATTATTCACAATAGCTAAACCATGGAAACCCAAGTGTCCATCAACCGATAAGGAGACTAACGTGATGTGGTGTGTATACACGATGAAATACAGGGGTGGGCAAAAGTAGGTTTACAGCTGTTCGTGTGAAAAAGTATATAATACGAGAATAAACTCTGTGTTTCAAATATTCACAACTGAAAGCCTACTTTTGCCCACCCCTGTATTATTTAGCCTTAAAAAAAAGGAATAAAATTTTATAACATGGATAAATTTGGAGGGCCTTATGCAAAATTAATAAGCCACACACAAAAAGACAAGTACTATATGATTCGATTTGTTAGAAATATCTGAGTAGTCAAATCTATAGAAACATAGAGTGGGATGGTGGTTGCCAGTAGGTAGGAGAGGTAGAAGGTGGGGAGTCGTTGTCCAATGGGGACAGAGTTTCAGTTTTGCAAGATGAAAAGTTCTGGAGCTCTCTGTCACAGCAATGCAACTGTGCTTAATATATATGATTACGATAGATTTTTTTAAAAATGCCGACGAAGAGAATTTAATGATCTGGGAAAGTAGAAAGACAAGGAAGCCGGGAGTTCTGGCTTTTGGGAAAGGGAAGGCAAGGTGTGGTTCGAGGGAGGAGGATTAAGGAGACAGGTAGGTGATAAAGGCAGAGTGGGTGCTGGGACCTGGTGGGAGAATCTGGGCCAGGCTGTGAGCGTTCTCACGCTATGACAGCAACAGGCTTCCAGGAAGCTTTGGAGCGGCGTCCGACCTTTCCCAGGAGCTGCCAAGCAAAGCCAAGCCCTCTTTGTCTCTCAAGCTCATCACTTTGACTTCAACCCTGCTGACTGCAGACCCATCCCCACTTATCCACCTCCCGGTCAGCTGCGATGGGGAGGAAGGCCTGGCTGGGTGCTGAGCCCTTCCTGGCTGGGATGCACAGACAGACCTCTCCCAGTGGCCTGGAAAGTCCAGGAGATAGGTTCCCAGGCTGACTGTCGCCCTGCTCCCGGCAGGGGGCATGGAGGGGAGGACACACCACTCCCCAAGTATGGGACATGGCCCTCGTGCACTCAGGATAGCTGGAGCCTAGAAACCCCCTGGGATTGTCACAGGCCTGCAGGCCACGGTTCTCAGAACTCCATAGAGTCTCTTGAGGTCAAAGGGCTAGACTATTTCAGAAATGACTCTTCCTTCCAAGGCTGCGTCACGGATGGCCACCATCACCGGAGAAATGTCTATGGCCTGGGCGGGGTGGAGGGGTGGGGAGTGGTGGGGTGCTGCAGCCTCCAGAAACGTTTGGACTCCCAGGAGAGAGCTGTAAGAAGCCTACCTGCCCTGAACCCTCACCTGAGGGAGGAGGCCCACCTACTCCCGTGATGGAGTTGCTGGGACCGGAACCACAGAACCCCTGGCCCCAACTCCCAGGCCTGGCTCCCTCACACCAAGCCTCTCCTGAGAATCCTACTTTCTGCAAAGCCCCTGAGGTGAGGTGGAAGGCTGGGGGTCTTCCAGGCCTCCACCACCCTCCCTTACTCCCCAAACCTGCCTAAGTCCCCACATCTTTGAGATAAAGTCCCAGTCCTCCAGGTTCTGTGAAATATGGTCTCCACAGATTCTTCTCTTCCATCTCCCGGTCTCCTCGCCGAGCCCTGCAGCTCTCCTGAGCTTCCCAAACTCCCTCCCCCAGACGCCATTCAGCGGTCCCACTGGCTGTGCCTGCTTCCTTCTCCTCTCCGCCTAATCGCCTTTCTTCCTTCTTAAGCAGGAAGCTGTCCCCGAGTGACCAGCAGCCTGTCCCAGCCTGCTCTGCTCCCATGACCTGGGCTGTGTGCCCGTAGTATCAAGAGCAGGGAGCCTTTCTTAGGGGCCTCTTCCTAGTTTCCAGCACCAGAACCACATGGGCTGATACATGTTGATCGAGAAAATGAACACGCGAGTCCTCTGCCCTCTTTTGATGGTTAATTCACCCAAAGGCTCTAGCACAGGGCCTTGACCTTCCACAATGGGTCCCTAAGTGCCAGCAGCCTGACCTATGTTATCTTAATCTGATTCTATGGCGCAGGTGTTAACGTTTCCATGTTACAGATAAAGAACCGATGATGAGAGATCCCATGACTGCCCACTGCTGGGAACTGGCGCAACCAGGACTGGAACCCAGCCTGACCAGCCTGGCTCATGGACCGTGGCCTCCCACGGTGGTAATCTGTGAGTGGGGAACGAAGTGTGCCCACAGACTTTGAGGGAATTCTCCACTTTGTCCACCCTTCCACCTGTGCTTTGAGGAAGATGGCTGAGAGGTAGAAAGAGTGGCATCAGATCTGATGGCAGTAAGAGGCCACGAGTCTGGGGGACCTTAGGAAAGAGACCAATCTGACCTGTTATCCCGCAATGCCCAGCCTTCCAGCCTAAGCACAGGTAGAGGCTTAGCACACACAGGCAAACGGTCCTTAACAGGTGGCTGGATGAGAGAGAGGTCAACATGTCCTTGACATGGTCTTCTCCATTTTGCCCAGCTTATAACATGACCCAGAGGACGCCCCAGGCCTGAAAGAGCCTTCCGGGGGTGCTGCGTAAGTGCTGTACACTCTCTCTCCCTTTCTTAAACCCCTAAGACATTTTCTAATCTGTAGTCTACATGTGAACGAATTGAACTTATTAGGCAAGAGGTCAAGAACAGCAGCCTTCAAAGGTCACCTGACCCACTGTTAAATGGCTTCATCCTCCTTCCTCAAGTCCCCTGAGAAAACAATCCCTACCTACCCCCTCATGCCTTCAGAGTCCTGGAAATTAGGAAATGAGTCTCATAATTCCTGTGAGTGAGCCAACCCCATGGGTAACATAAGCTACGCTACAAAAATGTTCTTGCCCTTTGCACCAGTATTCATTCTGAATGGGAAATAAAACACGGGGACGGGGATCTAAAAGACTAAAGAAAGTTATTTTCACAGAGATGTCCATAGAAGTGGTATTATTAATTACAGAACACCTAGAAGCAATCCAACTTTACAACCAAGTGACAGGATTGGCAGATACCATGTGGAACCTAACAAAGACACAGTTCACTGGTTTATTATGTTCACTGAAAATAAATGCAGTCAGGCTGTGGCTCAGTTGGCTGGGCATTGTCCCATGCACTGAAAGGTTGCAGTCTTTTTTTTTTTTTTCCCTAAATATATTTTATTGATTTTTTACAGAGAGGAAAGGAAAGAGATAGTTAGAAACATCGATGAGAGAGAAACATCGATCAGCTGTCTCCTGCACACCTCCCACTGGGTATGTGCCCTTGACCGGAATCAAACCTGGGACCTTTCAGTCTACAGGCTGACACTCTATCCACTGAGCCAAACCAGTTTTGGCAAGGTTGCAGTCTTAATCCCTGGTGGTGGGGTGTGCAGGAGGCAGCCAATCGATGTCTCTCTCTCTCACATCAATGTTTCTCTCTCTTTCCGTCTCCCTTCCTCTCTCTTTAAAAATCAGTCAAAAATATTTTTTAAAAACTTGATTAGATTACAAATGGTTTGGTGACTGCATCAGTTTTATTTTTAAAATGATTAAATAAAATAAATGCAAACTGTAAAAAAGAACATTTTAATTTCAGAATAGCATTTGAATGAGAAAGACTCACCTATGCCATTTTATTTTTTCCCTTTCCTTTAAAGAATTTCAAAGCAATGCTTTTTTGATGAGGTAATTCATGCACATGGTAAAAATTCAGGCACATAATACATTAAGGTCTGAAAACCTAAAGCAATATACAAAGCAGCACCGGTAACCCATGACAATCTTTTAAGAATGTGGTTTTGTCAAGTTACTAACCCCAATTTACTAACCCCAGAAGGGAACATGGAGAGAAGTAACTTACTTTATGGTTATTCAGACCTATTTTCTTATTTGTTTGTTTGTTTTTCCCTGCCAGGCTGAAGAAAGCAAAGGTTCAAAAATGAAGAAACCCGGAGCAGAAAATTCACACCATTTCTCTATAAGACATATAGCTCAGAGCTTCTTGGCTGGGACTGTCTTTCAAGTCTAGCTCAAATCCCTCTTGCTGTAATCTGTGAAGGAAGCAGCTAAATCAGGGTGGAGAAACCTGGCAAAGAAAACCATGCGAGAGAAAATCGACTGCCTTCTTACCTGTTCCCGTAGTAGGATGCAATCTTCTGGAGTTCTGCTGTCGGTGTTAAAGGGCCTCAGAGCCCAGAGCAGGTACCTAGCGGCTTGGGGCAGTGGGAGCCAGGTGGGAGCAGCTACGGCTTCCCTCAGCCCACGATCCAGGCTCCCCGGCTGATGGGAAGGGCCAGAAAGCAGGCCAGTACAAGGCGATTCAGAAACTGAAGCCAACAAGGGTGGGGCAGGCCACGTGTCCCCAGCCTGCCTTAGAATGTGGAGTGGGAGGGGGCCACAGCCCCACAGGATCAACTGGGAACTGTTCTGACCGAAGGCATCTGCTAAGATAACAGTGGGGGTCCCCATTTGG
This sequence comes from Lasiurus cinereus, assembly GCA_011751065.1. Lineage (NCBI taxonomy): Eukaryota > Metazoa > Chordata > Mammalia > Chiroptera > Vespertilionidae > Lasiurus > Lasiurus cinereus. The sequence goes on from JAAGEH010000452.1 coordinate 15,985,685, forward strand.
GTCGTTTTAAGGGGCCACCCCAGCTCCTCTCCAGAACACAATTACTTTAACCAAAAAATAAATAAATAAATCTTCTTACAAAACTTAATAAAACTGGGTGATGTGACAGTAACCAGAGTGCATGTAAGGCAGGGGTCGGGGATATCCCGCCTGTGGGCTCTATAAGGCCCACGAAATCATTTGGTCTGGCCCTGCCAGGGCTTTGGGGATGAGTTCATTAAAAGTTTACCCAAATATAGCCGGCTAATTTTAAACTTGATCATTTTTGTATGGTCCTCAAATGATGGTATAAGTATCCAAATGGCCCTTGACAGAAAAATGGTTCCCCATCCCTGATGGAGGGGAACGAATATTAGACAGAGAAAAGACTTTTGATAAAGGTCAGTGTTGAGGACCAATCAATGACCCAGTCTATATGGGGACATGAGCCCAGAAAGATATCGAACCCAAGATCACAAGGCCAGGCTTCCCCACATGACTCAGAGCCTTTCCTGGTGTAGCATGCAGTCTGACAGAAGACAGGCCCTTCGCTCAGCCCCATCTCCTAGCTTTGCCTGGCTCAGAGGGAGGGCTGAGAATGGCTCTGCCCAGGAGAATTCTGTGGGCACTGAAGGGGCAGCTCCATCTTCTCCTACTTTTCATAGCAAGCTCTCTGACTTCCTTAAGACTACATTTGGCCCCGGCTGGTGTGGCGCAGTTGGTTGGGTGTTGTCCTGTGCACTTAAAGGTTGCTGGTCCGATTCCCAGTCAGAGCACATGCCTGGGAATGTGCACCTAAAGGGTGCAGGCTCAATGTTTCACTTTCATATTGATGTCTCTCTCTTCCTCTCTCTCTCTAAAAAGAAATTGTATTTGGAATTATGGAAGGGCCATACCCCCAAGGGATCCGTTAGCTCCCCATTAGTGGACATTGTTTGGGCGGAGCGGGGGGAGGCATAGAGGAAGGGCTGTGTTCAAAGTATCCAACTATCTGACAAGACAGTTTGCAGTGTCTCCCTGAGTGTGAGGAGGGCCCTTTAAGGGGTCCCTTATTAACATCTCGGATTCCATCCCGGGAAATGCTGGACTAGAGAGGATCTTAGCATATCTTACTCTGAATGCCAATTCCTGGCACAAGTGGTTGTTCAAGAAATGGTTTCTCAATGGGATTGACAAAGCTGGATTCCTGGTTGGGCCCTGAACTTCCAGCTGGACAATAATGCCCACGCAGGAATGAACTGGGCTAATTCTCCACCCCCGTCCCCAAGGCAGTGGCTATTCTGGCCACACCCTCTGCAAGACCTTGCCCAAGAGCTCTGCCAAGTCGTTTCATACCAGTTAGGCAGCCCGTGGGCGGGCCCGAGGCGGGGAAAGTTGATGGGGAACAGTCATAGGATCTCACTGGGGCCTCCAAGAAGCCTCAACAGACTAACTCTCCTGCGCCTTCTCTGGGGCCTCTGGGCTTGAAGTGATGCCCATTGCTTTTAAAGCATCGCCTATAGGACTGCAGTTCAAGATGGAGGAGGCTCCGGGTCTCCTCAGGCTTCTGCACCCAAGTTTAAGTGGCCACGCTTCCTGTTACCATGACCTTGGACCGTGTCTTATTCTTCCCACTTTACCGACAGGAAACGGAGTCCTTGCTCAGAGATTGGTGAATCCAGGTCCTCTGACTCTATTCGATGCTCTTTGGGTGGCCTTCACTCCCGCTTGACCTTGGGCAGACAGGATCTTGTTTCTGATTGGCCTTTCTCCAGGTGCAGCATCAGCTTCTTAAAGGGGAGAGGTTCCCCAGCGTGCCTGTTAACAGCATTAGGCTCTAGTAAACCGCAGTAAAAGTTAATACTTCTCTTGATTATTGTCACTACCATGTCACTAGCATATACACCACACGTATTCAGGGCCCAAATTCACTGGTGAGCTCGGTCCCAATGACCTAGTCAAAGGCAGCTCTCCTCCCTGAGCCTTTGTTTGCGGTCCAAGAAGGGAGCACAGCACGCTCTCAGGGTTGAAAATTCCATGACCAGGTCCAGTGAGCTGACAGCAGCCCCTCCTGGCTCACTTCCCTCAAGCATTTGCAGGGGCCAAAGCAGAGAGCCACCCAGTCTCTCCTGTGGCTTCTTCCACCCCACGCCCTTCCGTTGCTTCATTGTCCCCAACTTTAATGAACATGCTTTCAAATGAAAACGAAAAATGTTTTGCCCTAGCTGGTGTGGCTCAGTGGATAGAGCATTAGCCTGTGGACTGAAGTGTCCTGGGTTCTATTCCAGTCAAAGGCACGTGCCCAGGTGGCAGGCTCATCCCCAGTAGAAGGTGTGCAGGAGGCAGCCGATCAACGATTCTCATCATTGATGTTTCAACCTCTCTCTCCCTCTCCTTTCCTGTCTGAAATCAATTTTAAAAAAATGTGTTTTTTGAAAAATGTTTTTTTTAATATATTTTATTGATTTTTCACAGAGAGGAAGGGAGAGAGATAGAGAGTTAGAAACATCTCAGTGAGAGAAACATTGATCAGCTGCCTCCTGCACGCGCCCCAATGGGGATGTGCCCGCAGCCAAGGTACATGCCCTCAACCAGAATCGAACCTGGGATCCTTCAATCCGCAGGCCAATGCTCTATCCACTGAGCCCAACCGGTTTCTGCAGAAAAAATGTTTTGATGATCAGATTCTAGAGGGAAGAATTAGTAGTGGGGAACTGAGAAGGGTTTGCCCCTAGGATTTCAACCCAACCTGACTGGGTACTAAAAGAGCTGCTGAACTTGAGAGGTATTGGGGCGGCGCGGGGGGAGGTGAGGGAGTGGTGAGGTGAGGGACAGGGGCCTTTAGCTACTTCCAGCCTTTTGTCCTCAAAATGGGAATTCCAAACTGGATTTTTGAGGACTTCATTTTGAATAAGAAGCAATGTTCCCTAGTGATTTCCAGGTCTGACCATTATCAGCAGATTGTGAAATACACAGACTGTAAAATATACAGACAACCAGCAGAGTAATCTGGAGCAGATCGCAGGAATCTGACCAGTTCAGATGACCCTAATGTTCAGCTGGGGTTAAAAACCACTGAACAGGTTCCTGCAGTCTCCTGACCTAAAACCTTTGGCCCACCTTCAACTTTATTTTGATTTAGGACCTTCTGATTTTCCCTGGAAGTCCCAAGATTGTGCCTGTTTTATCTGAAGAGACCAGACATAGCCTGAGGCTCTTCTGAATTTGATGCCAGTTTCTCTGGTGGAATCACCTCACTGTCAGCCAGCCTCAGATGGATAGAAATGACAAAGTTATAAAAAAACAAAAAAAACTCTCCTCCAACTTCTGGGTGCAGAGCAGACTTGTGAAGAGTTGGCACATAGTAGGTGCTCAGTCCATACTGCTAGAATAAATGTATTCAGCAGCATAAGGGTTAGGTGTATCTCCTGATGTTGGCTTTCTTTTTTTTTTTTTTAGTATATACTTTTATTTCAGAGAGGAAGGGAGGAGAAATAAAAACATTAATAAAAGAGAACTATTGATTGGCTGCCTCTTGCACACCAGATCAACCCCACAATATGGGCATGTGCCTTGACTGAGAATCTAACCACAACCTCCTGACTCAGGGTCGACACTCAACCATTGAGCCACACTGGCCAGGCCTGATGTTGGCTTTCAAAGCTTCCATAGAAACAACTCTTGGTTGTGCTGGTCCAAACTGAAGGGAATTTTTCTCACTGCTGTGTCACCCCAACTTCACACAAGCCCCACACCCTGGGCTATCAGATCCCCGATGTAAATAAATCAGCCACCGACCTGGAGGTATTTACTGAGTGCCCCCCATGGAGCCCAGGGTAAGCCTCTGTGCCCCTCCATTGATTTCAGCAGCAGAGATGGTTCTTCTGAGCTCTGGAGATAGCCCTTGACTCTATTTTAAGGGTACAACAACTTAAAATATTCGCATACAATATTCCATATGTAAATGAGCAAGTAGGATGATTCACCCATCATTTCTATTTTGGAAAGGAATAGAATTTAGAAATTAACAAAAAATTGAGAGCTAGGTTGATCCCATCGGAAGAATGCTCGCCACATTTCTGGCTTCCCACTAACAAGAAACGTAAGAGAGGTCACAGTCCTGGGAGCAGCATGCATCCGGAGGCCAGTGAACCCCTGAGAGCCTTCCCAGCCCTAGCAGCTGTCTTTCTAGAGATACATTAAAAAAAAAAAAAAGCAACATTCCATCCACAGTCCAACTTGAACCCCTCTCGCCCAAAGGAATGCTATTCTTGGCAAGAGATCTTCCAAAGGAAACAACATCTGTGGAACCTTCACCCATGAGGTCAGGGAAAAGCTGAGGCAGCGAAAACCTTTTCAGTCCTTTGTTCGACCCAAGTTGTAGGCCCTCAACAGAGAAGCAGGATGGGAGCCGTCCGAACAACCTAGCACAAATGCCTGTGTCTTGATATTACCCCTTCTGAGTTCCACGGCAGCTTCTGGTGTGTTTTGCAAGTCTGGGCAACCCTGTTTAGTGGGTTGCTCAACTAAACCAAAGGCATTGATTAGATCCCCTTAATACCTACACAGGTAGGATTTGTAATTTAGCCTCATCCTCAATCACTAAGTATTTATGATGCACCTTTTGTAGGTCCCGGGGCAACAGCCATGAACTAGACAAAAGTCCCGCTCTCAATATAGTCAAGCCTAATTCCTTGTGCCTGTGGTCCAGAAATTCCACTTGGCCAGAGTCTTCTCTCTCTCTCTCTTTTTTAAAAAAAATATATTTATTGATTTTTCACAGAGAGGAAGAGAGAGGGATAGAAAGTCAGAAACATCGATGAGAGAGAGACATCGATCAGCCGCCTCCTGCACACCCCACACTGGAGATGTGCCCACAAGCAAGGTACATGCCCCTGACCGGAATCGAACCCGGGACCTTTCAGTCCGCAAGCCAGCGCTCTATCCACTGAGCCAAACCGGTCTCGGCCAGAGTCTTCTCTCTTGATGAGAACAAGCAAACTCATAGATATGGAAAGAGTCGAAACTGGTTTGGCTCAGTGGATAGAGCGTCGGCCTGAGGACCAAAGGGTCCCGGGTTCGATTCCGGTCAAGGGCATGTACCTTGGTTGCGGGCACATCCCCAGTAGGGGGCGTGCAGGAGGCGGCTGATTGATGTCTCTCTCTCATCGATATTTCTAACTCTCTATCCCTCTTCCTTCCTCTCTGTAAAATATCAATAAAATATATTTTTTTAAAAAGATATGGAAAGGAAGCTCAATGGTGACACTCCCAGACATGACATCTAAAGCACATGCAGCAAAGCAAACAAATCAACCAGTGATGCTACAGCAAATTAAAAAGCTGCATAGCACAAAAATAATCAACAAAGTGGATGGGAAAGATTACTTGAGTATACAAAATGCATAAAGAACCCATACAACTCAATAGGAAAAACCAAAACGAAAAACCCAATTAAAAAATGGGCAAAGGACCTGAATAGGCTTTTGTCCAAAAAAGATATACAAATAGTCAATAGGTACATGAAAAGATGCTCAATCTCATTAGTCATTAGGAAAATACAAATCAAAACTACAATTATCACCTCATGCCTGTGTCAGTGGCCAACAAAAAGATAAGATAAATTCTGGTGAAGATATGAAGAAAAGGGAACGCTTGTGTACTGTTGCTAGGACTGATCCAGTCACTATGGAAAACAGTATGGAGAATCCTTTAAAAATTAAAAATAGAACTACCATATGATTTACTAATTCCACTTGGGAATATATCCAACAGAAACAAAAACACTAACTTGAAAAGATATCTGTACTCACATGTTCATTTGTAATAGCCAAGACTTGGAAACAACCTAAGTGTCCACTGAAACATGAATGGATAAAGAAGCTGTAATATGTGCATTAACAAATGAAGGGCCAAAACCGGTTTGGCTCAGTGGATAGAGCATCGGCCTGTGGACTGAAGGGTCCCAGGTTCGATTCCAGTCAAGGGCATGTATCTTGGTTGTGGGCACATCTCCAGTGGGGGGGGTGCAGGAGGCAGCTGATCAATCTCTCTCTCATAATGTTTCTAACTCTCTATCCCTCTTCCTTCCTCTCTGTGAAAAAAATCAATAAAATATATATATTTTTTTTTAAATGAAGGGCTTTGGTTGTGGGCACATTCTCAGTAGGGGGTGTGCAGGAGGCAGCTGGTTGATGTTTTTCTCCCATTGCTGTTTCTAACTCTCTATCCCTCTTCCTTTCTCTCTATAAAAACATCAATAAAGTATATATATTTTTAAAAATGGGAAGAACCAAGATGGCGGCATAAGATATACATCTGTAAGTGCTGTGTCTTGCAATCACACCAAAACTACAACAAAAGACAAAACTATCCCCCAGAACCACGGGAAAGCTGGCGGAGTGAAAGTTCTACAACTAGAAGGAAAGAAAAAAGTGTATCCAGACCTGGTAGGACGTGCAGAAACTCAGAAAGGCAGAGGTTCGGAGACGCCCGAATCGGGCTGATGTGCTCTGTTGTTTTTCAATTGGAAGGGAGTTATAAGTTCCCGACTCTCTGAACACCAGTTCCCAGCGATATTCTGGGGACCCAACTCATAAAGAGAGAAAATGGACTGTCTGCCATCGGGTGGGAAAAGGAGGGTGGCTCTCTCTCGGAGTTGCGCACTGGAATCATTGTTTACTGCGCTGGGGCACGAAACACAGGACACTAAACAGAACAAGGCAGAGAGGGCTTACTGGCAGCCATTGCTGTTTGCCACACCCTAGCCTAGAGAATCCCTGAGGCCCCACTTAATTTACAAACCCACCCAGCTGTGCTGCAACTTTTGCATATGAATGGCCTGCTCTCTGGCAGCTTAAACTAACAAATTGCAACTGGGTCAGACAACTCCAAAACTTCCAAACTCCAAGCACAGAGGAGAAATCAAGTCCAAAACTTCAAACTCCAAGCAAAGAGGAGAAATCTGCAGAGCTCCCTGTAGCTCCTGCTGGGTGGCCTCAGACACTAGCTGACTTGCACCTCCTTGGAGATTCAGGAACCAGTGTACTTAGAGGTCAGGCTCGATCCATGCTCCTATCCGGGCATGTGTAGAGGCAACCAATCAATGTCTCTCTCACATTGATGTTTCTCTTTCTGCTTCTCCCCTTTTCTTTTACTCTTTCTAAAAATCAGTGGGGAAAAAATATCCTGAGATGAAGATTAACAAACAAAAAAAAAAAAAAAAAAAAGAAAGAAAAGAAAAGGAAATCCAGCTATTTGCAACAACATGGAGGACCTTGAAGGTATATGCTAAGCAAAATGAATCAGAAGGCAAATACTGGATGATTCTGTTTAAATGCGGAATTTAAACACAACAAAATGGGCAAAGGACCTGAACAGCTTTTTTCCAAAGATATACAAATAGTCAATAGATACATGAAAATACAAATCAAAACTACAATTATCACCTCATGCCTGTGTCAATGGCCAGCAAAAAGATAAATTCTGGTGAGGATATGAAGAAAAGGGAAGCCTTGTGTACTGTTGTTAGGATAAAAAAGTAAACTCACAGAAAAAGAGATCAGATTTGTAGTCATCAGAGGCAGAGGAGGGATGGAAACTGAAGTAAAGTGGTCAAAAGGTACAAATTTTCAGTTACAAGGTAAAGAAGTACTAAGGATGTAATGTACATGACTAAAGTGAACACTGCTGTATAATATGTTAAAATTAGTGAGTAGACTTTTCTTCAATTTATGAGATGATGAATATAATCATACCACAGTATATGCAAGTCAAACCATTAAACTTATATATAGAGATGTATGTCAATTATATCTCAATAAAACTGGAAAGAAAAAAAAAAACAATCTTTCCAACTGTAAGAATCTCAGTAGAGGCAAATCCAGAGAAGGCCCCTCAATTATGGAGCTAAAATGCTATCTATATATCCCTTGAAACACTATCTTATCCAGCATCCCTGTGGTTACATCAACAGAGACATCAAAGCAAAGCAGTATAAGGGGAATAAGAGAACATCATGGGCTATGTATGGCGTGGGGTGGGAAGGAGACTTCATTGGGTCCATGGTTATTTGGTGCTTCCTAGAGGAAAATGAGATTCCAGTGTGTTGACCTGAGCCCAAATATTAAGAGCTCAGTTTTGGCTCAGTAAGCACCCACAATGTGCTGGGCTGAGTGCCGGGTACTCTGGTATGTACTCATTGTATTCTCATAACAACCCTGCTTTTATCCCTGTTATGAATGAGAAGCCAATTGGCCTGACCAGTGTCATAGATCTAATCATAGGTCTAGACTTGACTGAACTTGGACCTTGTGAGTTCATGTCTCAACTTATTTACAGCTTCCCATTCCAGATATTACTCCAGGCTTCAGAGGGAGGTGCCTAAGAATACTTATATATACTTTTAAATATATTTTATTGACTTTTTACAGAGAGGAAGGAAGAAAGATAGCTAGAAAAACCAACGAGAGAATTATCTATCAGCTGCCTCCTGCACACCCCCTACTGGGGATGTGTCTACAACCAAGGTATGTGCCCTTGAGTGGAATCGAACCTGGGACCCTTCAGTCCGCAGGTCGACGCTCTATCCACTGAGCCAAACCATTTTCGGCAGAATCCTTATTTTTATTGAGTGGCCTAAAGGATGATTTCCTTGTTTAGGAAAATTTGAGAGAGAAAAACAAAACATACAAAATTTATAATCCCAAGACATAGGGTCATTTGGACTTTTTGGTTAATGTTGAGATTTTTAGGAACCAAGATGCTATTTTAAGGAAGGCTGGGCAACATATGTAGGAACTTCTGTAGAGCTGATGTTACACCTCCCTTTACCTTCTAATGGACAGGGAACCAAGACTCAGAAGTTTTAAATGGCTTGTTCAAATCCACCCAGCTGTTATTTGGTCACACCAGCATCAATCCTGTTGCAGGATTCTAGTTCTCCTTCTACTGTAAACACATTTTGGCTGATAGTTTCACACGTGTAAGCTTTCTTTCCCCTGTTGGAATGTCAAGTTCATCTGAGCAGGCCCTGAGAATTTCTGTGCTTAGCACAATGCTTGGCATATTAGCTCATAACCTGCTGTCATCTGTCAATCTTTCACAATATGGACCCCTAGTTCTGGGACAATCCCACTTCGTTGCTATCATTTTTGTTGGGCTTTGGGTTACAGAGGAATGAAAAAGGATGAATCTGGAAGCACAAGACAACCCAACATAAATTCCACCCTTACCTGGCCTACCTGTAGCTCACCAGGAGGGCAGTAATCAGATGACCACACATTCCCAGTTGTGGTATAAGATCTAAAATTAACCCTCAACATTATATGCGAGAAAACCAGAAGGGCTTCATATGGCCTAACTACAAGTTTCCCTCCCCACTCTGCTCTTGTGGATCATGTTCTCTAAACAACCCTCCTGATCAAAGGACCAGGCATGGTTCCTGCTTATAGCAGTTCCAGGCAGTCTCCAGACTTATTCAAGCAAGGCAATCACATTTTCCCACAGGAATCAGGGGGCACCCATCCTCTTGATACCACTAAGCCTGCCTGCCTCTCACAGCCCCTAGTTCACTGGGTTCCTGAGTGCAACCCCCGTGTGGTTATGTAACTAATAAACTGCCATTTATCATTTTAAAAAGATGGCACAATTCCAGATTCTCTAGAGATCAGGTTTTCCTTTTCTACATACCTCCCACTACTATAGAGTATTTCAGAAAAGAGGGTAGGAATAAGGAGGCGCAGCTCAAACATGTTTCTCAGTCCACTGCATATCAACATCACACAATCTGAGAGAGTAAATGAAATGAGTTTAGGTGGGGGCCACAGAAGTGGGCCCTGGCATTAGGCTGCACAAATGCTATTTAACAGTATTGTGTACCATGCAAATCCTTTAACTAAAACTTATTTGGGGATCCAACTCTTAGCAAAATCTGAATCTCTAACAACTGATCTCAAACCAAATCATAATTAAAGGGATAGCTGTGGTTAGCTTTGTAGTTATAAATTTTTTTGTATAGCTGTGGTTGTACATCAACCTATGAACCAGGATGTCACAGTTGGGTTGTGGTCAGGGATCATGGAGCTATAGGCTGGATCCCTGTAGGAGGCGTTCAACAGCCAGCCGATCAGTAATTCTCATCATTGATGTTTCTCTCTGAAATCAATTTTAAAAATTGTGTTTTATTTTTAAAAAATTTATTTTGATTTTTTTTTTACAGAGAGGGAGATAGAAACATTGATCAACTGCCTCTTGCACACCCCTACTGGGGATGTGCCACACAACCAAGGTACATGCCCTTGACCAGAATCAAACCTGGGATCCTTCAGTCTGCAGGCCAAAGCTCTATCTACTGAGCCAAACCGGTTTTGGCAAAAAAGTGGTTTTTTGTTGTTGTTTTTAAAATATATTTTATTGACTTTTTACAGAGAGGAAGATAGAAAGTCAGAAACATCGATGAGTGAGACAGCGATCAGCCGCCTCCTGCACACCCCACAGTGGAGATGTGCCTGCAAGCAAGGTACATGCCCCCAACCAGAATTGAACCTGGGACCTTTCAGTCCGCAAGCCGACGCTCTATCCACTGAGCCAAACTGGTTTGGGCAAAAATGTGTTTTTTAAAGGAGGGATTCACAGCACATATGGACCATCAGGAATCCTCTCTGCACTGGACTGTGGGTTGAGGTCAAAGTATTTGTCTATCACCATTTCTGGATTTTAACCCAATGCTGAGCCACAATCTACTCAACAAAAGTGGCTGAGAACATGCACATAAAAGAACATTCACTATATGAAGTAAATGTTCACTGAGAATAGCAGTGAGCTTAGCTCTCTCCAGGTAGACAAAGCTGCCTGAAAGATCAGGGCTTCCCACACAGCTAGGCAGGAGGAAGGTGAATCCTTAAGTGTGGGCTAGAAAATCTGAGACGGGCTCATTTCCACCTGACATCACAAAGGCCCTCCAGAGCCTGCCTGTATACTGTAGACAGGCCCCCTATCTACCAATGTCCTTTAAACAAGTACTACATAAACTTTCTGGTTACTTCTATACTTAATGATCCTTCCTAATAGTCATAGGGCAAAAAAGTCATTACAGTAGCTGTAAAGGGAGCATCTGTTGAGACTACCCAGATGGAATTCATGCCAAAGCCTACACTCTAAGACCTCAAAGGAGAAGCTAACACAGGGGAGAAAAAAAAATCAGCCATTCTTCCTCAATATCAACTAGGAAGAGTCATGGATGACCACATGGTTACTGAGCCAAGTTCATCTGAACAGAAGACTAGAGAAAGCCCCAAACAAAACAAAAAAACCATAATGCTGAAAGAAGGCAGACGGTGCAGAAATCCATGCAGGGAGCTGGAAGGAAGAAGGATGCTCTAGCCTCTTCCTGCTCCAATTCAGGCTCAATTCTCCCACCTAAATTCTCATCCCTAGAAAAGACACATGGACACCAGCTACCTTAAAAATGAGGTGTGTATTTCTGGTTGGGTTCCAGAGTGGCAGAACTCAAGAGTTATACTATATTCAACCTGGTCCCCACATCAGCTTGCTTGCCCCTTTCCCTCCCTCCCACAAAGATAACATTATACAAAACTTTATTTACAGAAAAACCAGTTAAAAATTAAGGGTGTGTACAAAAGTAGACATGAGAGCCAGAAATATCAATACAGGGAAAGCTTTGAGGATTACAGGGCATTGTATTCCACACTGAACCCGGGGCAATATATTATGTACCAGGCAGGGAGAAGCACAGCGAATCTCAGTGCCAATTTTAGGGGAAACTAATCACTCTGGGGGAAGTCTTAATTATCCAGCCACCCTTCTTCTGCATAAGGGTTCAGAGCCAGGTAGTGAGGAAAACAAAACACAAAGTCTTTGACAAGCCCCACAGAAAAAAGGGCTCAGAAGGCATAACGGGTCCGGATGTCCTCAAGCTTCTTGGACACCTCAGGTGGGGTTCGGTCGAGTTCTTCAGAGACATTCTTTTGTTTGTTGGGCTCCATAGAGTTGAACTGCTCACAGAGGTCTCCATCAATCACATTCTAGGGCATGGAAAAATGAGAGCAAAAGAAAAAGGTTAGACGGCAAGAAAATGGCACATGTTAAAGCAGCAGCTGCAAGCAGAGCTTTTTGTCCTACAAATACCTTAACCCCATTTACAGAGGCAGGAACACTACCGTAAGGTGATTCTTAGTAACCACAGTTCAGATGAACAAAGCTATCTGAAACCTTTTCTCTGGCTGTGCTCTGCCTGGAGCTCTCCCATTACTGTCTCAATCAATCTATTTCCGACTGTTCTGATTTTTTGGATACCAGAAAATGTGACTTTTCTTCTTATATAACTACTGTACAAAAGCATTATTACAATACAATTTGTGTATAACTACAAAGCAATACTAATTATTAATATTTCTTAAAGAACCTGCAGACTTTTTCTCCATTGTATGTTTTAGACTCCTCTGTCAAAGAGTAGTTGTCCAGCCCAGCCATTGTACAGCTCAGTGGTTGAGTATCGACACATGAACCAAAAGGCCCTGAACTGATTCCCTGGTTGTGGACTCAATCCCAAGTAGAGGGCATGCAGGAGGCAGCCAATCAATGTTTCTCTCTCATTGATGCTTCTTTTTTCTTTTTTAAAAATATATTTTATTGATTTTTTACAGAGAGGAAGAGGGATAGAGAGTTAGAAACATCGAAGAGAGAGAGACATCGATCAACTGCCTTTTGCACGCCCCCTACTGGGGATGTGCTTGCAACCAAGGTACATGCCCTTGACCAGAATGGAACCTGGAACCTTTCAGTCCGCAGACCGATGCTCTATCCATTGAGCCAAACTGGTTTCGGCTCATTAATATTTCTGTCTCAATTCCTCTCCCTTCCTCTCTCTCTCAAATCAATAACTATTTAAAAAAAATAAAATTTGCTCATATTTCTAGCCTCTTAATTCTGTTCCATTGGCCTGTATGTCTATTTTTCTGCTACAATGTTATTTGGATTATTGTCGCTTTGTAGTATTTTTTGAAATAAGGGAGTGGGATACCTCTGGCTTCTTTCTTTTTTCTCAAAATTGCTTTGGCTAATTTTTACAGTTCTGGCAAATCTTCACTATGCCATATTGTAGCAAGTTTAAGGTAGACATTCCTAATTTATGTAATTATTCTGCATTCCAAATAGCCATAAAGCCATCATTTTATTTTGTTTTTTGCTTTTTTTGTTACTCCTCACCTGAGGATATATTTTTTCAATTATTTTTAGGGAGAGTAGAAGAGAGGGAAAGATGGAGAGAAACACTGATGTGAGAGAAACACATTAATGGGTTGCTTCCTGCATGAGCCCTGATCAGGGCCCATGGGAGGAGCCTGCAGCCAACGTATGTGCCCTTGACTGGAATTGAACCCAGGACCCTGTGGTCCCCAAGGGTGATGCTCTATTCACTGAGCCAAACCAGCTAGGGTCAATCCATCATTTTAACAGTCTGACTTTGATCAATGTTTCACGAGAAACTTCATCTGAAACCCAAAGCTTAGTTGTCTTTTTTTCTGAAACTATCAGTTGATCAACACTCTAGCTTCATTACTCTGCAACTGTCTGAGGGTGGAGCCTAAAGGCTAGCAGTGACTCAGAGAGAATCCAGCAGGCCCCAGGGACAGGATTGGTGAGGAGCTGGCAGCCAGTGGGGGTCATGCAATTGAAAAGGAGATTGTTCTGATTTAAAATATATGTGTGTGTGTGTGTATTTTTTATTGACTTGGGAGAGTAAGGGAAAGGAAGAGAGACAGAAACATCAATGATGAATCACTGATGGGTTGCCTCCTGCATGTCCCTACTACTGGGGATCGAGCCCAAAACCTGGGCATGTGCTCTGTCTAGGAAATAAGTGACCTCCTGGTTCATAGGTTGATGCTCAACCACTGAGCCACACGGACCCAGCAGGACTATTTTGATTTTTAAGGGAGTGAAAAGACCAAAGAAAATACTGGTTAAATGGGGTAATTCCCTTTTCAACCTACATTTCCAGCAAAGACCTACCTTAACAGGGAAATAATAAGAACGAAAGCTGAGGTGGTCTCGCCCACAAAGAGGAGGATGCTCAGACCGGAGATGCATTTCCACATGCTGGAAGAAGTCATGGTCCTGGCAGAAGAAACAAAGAATCTGTGACTAAAAGACAAAAGTGATCTCAACTACTAGTCTGTGGTTTCCAGAAGCACAATGAAAGAAAAGCCACTGATTTTTATTGTAGGAAGATGTTAAACATTGAAATCACTCCTCTGATGACCACAGGTTGTCCTGCAAAATAGCTAAAACCCAAAAGAAAACCTCCCTGTACTTTTAAAACATGAAAACACCATGTGTAGAGTAGTTTGTGAAGTCAGATTCTTGATGCCAGCTTTTTTGGTTGGAGTAATATAAACCAAATTTAGCCAATCCTAGGTTTGATTCTAAGAGGCAAAAAGTGCCCCAGTCCTTATCTGTGGGGTTTGTTCTGTGGCTTTAGCTTATAATTAAGCCTATACCCACATCAGCCATACAAATGGCTTTTCCCATGGGGCTAAATAAATAAATAGGGATTCATATCTCCTTAGGCATTTTTGTCAGCTTATGAAATTTCCAGAACACGCCTAGTTGGGACAATAGATTTGCCCCCTTAGGCAGATTTAGCATAAAGAAAGCACTTTGGGAAGGCAAAAGCCAGAGCAGTGTGGGAGAATTCACCTCATGAGATGTGAACGGAACAAGGATGCCAATTCCTCCTGACAAGGTGGTATAGACAAGCGACTCTGAGCCTCCAGGGATTAGTGTAGTCTTCTGTAATGACAGTACTGTCTCCCCCACATGATAGTTCATGATCACCTCTGCCTGCAAGTCAAAAACAGACCAGTAACTGTGCGGGCCTCAGGACCCTGTTCTCAATTCCCACAAGCAAGCAGTACTGCCAGAGGACAGATTTTACCTCTCAAAACCCCCACGTTACTACTGGTGAGAATGATCCTATGCAGCCAACGTTCCCAAGGCTCTCACTATGTTTTTAAGAGATTTTATGCTGCTAAATGTCTCATAAAAATTTCTACTCCAGAATCATAAAAACGGGACAGTGAGTGACTTGGACACTTTAAGTCAAACCCAGTGTCCATCCATCACAGGCTACATATTATCAACTTAGGGACTTCCATGCATGCAGGAGAGCACACGCAGCATAGTCACATACACTGTGGATAATTCACTAAAACATGTTTCCTCAGGGCAGGTCAAGGGAAATGTACTACATAGGCTGGTGCCTTCTGTTTGGGCCCCCTCCTGAATCTTACCTTCTGAGAGGCCCCATTGAGCAAGCCCCGATCCCACAGGGCTTTGTTTCCTGTGGGGTCCTCATCCACTTCGTCATTGGTGTTAGGTGGGAGCCTTACCTACAAGGAAATGACAAATCACAGGACTGTATCTATTTACCCGGAACACTATCAACATGTGTTCCCCAGGACCTTGCAAGTAAACTAGGGGCACTGACTCTGGCAGAGGCCTGAGCCTGTCTCCTGCACCTATGCTGATGTCCTAGGAGTAGGAACTCAAGACATTCAACCCATGAGCAAGGGTCCAACATAGCAAGAGCAAAAAACAAAGACCAGAGAACATAAATAAGAGAAGTCAGATGGGGCTTAAAATAATAAACCAAAATTCAGTCAAAATGTGAAAATAAATATTAGGCATTAGCTTAAACAGAACTATTATTATTAAGTCTTGTCCCATGGGGAGGAAGGAGGTAAAAAGGGGGCGGAGGGAAAAAAATTTAAAAAATTGACAAGATTTAGAGAACATAAAGTTCTTTTTAGAGCGAGCCTTAGTAGGGCTAAATTGTATACCCAATTTTACTTTCCATAATAGAGATCATAATCCTGGATTCTTGCCTTTACTACAGAGCCAGCTTTTATACACATTCTATCTAATAAAAGAGCAATATGCAAACCAACCACCACTCTGCTACACCAACAAGCCACGCCTACCAGCCAATCAGGAGTGAGCATGCAAATTAATCCCAACCAAGATGGCTGCAGCCACAGAGGGAGGAGGAGGGAGGCTTAGGTTTTCCTGGCGATGGAGGAAGCCAAGCTTTTCCACACACCCTGGTGGGCCCAGGCCTCCACTCAAGGCTACAAAGTTTCAATTATAGAAGATAAATAAATCCCAACAAAAATGGTGGCAGCCACAGAGCTGGAGAGAGCAGGAGGCTAGGGTTGCCCCCAGCGATGGGAGGAAGCCAAGCTTCTGCAGCCTGGTTTTGTCTTGGCCTCCACTTAAAGCTACAAAGTTTCAATTATAGAAGATAAATAAATCCCAACAGGAATGGCTGCCACCATGGAGCAAGCAGAAGACTTGGCTCTGCTCCAGGCTACAAAGTTTCAACTGTAGAAAATAAATAAATCCCAGATACCAGGCCATCCGCTTGGGTCACGAGGGGGAAAGGGTGTGTGTGTGTGGCTGGCCTGCAAACCACCACAGACCCATCACCTAGGCTGCCTCACGCCCCAAGGGAACCCCCACCCTGATCCAGGGCACCCTTCACGGCAAACCAGCTGGCTCCACCAGTGCACCAGGCCTCTAATCCTATCTAATCCAAGAGTAATATGCAAATTGACCATCACTCCAACACAAAGGATGGCTGCCCCAATGTGGACACAAGATGGGCACCACAAGATGGCCTGCAGGGGAGGGCAGTTGGGAAGGACCAGGCCTGCAAGGGAGGGCAGTTGGGGGAGGAGGGGAGAACTAAACTTGTAGGGGAGGACAGTTAGGGGCAAACAGGCTGGCAGGAGAGTGGTTAGGGGGTGATCAGGTTGGCAGGCAGAAGTGGTTAGGGGCAATCAGGAAGGCAGGCAGGCGAGCAGTTGGGTGCCAGCAGACTTGGATTGTGAAAGGGATCCCAGACTGGAGAGGGTGCAGGTTGGGCTGAGGGGACCACCCCCTCCCCATGCACAAATTTCATGCACCGGGCCTCTAGTCACTATATATAACCCAAGTAAATATCAACTCACCACACAAATGTTGCCAAACTTGTCTGCCCCAGCCACAGTGTCATAATCGAGAAGGCTAGCTGTAGTGACCCACCGGGGGTAGGTGTCATCAGCAAAGATGATGAGCTGGTTCTCATTACGCTTGTAGCGAACCCAGATGAAACTTTCTTGGACATCAGACACAATTACCCTGTGCCCGATGGTCTGGATCCCAGAGATGTAATTGGCAATATGCTGGAAAAAACAAGGACAACAATGGGTATAACCTTGAGGTTCAGAACCCATAGAAACTCCAGCTTTCCCTGACTGCAACACATATAGGGTCTGTAAAATAGTATACACCAAAGAATAGTAGTCATCAATGAATTCCTAGAAGATGAGAAAAAGAGCTAAATGGTTTTAATATAGAATCACAACAAAGTGAATCATAGGAATTTTCATTCCTATGAAAAATAACATTAAAATAACATTAATTCCATACATTTCCATCAGGGACCTTAGGGTTAATGAGCAGTAATATTTTGAAAGAACTCCCTTGTCAAGCCAGGGGGCACAGCCTCAGGTCTCCCAGCCCAACCTGGGGAGTGGGACATGACATGAGGTCCCCTATCAAGCCCTGCCAGGTGGGGGAAGGGGTGGGGGTGCAGCCTCAGGTCCCCTCTCAAGCACCACCGGGCAGGGGCACAACCTGAGTTCCCCCAACCCAGCACTGGGGGTACACCTTGAGGTCTCCTGTCAACCCCACTAGGCGGAGAGGAGGGGAGGCATGGCCTGAGGTCCCCTGGCCTGGTATTGGGGCAGGAGATATGGCCTGAGGTCCTGTCAAGCCCCACAGGGTTGGAGGGTAGAAGGAGACCGGGGGAGGGCATAGCCTCAGGTCCCTGCTGATTGCTCATTAAGGCTTCTTACGGGAACTTGGCCTCAGCTGTGGGTACAGCCATCTGTGGTAGAGTGGTGGTCAATTTGCATATTCCTGCTTTATTATATAGTATATGCTGTCATCCAGGCCTTTTTAACCCATTTATAGAGGCAGAGCAGATTTACCTAGGATAAAGGAGCACTGGCATCAATAGCCCCTAACAAGAGAGCCAGCCTAGCCTTGGCAGCTCTGAAGCCAGGCACTATCTGTCAAAGTCCTCACTGGCACCTTTTTCTAGTATATGGCTGTTTCACCTACACTGAAAATCTGTGTAGTGTAGCCACCTTTATCAATTATCTTAGATCTTTCTGATAACTTGCTGTACTTTCACCATCAGCACTTTTATGTTATAGAGTTGGTGGCTTCTTGCTAGCTTCAATTTTTTCTTTTGCAGCTTCCTCATTTCTTTCTCTTTTTAAAAAACATTTTTTTATTGACTTTTTTACAGAGAGGGATAGAGTTTGAAACATCAATGAGAGACATCAATCGGCTGCCTCCTGCACACCCTCTACTGGGAATGTGCCTGCAACCGAGGTACATGCCCTTGACCGGAATCGAACCTGGAACCTTTCAGTCCGCAGGCCGACGCTCTATCCACTGAGCCAAACCAGTTTCGGATAGCAGCTTCCTCATTTCTCTCAGCCTTCATAGAATGGAAGAGTTAGGGCCTTGTTCTAGATTAGGGTTTGTCTTAAGGGAAGATTATGGCTGGTTTCATCTATCCAGCCACTAAGCTTCTCCCTATCAGCAACAAGGCAGTTTTGCTTTCTTACCATTTGTTTACTGGAGCAGCACTTTTCACTTCCTTCAAGAACTTTTACTTTGGATTTACCACCTGCCAGGCACAAGAGGCCTAGCTTCTGGCACAAGAGGCCTAGCTTTCGGCCCATTCCTGCTTTGGACGGGCCTTCCTCACTAAGCTTAATTATTTCTAGCTTTTCAAAGAAGACTCTTCCTTTCACCTGAACACTTAAGAGGCTATTGTAGGGTTATTAACTGACCAAATTTCAATATTTTTGTCTTAGGGAATAGGGAAGCCGAATAAAAGGGAGAGAGATGCAGAGTCTGAGTAGTAGTGAGAACATACAACATTTATCAATTAAATTATCTGTCTTATATGGCATGGTTCATGGAGCCCCAAAACAATTACAATAGAAATATCAAAGATCACTTACCACAAATTACCAAAATGTGGCACAGAGATACAGATTTGCAAATGCTGCTAGAAAATGGTATGCATAGACTTGCTTATTAACACAGGGTTGCTACAAAACTTCAATTTGTAAAACACAATATATGCAAAGGAGCAATAAAACAAGGAATGCCTGTAGAGAAAGTATATTCCTAATTCTCAGTTAAATTCCTTATAGAAGCAAGCAGGACAGAAACAGGGTTCTTAGTTTGAAGAGATCAAGAAACCCATCTTGTCATGCCCGTCTAAAGTCTCAGAGGCCTAATTCTGAACCTGAAATTAGATGACTGTAACAAGATCTCAATAAAGACCTGATTTTAACAGTGCCATCCCAATGCTTCCCCTTCCTTCCTCACTAGCTAGATCTGGGGTTTTCTACCATCATATTTACCTTGTTCTCACATTTTCGAAGTAACTTCTTTTTTCCCAGGTCATAGACTCGCAGAAGCTTCCCCACACCAATCAACACCCTACCCTGGAATGGGGCAATGGCAGCAGGGACCTCTTCAACTGGAGTCTGTGAGGAAAAACAGGTAATGCAGCTATTAGAACATGCTAGCCCCACCCTCTCAACCCAAAATGCCTTTTATAGGCACCTGTCAGACAGCAAGTCAAGTGATTATCTTTTGCTCACAGGGAAATAAAGCAACATACAACACTATTAAACAGGATGTTTGGGTAAACAGGTTCCACATGCTGCATTTCACCCAGCAAATAAATTAATGCCACAAGTCAAAAAATGTCCTGGTTCCCAATGAACACTGACTCAGAGCCCATGCTAATTTCAGCTAGTGCCATGAGCTAGCAGTGAAGCCTCAAAATCTGCAGTTTGTGAAGGAATGAACAACCAAGGAGAGCTAGTGACATCTTAATTGTGAGGGAGACCCAATGAGCTTAATACAAAGAAGGGTCTATGAAATAATTCCTTTCTAAAAGACACCCCCCTTATGGGAGGGTTGGAGAAGCCATGTTCATGTATTGTCAGTGTTGTCTCATAGGAGACAGCAGGAAATGTTTTTCTTTAATTTTAAAATTATAGTAAAATAGCTCTGGCAAGTGTGGGTCAGTTGGTTGAACATTGTCCTGTGCACCAAAAGGTTGCTGGTTCAATTCTTGGTCAGGGCACATAACCAGGTTTCAGATTCAATCCCCAGTTGGGGTGAGTATGGAGGCAATTGTTGATCTTCTTCTCTCTCCCTCTTTAAAAATCAATAAATATATTTTCTAAAATTATAGTAAAATATACATAACATAAAATTTACCATTTTAACCATTTTAAAAAAAATGTATTTTATTGATTTTTTTTAACAGAGAGGAAGAGAGAGGGATAGAGAGTTAGAAACATCGATGAGAGAGAAACATGGATCAGCCGCCCAAAATGGTCACCAAAAGACCGGATCCACAAGTTAAGCAAAAATGGGAGCGTGTAGTGGGATATAAGATCCAGTAGAACCACTGGCTGGTTCCTACCTTGTGCAAAAACTCCAGTTTTTCCCCATTGTTCACAAGCTTGTAGGTATAGACAAAGCCGCCTGCTACAGATCGGGGGTTCAGTATCAGGTCTTTGGCCACGCCCACCAGCACATACCAATCCTCACCAGTGTTGGAGAACCTGCACACGGCCACACTGCACAGAGAAAAAAACACGAGTCGGGCAGCAGTCACAGCCTAGAAAATTCCTATTCCAGATCCAAAGCCTTGGATGTTCTGGACTTCTTACCTAAAAGCAGCTTCATTCTGTTCCAGCTGGACAAGGTCCAGTGTGTTACCCTGAATAGGATTCATCACTCGAATCACAGAGGCCCACTGCCCATTGCCAGCCTTGGGAGCTCCAAAAATCGACTCAGGGAGGTTTTCATTGAGGAATGCAGCTGCCATCTCTGCAGCTAGCTCCCGCTCATCCTCCCCTGCTGCTTCCACCATTTCCTAAAAAAAAAAAAAAAAAAAAAAAAAAGGAAAAGTTGGTGTAGTCAGAAGTAGGTGCTGGGTTAAAGTGGTTAAGTAGCAAGAACACATCCAGGGGCCGTCCATAATCTATAAAACAGCAAAGTCTGTCAACCACATCAGAATTTCCCAAAACGAAAAGATTAAAGGAGTGGTACACAGACAAGAGGAAGAGGGTTGATCACTAAAGAAGACACCAGTATTTCCAATCGAATTTCCTAAAACAAGAACTGTACTATGAAATTTTAAAACGTGGCCCCCAAAAACAGTCTAATTCTATTGATCTCCTCTCTTTCAGACCAGATATAGTTTTACATGATTGGGGATTCCTGTCTTTGGTGAGAAATGACTTCTAGAAGGAGCTAGTGTTATGGGGAATATGAAAGCTATCTTTGTTGGGCCCAAATCCAGGAAACATGTAACAGAGTGTTTTGGAAACTCAAAGACTGAAGAACTCTGTTCTAGAGATAGAACAAGGACTGAACAAACACAGGTCAGTGTATTAGTCCTGAAGTCACAAGAAAACCTCTAAAACCAAGGACTTAAACAAAGGGCTCTGCCTGAAGGACCCGAGAAGAGTCTAGATCTTTAATATAACAAAAAATAGCCCTGACTGGTTTGGCTCAGTGGATAGGGCGTCAGCCTGTGGACTGAAGGGTCCTAGGTTCAAATGCAGTCAAGGGCACATACCTTGGTTGCAGAGTCCTTACCCCCCACCCTTCCTGGCTCCCTGGGCCCTTGTCAGGGCTCGTGCAGGAGGCAACCAATCAATGTGTTTCTCTCACATCGATATTTCTGTCTTTCTCTCTCCCTTCCACCATTTTCTCTAAAATCAATAGAAAAATACCCTCAGATGAGAGAAAAAAATATAGTTGATATGTAGTTAATTAACTTTGCCACACACACATACACACACACACAAAGAATAATCAACAATTACAGAAGTTTAAACTTTGCAACAGTTTCACACAAACATCTTTAATGAGTTAACTGCCACGATATTTTCAATTTAATTAAAAAAGATTCACCGTTTGCATCTATAGACGCTTATGGCGTACCAATGGTTAAATTGAACACTGAAGGTCAGTCTCATTACCTCTGCCATCTGCTGCTTCCTCTGAGCTTTTGTAGCCTCAGTATAGGCATTGTGGTCAGTCTCAATGATGATAAGGTTGTTACTCTCAGGGTGAATGACAAATTTCCTGGGTGTGTACTGCAGTGGAAAGGCTACTTGATTAAAGACCGCACCTAGCTTCTCCAATGCCAAAATCCTACGTCAAAAAGAAAGGGAGTTAATAGGCCACTCATTCAGAACCTACAAACTGGTGTTCAAATTGTCCATGAGTCGTCACAGCAAACATATCAATCCCTAAAGCTCTAGTGCTGGCATTAGACAACATGAAATAACACACTTCCAATCTGGAAG
The DNA here is from genome assembly GCA_011751065.1 of Lasiurus cinereus. NCBI lineage: Eukaryota > Metazoa > Chordata > Mammalia > Chiroptera > Vespertilionidae > Lasiurus > Lasiurus cinereus. The sequence goes on from JAAGEH010000452.1 coordinate 16,008,133, forward strand.
ATTCTGCACAGGAGACAAGATAGGGAAGGCTCTCCACTCTGGTAACAACCCAGCACTGTTTCATGACAATTCTAGTTTTCACCAGTGAAACTCATATTAGAACCCTCAAATGAAATTTTTTATCACTCCAGTGATAATGACAAGTTAAAATTTCTTTATTACTGACAAACCTTGAAATAAAGAGCACCAATTCTGAAACTATTGTGAAGCACTGCAATTACCTGAAGATAGGTGGTATCTGTGCTGATGGTGTTTCATAAAAATGGCCTCCTGAACCTAAGCTTTATGAAACCCATGAATCCATTGTGAACAGCCAATAGTGATAACCAGGACACCAACAACATGGGTGGCATTAATAAAGGTTAAATAAAAAACAAAAAACCCAAAACTTAAGAAAGTCAAACTGAATAGGTTATTTTCCAGCTTGCAATATAAACAGTGCTCACCTCACTATGAGCGTAAACTATAGTCCATCAACTTATAAAAGGCCTAAATAATTTATATTAAGTTTAAAGTTTAAGCTGTATCAATGCAAATTACAAGACAGAGCGAGAAAAGTTATAAGCGATCCTGCTCTGAAACTAATCCAATGGCACTGCCTAGAAAACAAGATGACTAAACTGTACTATGAAGTTTTAAAACTTGGTCCTAGAAGTCTAATCAGAAGCTAAAATTCCAAACACCGAAACTTGGCTACCAGGTTCCAAAAACCTGAGCCAAATAAAGGTTTCAATTGCAACATAACTAGTTGGTTCTTTTGCCATCTCTTCATTAACTTTTTCCGACACTTTGGCAAAAGGACAGTCCAAGCCCTTGGGAGAAGGCTACCCACTGGGCTTCCACTGTGAGCCTGTCTCACCTCAGGGTATTGGTGGAGATGGCCACAATGCCTTCAGGACACTGTTCAGAGGCGAAACCAGATGCAAATTCCAGCGTCTCATACGAAAGGGGGGTGAGATGGAAACGAGATTGGTAAGAATAGCTCAACCATGAGCGGCTTGACATGGCCAACACCTGAGGAAGGAAAAAAACACCTCGAGTAAGTTTGGAAATTCAAAATATATTATGCTGAGCAAACACGCTATCCCCCAATTTCAAACTGCAGAATATCCACATGAATTTTAGAAACCTGAAGAGTTACCTTAAGAAAAAGAGGCCTACAGCCTAAGTGCCCATCAGCAGATGAATGGATTACAAAACTGCACAATGGAATACTACACTGTTGTAAAAAGGAAGGAACTCCTACCATTTGCAACAGCATGGATAGGTTTGGAGAGCATTATACTAACTGAAATAAGCCAGGCAGAGAAAGATAAATATCTTCATTTGTGGAATATAATGAACAACATAAACTCATGAACAAAAACAGAGACACTGAAGCATCGAACAGATTGTCCAACCTCAGAGGGAAGGCGGTGTGTGTGTGTGTGTGTGTGTGTGTGTGTAAGAGATCAACCAAAGGACTTGTATGCATGCATATAAGCATAACCAATGGATACAGACATGGGGTGGGGGGTAAGGGCATGAGCTGGGGAGGGAAGTGGGGGGGAATAAGTACACTTATGTAACATCTTAATCAATAAAGAATAAATTAAAAAAAGAGGCCTAGAAAAGAGGCAGGATGGCTTACTATTTGCTCAAAGTGTGGCATCACTCAATTTCTGAGCCTGTTTTCATGTTTAAAATGGAAATACTATCACAAGGCTGTATAGTTGTAAGGATTAAATGCAGTAACAAAGACTAGCCCAGTACCACAAGTACTGCTATTCTCAGCTATAAAGGACCTCTTTCACATTACATGGTAAACTATGACACCGATACAAGGCTGCTCATGGGTAAGTGGTATCCTAGATGGGAGGTATTCATCCAGCTAACACTCACTCTGCTCAATTTACCCAGCCTGAGGGCTGAAGGGATCAACATCCCAACTTACCAATAATCAAATCATGAAACTGTGCCATAAATCATGTTAAGAAGCTCTGGATTAAGGGGTCCTAGATTTCCAACATAAAATAAAATAATGTCAAACTAACTAAATACTGGTAAGTTAATGAAAGTAAAGCTTACACCAAGGGGATTTATTTTACTGATGCTACTAACATCCAAGCATGCTGCCTACTCCTTTCATTACTTACTGCCTCCTGGCCTTGCATCCGAACACGAAAGAGTTTCACAGGACGGGACCCCAGGTACCTAGTCCGGGTATCAGACAGATCCCCAGTGACAGGGTCCAGGACAGTTCTCAGCAGCACACCATTCTAAAAACGGAAAGAAGTGAGTTAAGCCTACCCATGATGAAAGTTGCCTTGGACACTTTATATAGTAAGTTCAAAGCAGATGGAAGGAAATGACTTAGTTAAAAGAACATCCTAATAATCAGCTAACAAACCATTCATTCATTCTCTTATTAAATCACTCGCTCAAGTAGTTACGGAGCACACACTAAGTGGAAAGCACTTACTTTTCAACGCATATCCTTAAAAAAAATTTTTACCGTGTACACTAAATTCTTTATAATTTAAAAATATATGCAGTTAAAAATACCATTTTCCCTAAAAATAGTAAGACTCCTAAGAAAACAGCTCATTCAGGTCTAGGGCAAGAATATTCCAGGATGTGTGTGGAGTACTTTGCCAAAAGAAAAGCAAGCCCCCCAAAACAATGGGGTTATGTTAAAAAGACAAAAGAGCCACCAAAACTGGTTTGGCTCATTAGATAGAGTGTCAGCCTGAGGACTAAGGAGTCCCAGGTTCAATTCCGGTCAAAGGCATGTATCTTGGTTGCGGGCACATCCCTAGTGGGAGGCGTGCAGGAGGCGGCTGATAGATGTCTCTCTCTTATTGATGTTTCTGACTATCCCTCTCTTTTCCTCTCTGTAAAAAAAAAAAAAAAAAAATCAATAAAATATATTAAAAAGAAAAAAGACAAAAGAGCCAACTTAAAATGGAACTCTCATTCATTTAAAATAAGGTTATTTAGCATTCAAGAAAGAAAAAAAAAGATTACAGTAGTTTGAAAAATATATAAAAATCTTTAAGTTCATATGTTATTTAATGAAACCCCATCAGTCCTCCATATTGTTATGGCACCAACTCCTTACTCTAGAAATTGGACGAACAAAGGAAAAAAATTTAAATATTTATCCTTTCCCTATATGATCTGTATTTCAGGATGAGCAAATATATATGAAGCAAATCGTCTTTAGAGAAGAATTCCAGCTAATTAAATGATGAAATAGAAAAATCATCATTTCCCAACCCTAATTTAATAAACAAATCTAGGCAATGTGTATCAAAGGCTGTTGATGGGGGGGCTTCTAAACAAATAATTTAAAATAAATTCAAGCATTCTAACATCACTTCTAGTGGGGCAACCAGATATCACGTACCTTCTGATATATAATAGGAGTAAACAGAACCACCTATAAAATATTCTCTCCTCTTCCACACACAAATAAAATTCAAACCTAATCAATCCCTAGATCTGTGTTATCCAATACTATATAGTCAGCAAGCTATGAGGCTGACTATATAGTATTGGATATCCGATTTGAGCTGAGCTAAGTGTAAAGGACTAAATTCCAGATTTCAAAGACTTAGTTCAAAATAATAAAAAAGAAAGAATACACAATCTTATTAATTTTTATATTGGTTACAAATGGAAATATTTTAAATATACAGAATTAAATAAGACATTAAAATTAATTTCATCTGTTCCTTTTTTGGTAGGTATTAGAAAATTTTCATTACATAACGGGTTTACATTTTCCTAATAAAAGTGATATGCAAATTGACCATACCTCTGCTACACACACAAGTCCCCACCCCCATCCCCAAAGCTGCAAGTCTCCACCTACCCGGACTTACTGCGCATGCAGCCTGCTGATTGGTCGTTAGTGATGGGATCCCAACCCATTTCCATATTAGCCTATTATTAGGTAGACTAGAGGCCTGGTGCAGAGGGTGTGTGTGTGTGTGTGTGTCCTTTAGCCCAGCCTGCTCCCTCTCCAATCTGGGACCCCTTGAGGGATGTCCGACTGCCTATTTAGGCCCAATGCTGGTATAATCAGGCCTAAACAGGCAATCGGACATCCCTCTCACAATCCAGGACAGCTGGTTCCCAACTGCTCGCCTGCCTGCCTTCCTGATTCCCCTATCCACTTCTGCCTGCCAACCTGATCACCCCCTAACCACTCCACTGCCAGCCTGTTTGCCTCTAACTGCCCTCTCCTGCAGGCCTGGTCACCCCTAACTGCCCTCCCCTACAGGCCTGGGTCCCCCCAAACTGCTTTGGGGACATGATGGTGGCTGCCGCTTGCCCAGGGCCAACCCAAGGCTCAGGCAAGCTGCTAATGGCCACTGCCACTGCGAGGGGCCAAGGCTCAGGCAATGATGGCCAGGCGAGGCTCAGGCAAGTTGCAGTGGCTGCAGCAGAGGTGTGATAGGGGCATCACCTTCCCCTGTGACAGCCCTGGCTGGTGTGGCTTAGTTGGTGGAGCATCATCCTGTTCTCTGGAATAGCTGGTGGTCTGTGAGATCCGAATGGTTGGCAACCGCTGCTCTGGAAGGTTGTAGGTTCCATTCCCAGCCAGGGCATACCCAGCTTGGGTGTTTTATCTTGAATCAGGGTAAGCATGGAAGGCAATTGTTCCATGTTTCCCCTCTCTCTCTCTAACTGCCTCCCTCCCTCTCCTCTCTCTAAAACCAATGGAAACATATTCTCAGATGAGGATTAAAACAAACAAACAAAACCCCCTGACACTACTTGATCCATTTAATCCTGCTTTTCATGCCAGGAAGAGCTCTTTTATTGCTAGTGGAACCCATTATGAACTGTGAGGTATTTGTTTTAAAAGCGGCATAGAGGTGAATCTTGAGGACTCCACCTAGTTCTGTCCCAGAGTAGGGAAGGCAAAGCATTTTTATCAAAGACTCTTTATGAAAATACTTTTCTCTAATCCTTATTTGTTCTAACTAGAGGCCCAATGCACTAAATTCAGGCATGGGGAGGGGTGTCCTCTTCCCCCAGAATGCACCCTCTTGCAGTCCACAAGCCCTCGGGAAATGCCGCAGAGGTGGGAGAGGCTCCCACTACCACTATTGCACTCACCAGCCATGAGCCGGGGTTCTGGCTGAGCAGCACTCCCGCTGTGGCAGTGCACTGACCACCAGGGAGCAGCTCCTGTGTTGAGCATCTGCCCCCTGGTGGTCAGTACATGTCACAGCGACCAGTCTTTCTGCTGTTAGATTTGCACATTAGTCTTTTTATTATATAGGATTATTTTATAGAATTAGAGCTGAGAATAGTGGAAACACAAAGCGGCATCATTTACTGAATGGTAACTGAAACCATGGGCACAGAAAATTCCCATATTGAACAAAGGAGTGCATGAAACCTAAAGGAGACCTGACACCAACAATATGCCCCCTCCACTTCCCTGGATTTCTTACCTGTAGCCCAATATTCAGGTATAGGAAGCCAATAGAGCCCCTCTCACCCAGCTCATCCTGCTTCTCTGTCCCACCCATTTCCACAATACACAAAGATTCAGGCTGGGCTGGGAGAGCCTGCATGCTCAGAGGTTGCAAACAATCCTATGGGAGAAAGAGAAAAGAACATGGGAAATGACTAATTTTGGAAAAAATCTACCCACAGAAATCTAATTCTAGAAGTAAAGAACAATCTGAGGAGTGAGTTCCAAAGGGGAATCTTAAAATAAGCTCTGCAGAGGATCATGCTTTCCTCTTTTTGTCAAAGTGGATAATGGAGTTAAAGTACATAAACACAGGTCACTTCCCCGATAAGTCATCTACGGCCCTGGAGCCAGCCCAAGTCCTTTTCTGTAAAAACATTATTGGGATTTTTAAAAAAACTATAAAAGAGTCAAAGGTTTAGCCAAAGAAGCAGTGAGCAGTCTCAGATTAGCATCTTTAAAGCACTGCAGAAGACTCCTGAAATGTGCCACTATGATAATCCAGAAGCAACAGAGTGCAGGGTTCAGCAAAGCTGATCTCAGAGACAGCCATCAGGAGTGGGCCAGGTGCTCAGGTTCCAACAGGAAGATTCTTGAAGTGGAGGGTGACACTCACTGAGGGGTCCAGGGAGATGATTCTGACAGTGTTGTCTACCAGACCCACAGCCAGGAAGCGAGACCGCTGCTCTCCAGGAGGCACATTGGCCAGACTCATGCACACCACATCTGCTGACATCTCCTTCCGCTCTGTGTACTCATTCAGCTGTCCTGACTATAGGAGTGAAGACAAGAGAGATCACAAACCAACTCACCACCAACCATGGACTCAGAAACTGAAGGAGAACTTTTAAGTTCCTTTTTGCTTCCTCTCATAAGAAAACAGTTCATAGCCCTAACTGGTTTGGCTCAGTGGATAGAGCATCAGCCTGCAGACTCGAATCCTAGGTTCGATTCCGGTCAAAGGCATGTACCTTGGTTGCGGGTACATCCCCAATAGGGAGTGTACAAGAGGCAGCTGATCGAAGTTTCTCTCTCATCGATGTTTCTAACTCTCTATCCCTCTCCCTTCCTCTCTATATAAAATAAAAGAAAAAAGAAAACAGCTCATAAGGACACATATGTAACACCCTAATGAGTAGTTTAATCAATAGTTTACCTCTTACAATAATCAATGATCAAGAATTTCTCTCCTTGAGATTCTAAGACTGAAAACTATGGCAAATATTTGGTGGAAAAGCAAGTGTTTCATTGCTAAGACAAGGTTTCATAACTCCACCTCCTACTCTCCCATAAGTGCCAAATTGGCTTGTGGACACTTTCCCTCAATTCTCTTTCTTGTGAATATAATCTAGATACCTGGACTAAAACTCCCATCTCTATTTCTGGACCCTACACAAGTCCCACAATAAACAATAAAATAACATACGGGATCCATCTCAAAATAGACCAGCTCTCCTCCTGTCAGAGCAATCACTACTTGTCGCTGGTTCACTGCACATTTCACAATTGTTTTCTTTCCAGGAGTCTTCCACTCATTGACTCTCTTGTCTGCTCGGATGTGCCGAATACCATCAGGATACACCTGGAATAACAAGAAAACCTGACTTTAGCAATCTGACACATTGCTCAGCAGGTGTCACATCTATCAGATCTGTCACTCCTGTCAGATCTGGAGCCTCTTCATTTGAAGTACCAGTTGGGTCAATGACAAAAAGAGCTAATAGGCTACAGGCAAGGTCAGCTTTAACAAAGTTCATATCTTGCAATGTCTACTTCAAAGAAGTTTAAAACTCATTAAGGTAAACATAGCAGCCTACATAATGAGGGCAAAGAAAGAAGCAAGTAAGGTGAGAACATGAGTAGCTGAGCATTCTCACCTGCACCAAAGCATCATCTCCTAACAAGGAGCAAGACAAGGTTGGAGTGGTGCCCAGGAACCCAGAGTCAGTCACTTCTTCCACAGTCTCTCCAATAGACAACACAAGTGTGGCATTCACGAAAGACACAATGATGTAGGCATCAAACTCATCTGAAAGAGGAAAAAGAAAGGAGCTGGTTAGCTAATAAGTTATTAATTACACAGCCAAATGAGACACACTAAGTTTTCTCTTCAGAAACCTTCCAAAGCACTTCTATGTGTAGTCACCAACACACAGTCATGTGACAAACGGCACAGCATGATCCAAAAGATAACTGAGGGTTGTAAGAGCCTACAGATATACTTAAATGCCAAGATGCATTGAGTAGATACGCCCACTTCTAATACCTCTGAAAACTAGTATTTTGAGATATTAGCTGAAAAAATGCAAGAGGACAAAGTGAGGGAATCAGTGGCATAAACAAATTTTGAATACAATGCTTATATACATTGAAGCTAAACTTATTTGTGCCAGATGCCAATCACAAGCTATTCTTCTTTTTTTAATATATTTTATTGATTTTTTACAGATAGGAAGGTATAGAGATAGAGAGTTAGAAACATCGATGAGAGAGAAACATCAATCAGCTGCCTCCTGCATACCCCCTACTGGGGATGTGCCCACAACAAGGCATATGCCCTTGACCAGAATCAAACCTGGGACCTTTCAGTCCGCAGGCCTATGTACTGAGCCAAATCAGTTAAGGTACACAGCTATTCTTAAAAGATACTCCTTATAACCAGAAAGATGCCCACCTTCTTCCAAATGAAGCTTACATGGGAACACAAAACCTAATGAATAAAACGGATTACTTAAGCCTTCATGAGACTAAGTCATTCTGGGGTTGGAAACAGAATCCTGGTATGTCCCAATAGGAATGATGTAAGAACACTAGATAACCAGGAAATAGGGAGGGGAAATTGTTTATATTGTTGTCCTTAACTTCTCTAGAACACCAGATAACCAGGAAGCAGGGAGGAGAAATTGTTTATATTGTCAGTTCTTGACCTCTCTAGTTTTTCACTATTTAAAAATACAACTACTCAGTGGTCAGAGCAATCCTATTAGGATTTGCTTTCCATTTAATGAAATGTAGCTGGATAAACAAACATTAATGATTTTCTCAAGGAAGTCAGAGGACCTAAGGTATACAGGCAAACCTCAAGTTTCCCATGCACATCCCATTATAAAAGGTCATCCATTTCCCATACATTCTACCCTACAACATAAAAAAACTTTTGTGTATCTCTCACATCTGGCATACGGGTTAATACTAAATAATGCAGTGGTCAGCAAACTCATTAGTCAACAGAGCGGCAAACTGTGGCTTTGAGAGCCAGCCGCACTTTGCCAACCACTGAAATAAGGGAACATTTATTTTTCTTAAAGAGTTGAGATTTTCTTAGTTTACATTTGAATTTTCTCTATCAATTCCTCCTTCTGTCCCTCCCACAGAAACCAGGTAACAAGGCACTAAATTAGGAGTGGCTACCTTACTCTTAACAGAAGAAGCTACAATAGTACCCTTTCTGCCTAACTTGAGCCTTGGTCAGAGTTTAATGACATAAGTTTGATCCAACCAAACCACAATCAAAGATAGTTTGGGTTCCGAATAATCCTAAAGTGATTCGGCTGAATTAAGGTTACTGGATTAGCTCAGCAGAATCAGTGATCTTTATTTAAATAAAGGAGAGAGTCCAGTGAAGATGTTTTATTGCTATAATCTATAGCAGTAGTGCTCTGACCCATTAGCAAGACATAAAATCCATTTGGTGAGTTGTAATCAGTACTTTTAAACAGAAACATGCAGAAATGTGATTTGTGAAATTGTTTCACACAAAGTAAGGATTAAGTAGTTTTGTGAGACTTTTTGCTTCAGTTAATAATACATGTGAATACTGACTGACTGGGTGGCTGAAGGTAAGAATCAAAGATTGTCCTCCATGGGTGTATCTAATGGCTACACAAGGAATCCAAAGTAAGGATTCAATTTCCAAATCATAAGCAGTTAACAGTGGACGAGGAGATAGTTGGTTTTAGATTATTTTGTTATAATTGCCAACATGTATCAAATGCTTTGGGGACACCTTTTAAAATAGAGTTGTAAGACAGCACTATTCACATTCATAATATGAGTAATGACACAGTTTTTCCTGAAACAGATTATCTTAATCGTGTATAGCAAAATCATAGTCACTTGACACCAAACTTGGAGGCTTTATGCCAGCTGTTTGTGAACCGAAAATTTATGGTGTAAAAAATTACTGGAATTGCTTAATTTTAACATTATATGAATACTGGGTCCTTTCCCACGTTCTCATTACTGAAATCTTAATACCTTAAAAGTTGTGCCAGAGCAAATTAAAGTCAAACAACAAAAGGGCTCAAACTAGCCAGGTTTTCAGGTCTCTTCCTTCAGTCACAAGGAAAAGGGGGCTTCCAGAGAAGAGACCATACAACTTTTAACTTACATGCAAGAGAATGGGGGGAGGAAGGAGGGCTACCTAGGTCCTTGTCTTCCCTCCGACCCAAGACCCCACTGCTCAGATATGAAATAGAGTTGCACAGTGGGCTTAATGTGACAATTCAACATTTGCTGGGCAATTCAACAAGCCATAGAGCAAGGATTAGTTAATACCTGAAACCTGCTTAACATCACATTTTCTCAAAATATCCATTACCCTGGGAGTATTAAGCACACTGTAACCTCTACCTTTTCTATTTTATGGGAAGGAGGACCTGCAACAAATTAGTAGCCCTTGTATTTTGAGGTTATAGGTTAAAAGTTGGAGTTCAGAACAAAATTAAGCTTCAATCAAGGTAAATTGCTACAAACGATAAACATCCAAATTGCCTTTATCCAAAGATTGCAAGCTTCATATAGAACCTCAGTTCATTCCTCAGTGAAGAATTTATTAGGGTAGAAGAATGCATCTTTGCCTCAATTAAACAGGACTTCTTCCTGTCTGAGCACTGCTGAAGCACCCCAACAGAGAGGATGCTTTATTCTTCTTTCCCTTGCGAAGTATCTGAGGCTCAACAAGCAGCCTACTCAAAAAAGGCTAAGATGAGGGACCATCTAGGTGATTTAAGGCCCCTTCATTCTTATTGTATATTCAGACTACTCAGTGTTTGTCTTGCCTCATATTATATTCAAAAAAGGGGTGGGGGACTTTCTTCAGGACCTGATCATTCAGTTATTATACCTGGAATATACAAAATTTCAAAGGAGAATATGAAGATTAGGTTTTCAAGCTACAGACTCTTTCAGCTTAAAAACAAATCAGTCATATTTTCTACTTTCTGTGGAAGAAAATAAGACAAGTTGATTCCTGTCTCAGACCATTTAATATATAGGCAGATGGGTATGCATTATTATTATGCACAAGGATATCCAACTGCAAAGTTACCCTCTGAGAGATGCATGCCATCAGGGCAGCCTCAATATTTTGTGTAGGTCCCTCTCGCTGGGTAAACTCTAAGCCCCCATGGTTGACCCTAGCAGTAGGTACACACCTGTGGTGATCAGCACCTTCACCAGCCACCTGTGGAAGAGAAAAAAAGGCTTGGTATTGGTAGTGTGCATCACCACGTACCAGCCATGGTTAGTAATTGCCTGGAAGATTGCGGCATGTGTGGACATGTGGAATGTTCACTCAACAGTAACCTGGGGAATCTGGAAAGAGAATGAAAACAGAGAAATTGTCCTGTTTTCATGGGTGATAGCCCAAATTATGGTTTTTCTAGAGAGTAAAATTTACCAAGATGTAGTTTTCCCCTAGATTCTGATATTCAGAAGAGAAATTTTTTCAGCTACCAGTTCCACCATGCACCATACTGCTTATCACTAACTTATCAAACAGCGTCCAAAAAGCCTATTCCATCCTCTAACCCCTCCTTGGCAACATGCTTGTGCCTTTCATCACATGAGAACACACAATAGTTTGGTATACTTCTTAAGACGGCAAGTGCTTTGAAAATAAGAACCTATCTTTATTGCTGAGTACATGGGGGCACTCAAAAGGCTGCAGGATGATAGTATAGAACTTATTCTAACAAACGAGCAAGCATCACCGACTCCCACTGCAGGGTCAGTCAAATGAGCAATGGAAATCAGGAGACAGGGCTTTCAATTTCTCTTACCTTGATAAACTATCTTGAGACAATGAACCTTAATAAGGTAATTTTTAAAAATGAAGGTAACTGTTCAGTAAATATAAGTCTATTTAAAACAGTTTAAGAAGTAAAACAAAGGGAGGAAACACACTAGTTTATATCTCAAAGGAGCTTTCTAATTTGAACAGTCTTGACAATGTTTTCAAGAGCCATGAAGTCAATCAGCTACCAAGATAAAGGTAAACATCAATATTGACCAGCTTCTTTATGACATTACATATAATAGCGAGATCTTTCAAAAATCAATTGTCTAATTATCTTCTCAGCTAAAATGAACCTAATTTCCTATTCACCTATTCTTTTTTGCAACTCAGACTTGATCACAATACCTACATAAAAACAAAATCCACCAAAATGTGTTTTCTGCTAATAGAAAAAGGTTTCCTTCCCACACATTTCCTATTTCCCTTAAATTTGTTCCACACAAACAGAACATCTAAATATCAAAAATAAATTCAGCTGTTTATTGACGCTTTGTACGCTGGCCAGGGTGATCTTATTCACTAGTCCTACATTCCTAAGAGAATAAGAGGAAAATGAAGTCTAGGAATAGAAATGAACTCAAAGTAAATAAAAGGGAAAATGGGAATTTTTGTCTAGCAGCTCAGATTCCATCTCCTCTATTCCTTTTTCACTCTAAAATTCTGATTCCAATCAATCAATTTCTGCTTTCCTTAAGCACAACTACACCCATCAAGCAGGCCCAATTAACAAGCTTTACCAAAGCTCCTAATACCTAGAATAACCATCAATTTCACTGTGGTTTCATCACAATAGAGGAACATGGTTGAAGACAAATGAAGCAAAACCTTTCCCTCACACCATATCGCTTACACAGATGACACCAGTGTCTTACAGGTGAATACAGTCAAAAAGAACATCACACATGAAGGCACTAGGATACCAAAGTGTGTATGTACTGAATATTAACAACCTCCCTAGGCTTCCCTTACCCATTTCTACAAGAAGTAGGTGAAGACATCCAGATTGGAAGAGCCTCAAAACATAGTATCAGATCAGAAAAGGTTCTAGTATATGGTGCTAGATGATGTGACATAGAACTATTATAAATGCAGCCGCTTACACCTTCTATTGTCAATGGCACCCAGACCCTCATTTTGACAGTTGGGAAAGGGCTGCTTACCTTCAATGTGCCGGCGCACTGTCCAGACAGCATTGGGGTTACCAGGTAGTTCAGAGACGGCCATTTCCGACACCTAACAGAAGAGACAGATCACAGATCCCGTGAGCATGGAACTCAGTTCTCTGCTTATAACTACACTAGATCATAAGGTCCCAAAAGCAGTGCTCACATGGTGTGCTGGATTAAAATAATATAACCACCTCGTCAAAAAGGAACATAAGGAAAAAAAGGAAAAAATATTGGCAATACCTATGACAGACATTAGCAAGAAATGATGAAACACCTGGGAGGTTAGTTGTTACACCAAAACTCTACACTTCCTTTGGGTATGGCATATCTGCATCCTCCTCAAAGAGAGCATGTGGAAATGAATCAGGCCACCTGAGTTATTAGCATTCCATTTCTAACTCCCAAGAGCCAAATGTCATCTCTCTTTATGGACCAATTCAAATGCCACATCCTTTAGGAAAAATCTTCCCTATCCTTTTGGTGGCAGTCATCTCTCCTTCCTATAAGTCCTCACAAAAGTCACTATCACCACCTCTTACGGCACCTTTCCAAAAAGGAATTCAAGGAAATGTTATCCTTCCCACTAGAATTTTTATGCTCCTTAAGGTCAGAGTCAAGAATCCTATGAATGTCCTACAGTTTCTCAAACATTAAAGTATCTAAGGTGAACTCAAAATGATCTGGAATGGAAAACTGAGTGTGGCTTATACATGAACTCTCTATACTATCCTTACAAATTTTCTGTAAATCTAAACCATCCTAAAATAAGAATTTTGTTAGTATTTTTTAAATGACCTAGAGACAGTAAATTAGACAGCTTAATATATTGTATTGTGGAACTACATTTTGTAGGAAGAACGCAAGTATATTCATAAAGACATTACCCCTTTCTTCATTTACTAATATGGTAATAGCAGTAATAGGTGATCACATAGTACAGGAGAATCCTGGAAAACTTCATTATCAATTAAATGTAAATATCAGACATACTACATTCTACAACAAATGTAATATCTGACAATGACCCTGTTTAACTTAATGAGACCATCATCTACCCATACAACAAGCTCCCTAAGAAATAAAGACAACAAAATACACATAAGAAACAAAGACAACAAAAGATTTTTTTCAATTTTACTTTTCAATTACAATTTAAATTCAATATTACTTTGTATTAGTTCAAGGTGTATAGCATAACAAAGATTTTTTTCTTCTGTAGAAGTGGAAAAAAGTAATAAGGGCAGGGGACTCAAAAACAATTCTTAATTTGGATCATTTATTTCTTACACTGTACACAAAATTTTCTGTAAATACATACACGCTAGTCTTCATTAAGAAGCTCGATAGAATCCACTGAATAGTAACTAATCAATAATTATTTGTCTAAATTGGGTTTGTATCACTGAAAATTTGGATTGATGCATATTTTGAGTAAAAAATCTGTCAAATTGAACAGTAATATTAATAGCGAACATTTACTGAAAAGTTATATGCCAGACTTTGAGCTAAGTACTTCAAAATGCATTTACTTTATGTAATTTAGGCATCAATCCTTTACGGTAGGTGCTATTAAGTCCATTTTGTCTCCAGAAGAGGGACAAAAGCTAAGGAATAGATATTAACGTAGAGCCAGAATTCAAAGTCAAGGTCATCCTGGCCGTGCCCCAATAAAAATCTACAAAAAAACAGGCAATGGGGCTTATAGTTTGCCAACCCCAAGTTCTGAAAGCAAATTGCCCAGAAAGATTTATTTTCATTGCTTCCTCTTGGAGTTCAGGAAAATGCCTACAAGAGGCACCCTGCACTGCCAGGGAAAGAGGATTTTCTGAGTAGGGCCCGCTGAGGCCTGTCTCTCTGGAGATTCTGAGGGTCCTGCTGTGCTGGCTCTTCGTGTGATGACACTACTGTCCTCTTTATGTGGCTCATGGACACGGCTCTTCTTCAGATCCATTAAAGTGGTGCATATTTTGAAGGCCCTTTCTCTGCTATGCCATAACCTTGTTCTAGTCAGTGAATGTTCCTAATGCTTTTTCAACATTTGAATTTTTACATTTATGAAACATGCAAAATTAAAAAAAATAACACACATCCACATACACATTTTGCTATATGACTTCTGAGGTTTAAATTTTGAAAAATAATTAAACTTAAAAAAATAAAGATTGCCCAGTGCATAGAGCATCGGCCTGCGGACTCAAGGGTCCCAGGTTCGATTCCGGTCAAGGGCATGTACCTGCTTTCGGGCACATATCCAGTATAGTGTGTGCAGGAGGCAGCTGATTGATGTTTCTCATCGATGTTTCTAACTCTCTATCCCTCTCCCTTCCTCTCTGTAAAAAATCAATAAAATATGTAAAAAAAAAAAAAGATTTATTTTACTACTAACAAAGTCCCAGGCATTTGCTATAAGGTTAACACTAGAATCAGGAAAATAAGATGTAAGATCTGAGATTATTTTGAATGCCCATGCCACCTACAAGGCCCAACAATAAAGGGTTCATTAAATAAATTCTGATCCATGCACTTTGGTGGACAAATGCAAAAAAAATAAGTATAATGTGACTTAAAAGCACTTAATAATAAGGAATAAATTTAATAAGATATAAAAATATATACACAGTAGACTGGCTGGTGTGATTCAGTGGTTGAGCATCAACCCATACACCAAGAGATCGCCATTTGATGCCCAGTCAGAGCACATGCCTTGGTTGTGGGCTGGTTCCCCAGGATCGGGCATGCAGGAAGCAGCTGACCAATGAGTTTCTCTTTCTCTCCCTTCCTCTCTCTTAAAAAAAAAAATTCTATGAAAATATACATTACATACACACAGTATTAATATAATAGAAAATGGTATCTGCAAGCTGAATTAAGAAATGTTAAGTATCTGGAAATTCTGAATAAAGAACAAGAACAAAATGTTCCATGCAGATTCCCTAATTTCCATGTTAAGGCTAGTGAGCCTGGAACTAGAAGATACTTTCTTCCCCTTTAATGCCCAATTTCCCACTTTTTAAAAATATGGCCTATTGTGCTAATATGTTAAGGAACAGGGAATTTAAACTCTAAAGTTTATGGCAATAGAGAAGAAAACATTTTTAAATGCTTTCTTCCAAACCCTGCAGATGACCTAGTAACTCCAATCTTACCTCAAGTCCATGCCTCAAGACTCTGAGAGATGACCGGGGTCCCCGACCACAGGCCACATACAGCTGTGGAGTGTCTTCATTTGCCAAATCAGCTATCTGCATGGAAAAAGAAAGTCTACTTGTGCAAATTTTCACACTGATTCCTGGTTATTCTCAGTGAGCGAATCACTTTTCAGTTTATAAGGCTTATATATTGGTCACTGGCCTTGGGGACATGAAAGAAAAAGCCTGCATGTTCCAAAAAACACACCAGTTGGAAAACGGGTTTTACCACAGTCAATAAAAAGGCTGTACTAGTTAAGTTAGCAAAGGATTTTTAATGATAGAAGTGCTATATAACCCCCAACTAAAATTTAGCATTTGTTTCCAAATAAAAATATAAACTATAATCTTATCAGTATCTGTGACTTTCTCACCAGTGAAAATCACATTAAAATTAAAGATACCTCAGATTATTTATCTCATCACTACTTTAAATTGTATTTAATGTCTATTGTTAGACTGCATTTGATCACAGATGTCTTATCTACAGATGCACCTATGATGTAGCTGACCAACTAATAGGTAGCTCTGCACCTGGTTGTTCAACACCAACTGGGGAAGCCATATTCTCATATTGTCATCCCAGAAAACTAGCTGCTCGTTTCCAGTACAATTATTTGTTGATCAATATATGAAAAGAGGTCAGTCATTTGTAGTCATTTTGTCAAATTGGACAGTTAAATGAAAACTCTTGACTGTCTGTAAAGCATTGTACCCTATTTTAACATGTGAGTTGAGTGTATATGGTTTTCACACTGATCTCTTAAAAAATAATTAGTTCACCTATTTTAAAGTCACCACCTTATTATTTATAGCCTTAATAAAAAGCACATATATTACTTTTTCATAACTTCAAAAGTATTTTGCTATCTTGGCTATATGTTAGTACTATGTAAACTTAGTTATTCCGAGCGGATCCAGATGCCTCATCAGGCTAGAGATTCATGGCACACAAAAATTATAGCCCTGCTACCGATACCCAAAACTTACTGTTAATTTTATTCTCGATCTACCAACCATTTACACAATAACTTCCTCAAATTTCAATAAGAGAAAAATCAAATTAGAAAATACTTATTTTCTATTGCCCTGAGGACTGACCCTTTCTCAAAAAACAAATGCAATTAATTTCAGAATTATTAATTTTGTCAGGAAGAGTGTATGAATGCTAACTTGCTAACTACAGCATTCAGTGAACAAAACTCTCTTCCACTAGAAATATGATCAACTAAACAGGGCAAGGGATCCCTCAAACCCCAACCATAATTTTCCCTAGGAAAATTCCTGCTCAACTGAACACCAGTAGTAGGGGATGCAATCCACATCCTGGGCCACCTCAGGTTCCTCCCTTAGGATGTGACTAAAACGTTTTTGTCGCCCGGACAGTGTGACTCAGTGATTGAGTGCTGACCCATGCACGGAGTGGTTACAGTTCAATTCCTGATTAGGGCCCATGCCCAGGTTGTGGACTCAGTCCCCATTAGGGGGCTGCCTTGGTGTTTCTCTCTCTCTCTCTAAAAATCCATAAAAAAATTTTGTTTAAACTTCCTGTTACTAGGCCCTGGTCTGATAGCTCAATTAGAGCATTATCCTGATATACCAAATTGTGGGTTCGATCCCAGGAAGGGCACACATAAGAATCCACCAATGAATGCATAAGTACATGGAACAACAAATCAATATTTTTCTAAAAAAGAAAAAGAATGAAAAAAAAAATTCTTGTTATTAACTGATCCCAGTGTCTGGAATATTTTAAGAAGGGAATGAATGCTAAAAAATTAGATAAAGATAGGTATTTCATAAACTGTTAAGTGATAAAAGGTCAATTTCAGAATACTGGGAAGTAGATGAGCCTGTTTACATTTAAAAGAAAAACATAATACACACATTTGTTTATTGTATGTGTGTGCAAGCTTATAGACAGAGACAAATGCCTAGAAGCAATCATTTGTCAATAGCAACAGCCTCAATGGAGGGTTTTACTTTGTTTTTAAAGACTGAAGAGACTTTTACTTTTAGTCTTTGTATGGTTTGAATTTTTATACTGAACCTGAGTTTTATAACTAAACAAACAAAAAGCCCAAGAATTTATATAATGGGTTTTAGTTCCCCAACTTCTACTTAAGCTGCCTTATCTATAGAACTCTGATGATTCCAGATATGCTGACAAACCCAGCGTTTAGTCTAGCCCTTAATTTAATTGGAGCTAAAACTTTAAACTCATTCAGATTCAAAACCAATTAGCTGGCACTGCTCATTATGGAGGAGACTGGAAAGACCCACACCTGGCAAAACAAAATGGGAGAGAGGCTGTCTAATTCATCGACCAGCACAAGGTTTTTGAGTGGTCTTGGCTGAAAGAAGAATGTGTCTCCTTCTTCCAGAGGCATGGCAGATGAAAACTCAGGTTCTTCATCATCATCTCCAAGATGAGCAATTTGATACAAGTAACTGGGGAGAAGCAAACAAAATTTTAGTTAAAAACTTTTTCTGTCCAAAGATAATGTTTGACATCAACATTAATGCTCATAAAAGCACTTTATAAGTCTCTAACGCAAATTAGAACATGAACTTTTGAGTCAACATCTATAGTTTGAAATCTCTGCTTATCTAAGTTTTCTCTTTCTCTTTTTAAAGAATAGAAAAGTAATGAAAAAATTAAGTCTATTGAATTCAAATCAGTATAATGAAAGCATTGGGCATCCACTAGAGTGCTTGGGTTTGAACCACAGCTCTGCCCTTAACAATAGCCACATAACCTCAGGGTTAGTACTTCACTTCATTAGTACTTTACTTTCTTCATTTATAAAACTGAAATAATAGCGCCTTCCTAAAGAATTCTGAGTACTTACAACAGTGCAGGGCACCTAGCAAACATCATGTTGTTCAAATAAGATGAAATATAGATACAGGAAATCCAAAGAAAATCTATAACCATTCCAATTTAATAATAAAAAAAAAAAAACAGGCCATTTAATTAAAAACCAGGCCAAATCTATTGAAAACAAGAATTGGTGACCTGCCGAGACCGGTTTGGCTCAGTGGATAGAGCGTCAGCCTGCGGACTGAAAGGTCCCAGGTTCAATTCCAGTCGGGGGCATGTACTTGCTTGCGGGCACATCTCCACTGTGGGGCGTGCAGAAGGCGGCTGATCAATGTCTCTCTCTCATCGATGTTTCTGACTTTCTATCTCTCTCCCTTCCTCTCTGTAAAAAATCAATGAAGTATATTTAAAAAAAATAAATAAATAAGTAAAAAGAATTGGTGACCTTGCAGAACTATGCAGATATTACTGTATTGTTCCCCAAGCAAAATATAAACGTATCCAAAGATAGTAAGCAACAAAATCTGTTCTATGGCTAATAATGCTTACTAGTGAACTGATTCAAAGGCAAACCACAAAAAAAAAAAAAAGCAATTTGAGAATAATCTATAGCAATTTGCCACCATAAGTTGAATAAGCAATGAACTTTAGGGAAGCAGCTCAATGAAAACAAAACAACAAACTACCGGTCATATTTATTCTTTAAGTAATATATCGGACCTTTACTACATAGCACTTGGAACAATAGCCCATACAGCTTTTTAGAAGCAGGATGACTAAATCTGTGTCTGAAATACATAAGATACTCAATAAACCTCAGCATTTAACTTTTGGTAAGCACAGCAGATTTTATGCTAAACCATGAAAAAGCAAATAAGGTTACTATCCTTTAACAATATACAAGAAGCTTTGAGAAAATAGAACACAAATATTAATATGAACTCCTTATTCAGGCAAGATGCCTAGATGCAGATGATAAAGACCACCTGTCAGAGATACCCTCAGTGTCTAGTAACTAAAAAATACGAGTTTATCTTCATCACAGGAAAGGCTGCTTTGGCTGAATCCAGTAAAACAATTTCTGAGACTACACTATGCTTAAGACAGATACTGTGGAACCAGACTATCTGGTTTGAGTTCAATTTAGTTCTGTGATTAAATTTCTTAAATTCTCTGTAACCCAGATCCCTAAACTATAAATGTGATGGGTAATGCACTGTCTTAATGGGAATGCTATGCATTCATATTTGTAAAGTGCTTAAAACAGCTTGGAATGTATAAGCAAATGCTAAATTAGTGTTTGGTTAATAAATACGTTGTTGCACGGATTAAATGTGCTAACACCACAACATGTTTCTAATGCCCCAAATCACCACTCTCCAGTCTTCCAAATTTCAGCTGCAACAGAAATAATTTCTCACAAGATTAAACTCATTTCATTCTGACAGCATCCCACCTGTATATTGTCCTCTTTTTTTCCTACACTCTGCCCTAAGTTCTCTAGCCAGTGGGAGGGTGCTAGAACCAAAGGATATACAAAGGAGTTCATGCCCCAGGGGTAACTTTCAACCAGAAGAGAGGACCTGGTATTCTTAACCAGTTAACTGCCAGGATATTTTGAATTTAATTAAAAAAGGTCTGCTGCTTGCCTCTATAGATGCTTATGGCATACAAATGGTTAACCTTCGGATAGGCCATCTAAGGGGCACTCTGCTTACTTGATGCTCCTGGAAGTGAGTTCCCACTGCCCTTAGCAGGAACCTCAATAATACATCCTTATGATGACTTTCCTTTTTCTTCTCTTTAGATTTGTACAAAGTATTTGAGGAACATCTTTTTAATACTAAGTATTTCAATAAATATTTATTCCAGCAAAAAGCTCAGGAGATCCCTTCTAAAGCTATGCAGCCACCCACAGGTACAGATCAAAGCCACTGAAGTAGAGATAAAAGAAAAAATGTAAAAGAGAAAGGAGGGCAAAACTTTTGTTTTGAAGAAACTAAACATTCTTGTGAAAAGCTCCCTGCCCTTAAAGCCACATCTTCTCCCTCCTGTTATAGTAAGCAGGGTGAACTAGGGGAATAAAAGGATTACTCACTGGTTTCCGAATTCTGATGCTACAAAAAGGAAGCCTGTTTTAAGCACACACATGGCAGCAGCGACAGGCACAGTATCAAAATATTTGAGCCGTATCTCAGTAACCTGTAATGGAAAGAAAAAAAATTCTAGTGTAGGTAAGTGAAGCTAAGCTAGGCCAAGGAAGGGAGCCCAGTATTATAAGATAGCGTAAGTAGAGTAGCAAATAAAATACTGTACTTTAGTCTCCCCACAACCATGGTCTGCTTACCATATCTTCATCTGTCTCCAAAGTGATCTTAAAGATATCGCCCTGCTCTGTTTGGGCCAAAAAGAAGAACATCGATTTGGTTTTATGGGTGGCAGAGCAGACAAAAATCATTCCTCTTTCAGGGTCATCCAGGTCATTCTGGCAAAATTAAATATACAACCAACATTTTAGAAATGAGAATACTGTATTTCAGCTGGAATATAAGCTACCCAAGACTTAGAGGCACCTGGAGTCTCTCTATATACTAATAACCACTGACCCAGAGCAGCCAGCTAGCTAGCTATGGTAATAAAACACAACATCTAAAAATTCTTGTTTGCTATAAATACATAACGAAGCCTGGGTACCAAAAAAATAGCCATAATTACATTCTATAGTCTAATTAGCTGAGTATGGCAAAAATCATCTCCAGCCCTGGCTGGTGTTCTAAATGGTTAGAGCGTGGGCCAAGGGTGAATACCTGGGTTGCAGGCCAATCCTGCCCCTGGTTGGAGTGTGTGTGGGAAGCAATCAAATGATGTCTCTCTCTCACATCCATGTTTCTCCCTTCTCTCCCCCCCCCTCCCCCCACAGTCGCTCCCGCCCCATTTCCCCCCCTGGTTAAAAAAAAAAAAAAAAAAAAAAAAAAAAAAAAAAAAAAAAGAATTCTCACTCCCCCAAGTTAGAATTAAAAAAAAAAAAAATTTACCTCCAAAGAAAAATGTCACAAAAGAGACACAAACTTTTAAAAAATCATCATTTCAGCTGTGGATAAATAAATCTCTTCCACATCTACGCCACTACCATCTATGCCATTCATAATCAGCTCTGTTCTACATCAACCCTTGATTCCTGAGAGGCATTCCCTTGGCTATGATTTTTGGATTTTTTGTTTCCAACATTTTGTATTTCTCTCATTAAATAAGCTCTTCAAGGGCAAAACATTTTTTATACTTCTTTCTAGCCCCAAAACCAAGTATAGTGCCCTGTAATAGGATGTTCAATAAATGTATCATCAACCAAACTAAATTACTTTCTAGCCCTTACCAAAAATTTAACTTCCTAAGTTTCTTCTCAGGTTTTCTAAAATTGATGGACTATTACTCAGATACCATGTATTAGAGAAAGTAACACCTAAAAAATTTACCTCTAGGATCTATAAGTTAATATAAAAAAAAATTAACTAATCCAAGCTGAGAGGAGAGACTGAGGAAGATCAGATGAACCAAGATTAACTATGTGTTGAAAATTACTGAAGCTTGGGTACACAGAAGTTTAATTATATTCTACCTTTGTATATGCTTAATAATTTCCATAGTAAACTGTTAAAATTAAGAGCTATAAAACACCATTTTCAAACCACCAAAGTAGTAGCTGATTAAGGAAAAAACAACAACACTGGGTGAGATGTTAAGGAAAAGGACATTTGCACAGTCTCAAAGTTCACCACCAGATCCCACACCAATTATTATAAAAGAAAAAGGCACCTTTATGATTCAGAGAGCAGAGACACACCAACATAACAAAATGATTGATTTAGCATCACCAATCATGAGAAACCAACACTGTGTGCCCCTAACATGACTTAGTGGGAAATATATATCACCACCTACATAATAATTCTACCAAAAATGTCAACCTGGATATAATTATGAGGGAAAAATTATGGGACAAACTACAAGAAAACTAGCCCAGCCTTTTTAAAAATATCAGTATCCTAAAAGGTCAAAAACAAACAAAAGTGAGAGGAAAATATTCTAAATTAAAGGACACTGAAAGTCTGTAGATTATAAGGGAATTTTGGAGAACAATGAAACTGAACTTTACATAAAATAATATTATATAATAAAAGGCTAATATGCAAATTGACCAAACAGGGAAGGACTGGTCACTATAATACGCTCTGACCAGCAGCAGATGCTCAATGCAGGAGCTGCCCCTGTGATCAGTGTGCTCCAACATGGGAAGCCGAGGCTCGTGGCTGGCTCCTGCCTCTATGGCAGCACTATGTCTGACTGGCAGCATGTAGGGAGCGGGCCTAAGCCATCAGTCAGATATGCCCCAAGGGCTCCCAGACTGGGAGAGGGTGCAGGCCATACTGAGGGACACCCCCTCCCCACCGCCAGTGCATGAATTTCATGCTCTGGGCCTCTAGTTGTATTAATTACATAAAATAGTAAATTATATCGGTAGTTTGGTTATATTTAAAAACGTCCATCCAAGAAACTAGAAACACCAATCAGAAAGGATATATGCACCCCTATGTTCATGGCAGCACAATTTACAATAGCTAACATTTTGAACAACCTAAGTGCCCACCAACAGATGAGTGGATTAAAAAACTGTGGTCCATCTACATAATGGAATACTATGCCACTATTAAAAAAAAAAAAAGGAACTTTTACCATTTGCAACAGCATGGAACTGGAGAGCATTATGCTAAGCGAAATAATCCAATCAGAGAAAGATAAATATCACATAATCTCACTCATATGTGCGATATGATGATCAACATAATTTGATGAACAAGAAGAAATCCAAAGACAAATGGCAGGGGGGAGAGGAGGTTAGAGAGCAGCCAAAGGAGTTGTATGAATGCATATTAGCATAACCAATGGACACAGACACTGGGGTGGTGGGGGCTTGCCCAAGGGTGGCAATGGCTGGGGGAGGGGGGGGCGGGGGGCCAGGAGAGTCAAGTGGGGAAAAAGGAGACATGTAAAATTTTAGACAACAAAAAAAGTCCTCATTCTTAAGAGCCACATCTTAGATTCTTGTAGTGAAGTATCATGGTGCCTGCAACATATCTTCAAATGAGTTAGGGTTCAATAGTTTGTATGCATGCACATACACTTATATACACACAAACATAAGAAAAGGGAAATGCAGCAAAATATTAATTGGTAAAGTGAAAGGCATATTGAAATACACTGTCCTAGTCTTAAAAGTTTTCTGTATGTTGGAATAAGGGAAAAGGATAAACAGAATTAAGAGACAATGTATCTCCAACAAATATGCCTGACTTCTTCAAACTAGAAACAAATTTTAAATTGATCATGTTCATAGGTTCCTCTGAAATGGAAATTTTTATTCCCTTCCTCAGAGATTTTGTTTTACCAGCTTTATTAAAAATAACATTTACAAAGAAACTAAAACTTGGTAACAGATAGAATAAGAGACTATACTATAATTACAAAAATTAAGTTCATTTCACAAACACAAATATCTCTTCTCTTATGGCAAACAAAGACCTTACCCGTCTCCTGGGAATTGGACAGCGAATATCTGGTTGGTCACCAAAGTTCTTGTAGGTGATATAGTTTTCAGAGCAGATCAGCACTCCACTTGGACCATCTGACCCTCCTGGAACTGTCAGAGAAAATAAAACTTAGTAATGATTTGACATAACCATGAATTTAGCTTCCAATTCCTTCTCTCCTTTAGCACAACCTGCAGGTACAGTGTGCCTAAAAGCTGAGAAACATTCCAAGTGTTGCTTTTCCCTGAAAGTTATGCTACACAAAAATGGAGCCCAGTTTGGGTGACTCAACCTGTTCAGATATCCGATAACACATCTAAATTTTTAGCTCCAAGCCCAGAACTGAGTTCTCAGCTTCAGAACTATAATCCAAGCACATGGATATTCCACTGGCACCTTCAAAATACAATGTGTTCACAAACCCAAGTACTTTTCCAAACCTATTCTACCTCCTGGGCTCTATACTTTAGAAAATACTACCAACAAAAAGACCAAACCAGAAACCTGGTTGCTACCCTTCAATTCTCTCTCCTCACACAGCCCTACTGATTAGAATCTCTCTTGGCTTAGTGAAACAGCTTCCTGACCAATCTCCTAGTCTAGTCTCAATATCCTTCATTCCATTAGCCAACATGTAATGAATTTACAGTATTGCATTGTGCAGATACTGTGTTTAAATCAACAAGACCCTCCCCCACCAGCAAAAAGATTATGATTTGCTAAAGGCTCAGATGATAGCTAACATTTTGTAACAATAAACTTTTTTTTGAGCAGTAAAGTATTTTAGACTACACTGTTTAGACATACCACTGCACACTTAATAAACTACAGTATAAAAACTTCTAAATGCACTGGAAAACAAATTCATGTGACTCACACCATTGCACATTTGCTTTATAGTGGTGGTCTGGGACAAACATATCTCTGAGGTATATTTGTAATCTCCAGGTTATTATTCCCCTGCTTAGAATCCTTCAGTAACTACCACCACACCAAACATAGACAAGGTACTCAGGCTTACTGTAAGCAAATTAGCTTCCAGACCCTGTTAAGTAAACCCTCCTAAGTTTGGGCATAAAGTGGACCAGGCAAAATGATATAGAGCAGTTCTGAGAGAAAAATACCTGTAATAAGAAAGTTGCCATGTTCCTCCAAAGGTTCGCTGTATTTTCGGACCACATGATTTAAACCAAGGTCTAACTCATAGAAAGTAAGTGTCTGCTGGGTGTTAGCTGCTGCTTCCCCTGTTGGATCATTGTCTGCTTCCTACAATGAGTACAATAGCACAAAGACTAATCAGTACCATAAAATCAAACTTTTAAAGGACATCAGGATTCTTCCATTTTACAAACAAGGAAGCAACAGTCCATAGATGCTAAATGGTTTGCCATCACACTACTACTGGGTAATGGTAAAGCTAGAACAGGTCTGGGAGCAAGGTTCTCTCATCTCAAGGATACTGCCTTCCATCATTCGCTGTTTCTCTGTGGAAAAAAATAGCCCCAAAACAGTTTTATCTTCTTTTTCAGGCAGTTTTTCCCAATAAATACCCTGTTTCCAAAGGGAGATTATTCAAATCAGAGAAAAGTACTATTACATAATCAGGAAAGCTCTGAAACATTCCAAATTTCAGTAAGGCACTTGGAATATGGAAAAGATTTGTTAGCAGCACAGATAGAAGATTCAACCAATGAAGAAAAAAACACCCTAGGAAAGCTTTAAGGCAGTGGTTCTCAACCTGTGGGTCGCGACCCCTTGGGGTGTTGAACGACCCTTTCACAAGGGTCGCCTAAGACTCTTGGAAAACACCTATTTCCCATGGTCTAAGGAATCAACACACCTCTCCTCGGTGTAGCAAAATGTAGCAATGTAGTTTACTGTTGTCATATTAAGACTGTTACCCATGCTACACCACAATTCAAGACAAAATTTCACTTATTTGTAATTAGAAATAAATATTTTACAATATAAAATTACATATTCTTTTTGTGATTAATCACTATGCTTTAATTATGTTCCATTTGTAACAATGAAAATACATCCTGCATATCAGATATTTACATTACAGTTCATAACAGTAGCAAAATTACAGTTATGAAGTAGCAATGGAAATAATTTTATGGTTAGGAGTCACCACCACATGAGCAGCTGTATTAAAAGGTCGAGGCATTAGGAAGGTTGAGAACCACTGCTTTAAGGTAACTGGGGGTAAACACACACACAGACACTCCCCATTACCTCATAATCCATTTCCAGACAAGCAAACATTGGATTTTCAAATCCCACATCTACTCCAACCACATGATATACTAAAGTGTTCGCCTTGTGGGCCTCCAGGGGAGAGGAGATGGTAAGCCGGGCTGCAGCATCTCTGTTTAAGATATACACCAATTTCTGTTTTTCAATGGCACCTGTAGTTGAAGGCGACAAAACACACAAGATTTCCAGACAATGAATTAGAGGGACCTAAAGAGCAGCTACGTTCTCATTAGAATTATTTTTAAAAATCTTTAACAGCCAGCCCAAAATCTATATATATACTAACTTATGATTTGCTTTCTATCATTAAGGTAGAGAACAGCATCATTTTGCCCATCTTCTTCCCAATAAAAATTATAAAATCCCATTAATTCTTCAAAAAATTTTAGTGTGCCCTAGATATAATGATTTTGGGAAACTAAACAATAATTCATAAAATTGCCACCTTTCTTTTTCCAGTTAGACCTAGTGATTGCGTGAATGGTCAATGAGGGCTGTCCTCTAGAGGCCTGATCAGATACACAGAATTGTCTTCAAGAGATTTGTCAGAGAAGAGACATGAATGTGAATCATCACTTCAGGCTGATGAAGGCAACCATATTCATTGCCTAAGAACATAAAATCATTTCATTGTAGTCCTTTTGCTACAGATAAAGTAAGGAATATAAAAACAACTAGCCAGGAAGTAGATAAGGATGTTAAGACTTTCTCCATGTTTTAAAAGGAAAAGCAACTTTGAACATGGACATATGATCCAAACTCTACCCAATTATGATTAGCACACTGTCAAGATCATAGCACTGTTATCCTAAACTGAGCATCTGTAATAGTCAGAGACGCATTCAACAGAGCAAAGTCACTCACTAATCATAACAGCTCGCCCTTTGGGATCCACAGCTAAGAACTGGCCAGGAACAATACGGCGGCATCCACTCTTGCCAAAGGTCTCTTGGTGAATTTTCTCAAACATATTCTTAGATGGCTGGTATTCCAGAATAACAATCCGACCCGAATCACTGCCAACCACAATGTAGTCTTTGGTGCCACCTGTCAGCCTAAAGGCCATGAGTGACCGAATAACACCAAATACTTCCACAGTTAGTAGGGTGTGTACTTTGCCAGTGTTGGGATCCGGGCGAAGCAGCTCCAAGATCTTCCCACGAGAAACAACAATTTCCTGTTGTTTGGTTCCTAGATTGCCAAAAAATAAAAATCATGAAAAATCTAAACTATCAAAAAGTAACCTGGATGAGTCAAAATGCCACATAACACAGATACAATTAAATGGGTTGGGGGCTCAGTATCTGAAATTAATTTATTCCATTTAAACTGAAATGCTCTAACAAAAATGACATCAAATGTTTAAGTGGTGACACAAGTTACTTCTTAGAAACTTTTTTTGTAACATTTGCCATCAATCTACATAATTGAACTCTGTCCATAAATGGTATTGATGTATGGTAGCATCATAAGATTAAAAATTTCCAAAGTCTCTTTCTAGTCCCTCTTTAAGGCTATTGTTCTAAGAAATCACATGATTTTGTGCAGTTTGATGCGGTATCTTAAAGAACTTTAAAAACTGTCATCTAAAATATACTGTTTATTTCTAAACTCATCTAAAAAAGTTCACTTACTTTCATAACTGCTATCAATACCTCCAAATGCAGACTAGTCAACATAATTCCACCTGGATGAATTGTCATCGCCTTTAAACTATATAAGTAAGTTCTTCTTTGCCCAAAATCTCTCCTTGGTCTCAACTAACCTGCTTTAACATTACTATCATTTTCTCTGCCACCAAGGTTGGAAACTCATATTCTTTACTTTCTTTCTTTTTAAAAAAAATATATTTTATTGATTTTTTACAGAAAGGGAGAGGGACAGAGTTAGAAACATCGATGGGAGACATGGATCGGCCGCCTCCTGCACGCCCCCTACTGGGGATGTGCCCACAACCAGGATACATGCCCTTGACACGAACCGAACCTGTGCATGCAAACCAATGCTCTATCCACTGAGCCAAACCGGTTTGGCTTTACTTTCTTTCTATCCCCACTGCCAGGTCTTCACTCTCTTAATGGCTTCCTAGCCTATCTTATATCCCACTCTCACCCATCCCAATCCATTTTCATTGCTCAATGCCACCGCTTATCAGGAGCCACCTTACTTGCCAAAGGTCATTTGGGTAGCAGATAAAAAAATAAAGTACTCCAAAGTGCTTTGGAAGCTATAAAGCATTTTAGAAGTTAATGTTCTCTAATGATTAAAAATTTCCTATAATTTTCAAATCTAAAAAATATAAAGCATAAAACTAATAATATTAAAAAATATTACATTCAGAAAGATAGTTAACTGGACAACTTACCAGAGAAGTTGCCATGAATGGCAAAGCTGATACCAGTGGCTCGCTGCAAGGTCAAGTTGTACAGGAACATGGTGACACCACCGAGTAGCCCACCACTCCACAATCCAAGCGTTGATTACACCAAGTCAAAGCAAGCTAAGAGCACACAAAAACAGAAAAATATCAACCAGGAAATTGTTGTTTATTTCTATACAGGAGGTTCTGGTTGAAGGCAGCAGAGAGAGTACAGTAAGAACTATAGGGGAACAATATATTGACAATTAGAGGGCCTTCTATTCACCAGACACTATATACTCTGTGCCTCTAATCTCACAAGAAACCTATAAAGTACTTAATATTAAAATTCATTTTGTAGGTGAGGAAATTGAGGCTAAGAAATTAAATCGGATGTCCGAGGTCACATTACAAGTGGTAAAAATGTTGGTAGATAGGATCTGGACCATTAATGTAACACTGTATATTTTCTTTCATCACAGAAACCAAATAGGTCTACTTTTACTTGCAGGTGACCAGGGTATCTGTTCATAAGGCTCAGAACACAAAAGTACAACAAAATGCCCTCCACCCTCATTCCCTAGCCATTCAGCTCTCCTCCCTGGGGAAATCAACAGTTATGGCTATCCTGTTCTTCCAAATATTTTGTATATGAAGCAAAAATGTACTGTGTTTTATCTCATTTTTTAAAAGTAAAGGTTGAGCACTATATATTGTACACTCTATACTGCAATTTAATCTATCTTGGAGATAACTAAAAAGGGCTTTCTCATTTTTATTTTACACCTGCAGAATACTTCACAGAATTCAGTTAGCCAATATCCTGCTGATAAACATTTAGGTTGTTCTCAATCTCTTGCTATTATGAGCACTGCTGTAAAGTCTGCCCTGAGACTCCGGACCATCCAAGATGAGCAGAGAGGCTTTTGCAAGTCTGGTCTCTAAGGGCGTCTCCAGCACAGAAGTTCTCCCAGCATAGACACAGCTGATAATCACAGCCAATTGGCTTGGAGGTCAATTCCGCCCAGTGATACCAACAACAATCAAGACTTAACTACAACAAGGCTGCACACAAAGGGGTGCACCAAGAGTGTCCACCTCAGGTAACTGGGGAGGCAGAACTACTGGGCCATCTAGGACACCTAGCACACAAAGCCACTCTATCAACACAGGAAAGCAGCAAAAATGTGGAGACAAAAAAAACAACAGATCACAAATGAAAGAAATGGAGGAAAGCAAACGACTGGATATAGAGTTCAAAACCACGGTTATAAGGTTTTTCAAGAATTTGATAAATGGATAAATTTAGCGAGACCCTCGAGGATATGAAAAAGGACCAACTAGAAATTAAGCATACACTGACTGAAATATAAAATATTATACAGAGATCTAATAGCAGACTAGAGGTTATAAGAATCAAGTCAAGGATTTGAAATACAAAGAAGCAAAAAACACTCAACCGGAAAAGCAAAAAGAAAAAAGAATCCAAAAATATAAAGATAGTGTAAGGAACCTCTGGGACAACTTCAAGTGTACCAACATCAGAATTATGAGGGTGCCAGGAGAAGAGAGAAGCAAGATACTGAAAATCTATTTGAAGAATGACTGAAAACTTCTCCTACCTGATGAAAGAAACAGACATACAAGTCCAGGAACTGCACAGAACCCCAAACAAAAGGAATCCAAAGAGGACCACACCAAGACACATCATAATTAAAATGCCAAGAGCAGCCAAGACCAGTTTGGCTCAGTGGATAGAGCATCGCGGCTTGCGGATTGAAAGGTCCCGGGTTCGGTTCCGGTTGGGGGCATGTACCTTGCTTGCAGGCACATTGCCACCGCGGGGCATGCAGGAGGCGGCTGATCGATGTCTCTCTTATCAATGTTTCTGACCTTCTATCTCCCTTCCTCTCTGTAGAAAATCAATAAAATATTTTTTTTTTAAAGTAGCAAGAGAAAAACAATTAGTTACCTACAAAGGAGCACCCATACAATTGTCACCTGATTTCTCAACAGAAACTATGCAGGCCAGATGGGAGTAGCAAGAAATTTTCAAAGTGATGAATAGCAAGAACCTACAACCAAGATTACTCTACCCAACAAAGCTATCATTCAGAATTGAAGGTCAGATAAAGAGCTACACAGATAAGAAAAAACTAAAGGAGTTCATCAGCACCAAATTAGTATTATATGAAATGCTTAAGAATATTCTTTAAGAGGAAGAAGAAAAAGATAGATACAAATTATGAACAACAAATATATATCTAACAAGCGAATCTAAAAATCAAGTGAATAAAAAAATCTGATGAACAAAATAAACTAGTGAATATAATAGAATCAGGGGCATAGAAAAGCAGTGGACCAACAATTTTCGGAGGGAAAGAGGTGGGGGGAGAGAGACTGGACAAAAATCATATACCTAGATGGATAAGGACAGAGGGTGGCATGGGAACCAGTAGAGGGGAGCATATGGGGAGGAAAAAGAGGAACAATTGTAATAATCTAAACAATAAAAATTAAATAAAAAAAATAAAAAAACAAAGATTAAAAAACCAAATTCCTGCCACTTCAGAATGCCTCCCTAACAGAGTACAATGAAGAACTGGGGTTTTTAATCACCAAACTATCAGGGCCGATTGAGGCCTTCCTTCCCCGGCTACTAGCTACCGGCTAGGACCTTCGGTTCCCTGCCATCCCCAGTGGTCAGCACACATAGTGAGCGATTGAACTCCGGGTCTCCTGTTCAAACTCCCAAGGGGACACTTTGCATATTAGCCATATATATATATTCATGCACCGAGCCTCTAGTCTATATATATAAGTATATATATAAACATATTTTATTGATTTTTTACAGAGAGGGAGAGAGATAGTTAGAAACATCGATCAGCTGCCTTCTACTGGGGATGTGCCCACAACCACAGTACATGTCCTTGACCGGAATCAAACCTGGGACCCTTCAGTCCACAGGCCAATGCTCTATCCACTGTGCCACACCGATTAGGGCCTCAGTTATTTTAAATCTGTTATTTAGAGACAAAACCAAGGGTGACTAAGACAGAAAAGGATAAATCCTCCAAACTGGAAATGAATATAAATTTTCCTACTTGAAACTAAGGAACACCTTTAATGTTCTTCCAGAATCACAAGGCAAGGGGAAAAGATCTGAGGTGAAAGAAGAAGGGAGTTGAGAAAATGACCTGAAAGAAAAGAGAGTAAACACAAGTTGCAGGGAAAGTTGAGCCCAGCTTAAAGTCAGAAAAATATAGCCCGAGAAGACATTGTAACTGCTCTCAATTGAAAAGTGCCCTGGCCGGTATGGCTTAATGGTTAGAGCCTCCGCCTGAAGACTGAAGGGTCCCTGGTTCAATTCTGGCCAAGGGCACATGCCCCGGTTGCCGGCCAGTGCAGAAAAAAGACAGCCAGGCAATGATTCCCTCTCATCACTGCTGTTTCTCTATGAAATTAATAAAAATATACTTTTTTTTTTAAAAAAAGCAGCGATCGATACTTAAGTATCCGTTCACACTGGCATCTTCCTCTGGTCATAAAACTTCATTGAAACAATTTCAATGTTGCAGGTATCAACAACAAATTTCACAAAAAAAAAAAACCCTATCGCGTTCTTGTTAACGTGATCCATGCTATAAGATTAACCATAACTGAAGGTAAAAAACTGGTTTTGTATTGTTTTTTTTTAACCGGCAGAGGAAACCACGGGCCACTTTTGACACACACACCACCCCACCCCCCGGAAAAGCTCCCTCCAGGCTGCTTTTCATTTACAGATGAAGAACCCAGCCTGCTTTCAAGTTCCTTTGTCACTGACCCCCATCCACTCCCATCCTTGGGATTCACCTTCCCCAAACCTATTACAGTAGCTGGGCAATGGAGAAAGGTGCATTTCGGAGGAAGATCAACCTAAAACTGCAACAACTACATGCACCAGGAAGCGCCACGGGCTAAAACCCGGTAAAATCCTGTGGCTTCCCGCACCCTCTCTCTGCAGTCTGATGACTACAAGTTGCTCACTCCATCCCTGCTCGTGGCGCCGAATGAGCGTCGTCGCGCTCACACTCCGCAGTCCTCAGGGCCGACATCATTGCCCGTTTTTTTGCAAACGATAAAAACTCAGAGGATCAGAGGAGGAAACACGATGACCGAGTACCCAAATGCAATTCAAAACAGGGTTTGGGCCCCAAAGACCGTTTCCGTTATTTACTCTTTTCAATCCGTTAGGTTTTGTGGGGTGTTTTTTCCCTCCTATCCTCGCGCACAAGTGTTTCCAGTGTCTCCAGGAGAGGACCTCCCTCCCGCCCGTCCTCACACCAACCCCCAAATCCAAAAGAGCACCAGGGCCTAAAAGCTAGGCAACCCCTACAGGCTTATTTTTTTTTTTTTTTTTGGCCAGGTCTCTTCCCCACCTTGCAGACAGAAACAGGGGATGATTCCTGGTAGCCGTTTTCACGTCCCAAGCGTTCCTGTCGACCTCTCGGTTCTGGTCCCAATCCCCTGACCTCGGCTGCCGCAGAGACACCCCCCCCACCCCCTACCGAAAACCGGTGCACACGGCTATATGGCCGCTCTACGCCGCTGGGGGCCGGGGGAAGCCGGGGGGCTGATTCTTTACCCTGCAGCCGGGGAGATGGTGTAGATATCCAACGGATGCAGAGTTCCTTCAAGGCCTTAAGCCACCGCCAACGCCGACACGCCGGCATCCGCCATTAGCTCTCAAGATGAGGACCTTCCGGCGAGCGCGCGGTGGAAAAAGGCGCCCCACTGGCGCCTAAAAGGATGTATATCTATTTTTTTTTTAACGCATCGGTCTTGCAGCCACCCCGTATTGAAAATTATTTAAACATACCTTACGACTCTCGCTTTTTTCCAGAAGACTAGAACAGGGAAAGACTTTTTCAAGTAAACATTTTTAAAAAAAGCAGTTTCTCGGGCACTTCCGTAGGCAGCTCCATACACCCGCGCGCCGACGAGGAGAGGGGGCCTCGCGGGGCCGGAAGCACGGAATGGGAGCCAAGATGGCGGAGCTCAGTTCCCCTCCGAAGCTGTTAGGGGCGCCTCCGCCGCCTGAGGGAGTGGGAGGAGGCCGTTGCTCCGAAATCTCCACCGAGCTCATTCGCTCCCTGACGGAGCTGCAGGAGCTGGAGGCTGTGTACGAACGGCTCTGCGATGAGGAGGTGGGGAGGGCTGAGCCTTTTTCCCGGAGCATCCAGGGGTCGTGGGCATAGGAGCCGTCCGTCGGGGAATCTGGGCTGCGGGAAGCTCTCTTCTTGCCGAGGGAAACGAAAAAGCACCTACTGGAGAGGCAGGAAGGTAGCTGAGTGGTTCTTGGGACCTGCCATCTCCCTCCACTCAGCCTGATGCCCCCCCCCACCCCCAAGCTTGTTTTCCCTGTTATCTGGGCGGTACCGCCCCACCCACCCCCCATTGATTTCCCTTTAAGACTTCAGTGCCTCCTGCTCTCCGCGGGGTTCAAGTTAGATTAAGAGTAGATGCAGCAAAAAAAAAAAAAAAAAAGAGTAGATGCCAATTCGCCTAGTTCTCAAAATAAGAATAAAGGTTTTTCTTGCATTAGCTTAGCAGTTTTAAAACCATGAAATGCTTTCACCCTGGTTATCTCCTTGAAGCCTGCCGTCATTACAAATAAAGGTGAAGCGTTTTAAAACTTCCTCTTGATCCGGGGTGTGTGATTTTTAGCGTATCAGGCAGAGCTTTGTGGAAGCTGGGGGTTTTCAGAGTCAGGCACCGCTGCCTGATCTGGGGCAAGGCACTTCCTGTCTCGGACCCCGGGCTGCGTGGCAGGGGAGGGGGCGTGGCCTCTCGCCGCGCCTGCATTCCTTGCAGCTCCCGGCGCTCGCTCTCCCTGCCTGCCTCTAACTTTTCTGGGGCGACCTGATGCTGTCAATGCATTCTTAAGTGTCCGTTGGGGTGCTTGCCGGGCAAAAGAAAAAGATGTGAGCCCTGATCTAACAGTTTGGCAGCTGTCCCCTAAAACCAAACAGTTTCAGCCTTGGGGCAGGGGGTAATGGAGGGAGGCGTCATTGACCTTTTAATATTTTCAAGTATTAACCAGCTCTTGCATTAGCTTAGCAGTTCCTGATAGTTTTTAAGCTTGCATTCATTGAGTCCGTTGGTTCCTTGGGAGAAAAATTAAGTCAGTCTTAACAGACAGAACAGTGTTAGTTCTGAATTTGTACTTGGATGACTGTCAAGGTGAAATTTCCATCTCCTTCCTGCTGGACTATTCTCACAGACATGCATAGCTAATATTAATAGCTGTTGTTGAACCATAAGCCACGTACTTTATGTCTGTTATCTTATTTGGCTCCCACAACAGTCCCATGAGATACGGATTGCTATTCCTATTTTACGGGTGAAGAAACTCAAGCATAAGAAAGTTACATTAATTGAGGCAAGGCAGTACGTGGCGTGGCTGTGAGAGAATTGTACACTAGGAGGAGACTTTCTGTAGCTGCCACGCTGGAAGTTTGGTTTGTATAGCTATTATATTTTAGTTTTTTTTTAAATTTTATTCCTTTTTTACAGAGAGGAAGGGAGAGGGACAGAGAGTTAGAAACATCAGTGAGAGAGAGACATCGATCAGCTGCCTCTTGCACGCCCCCCTCAGGGCACATACCCCTACCAGAATTGAACCTGGGACCCTTCAGTCCGCAGGCCAAAGTTCTATCCACTGAGCCAAAGCAGCTTCGGCAGCTATTATATCATAGGCTTTCCTGTGATAGGCACTCTGCTAATAAAGGTTTGTTCTCACCTTTGTGGTGTTCATCTATTAGATGAAATAAGATATACATAATAATCATTATGCAGTGTGGTAATTGCAAAAATTAAGTATTGTTTGTTAATATCCTGGGGGTGTTTAGTGGAAGGAAAGAAGACGTTTGAAATGGCATTTATCCTTCAGCTAAGTGGTTGGATTAGATAACTCTATGGATTCCTTCTGAGTATTCCAATGACAGAATGCTTCTGTGTGTTTCAGAAAGTGGTGGAAAGAGAGCTGGATGCTCTTTTGGAACAGCAAAACACCATTGAAAGTAAAATGGTCACTCTCCATCGAATGGGGTGAGTCTTCATCTCAGCAAGAGTTATTCTATAACAGGGTCCACTGGATACGTTGTTTTCTACCTGTTATAAAATGCCAGTTGAGTGTGAAACAGGAGCATTACTTCAAGGTAAAGTGAACACCTAAGGGTTTTTAAAGTGTCCTTGACCAGCAGTACCAACATTAGCAACATCACTTGGAAACTTGTTGTAAATACAAATTCTAGGGCCCCACCCCAAACCTACTGAATCAGAAACTCTGTAGTGGGGTTCAGAAATCTGTTTTTGTTCTGTAGGATTTTTTTTTAAATAAATTTTATTGATTTTTTTACAGAGAGGAAGGGAGAGGGATAGAGAGCTAGAAACATGAGTGAGAAAGATCGATCAGCTGCCTCTTGCACACCTCCTACTAGGGATGTGCCCATAACCAAGGTACATGCCCCTGACTGGAATCGAACCTGGGACCCTTCTGTCTGAAGGCCGATGTTCTATCCACTGAGCCAAATCAGTTAGGGCCAGGAATCTGTTTTTTAGTAAACATATCAAGAGGCTCTGGGGCATGGCTCAAGTTTGAGAACTGCTGTTCTTACAAACGTTGTGTATTTGATAGTCATAAAAATTGCTCTTTGATATCATCCTCTCAGATTGTTGGTTAATACATTTTATGCTCACTGAAGAGGGTATAGGGGAGATAAATTGTGGTGGGGGGAAAATAAAGAGAGAAAAAAACAATTGGGAGAATCTGTTCTCTAATTCTTTGACAGTACCTATTTAAGGGTGTCTTTAGAGTATAGGCCTGAGTTTATAGTAAAACACACTTGTGGGGGAAAACTGTTAATAAAGTGATTTAAGCTAAGAATTGTGGGGAGGTACAAGAGAAGTAGAAAGACCTAGTCTCCATCTGCAATAATATTTTTCCCATCTCTTACTACTACCTTCTGCCCCTGTACATACATGTGTGCTGACAATGTGTATCTCCAGTCCCAACCTGCAGTTGATTGAAGGTGATGCAAAGCAGCTAGCTGGAATGATCACCTTTACCTGCAACCTAGCTGAGAATGTGTCCAGCAAAGTTCGTCAGCTTGACCTGGCTAAGGTAATCCCATTATGGTGTTGATGTTTGAATTAGTAGAAGACAGTAGAAAAGCCACCACACTAGAAATGAGAGCATTTCTATCCAATAGAAATCTAATGTAAGATACCAAAATCAGACAAAGGTATTATAACAAA
The DNA here is from genome assembly GCA_011751065.1 of Lasiurus cinereus. Lineage (NCBI taxonomy): Eukaryota > Metazoa > Chordata > Mammalia > Chiroptera > Vespertilionidae > Lasiurus > Lasiurus cinereus. The sequence continues at coordinate 16,045,373 of JAAGEH010000452.1, forward strand.
AGAAAACTCCAGACCAATTGCTCTTATGAATATAGACAGACATTCTCAACAACATTAGCAAACAGAATCTAGCAACATATAAAAAGGTCCATACTATGTGCAAGTGGGATTTATCTACGGAATGGAGAGTTGATTTCACATATGAAGATTAATGTAATATATCAGTAGGAAAAGACAAAATACACATTATCATCTTACAGACTAAAAAAAGTATTTTACAAAATTTAACACCCCTTATCAAAACACTCAAAATACTTGGAATAGAAAGGAACTTAGCCTGATAAAGGGCTTCTATGAAAAACCCACAGATAATATACGTATTGGTAAAAGACTGGTTGCTTTCCCCCTCAGATTAGAAACAAAACAAATACGTTACCTCTTGCTGCTTCTCTTCATCATTCACTGACGGTTCTAGCCAGGGCAATTAGACAAGAAAATGATTAGAAAAGAAGATATTTAATACCAACCACATATGTACTTTAAAATTTTCTAATAGTCATTTTTAAAAAGTGAAACAGAAATAGGTGAAAATCTTTTTTTTTTTAATATATTTTATTGATTTCTTACAGAGAGGAAGGGAGAGGGACAGAGAGCTAGAAACATCGATGAGAGAGAGAGATCAATCAGCTGCCTCCTGCACGTCCCACACTGGAGATGTGCCCGCAACCAAGGTACATGCCCTTGACCGGAATCAAACCCAGGACCCCCCAGTCCGCAGGCCGATGCTCTATCCACTGAGCCAAACCAGTTTCGGCTGAAAATCATTTTTGAAATATGTTTTATTTAACTCATATCCATGATATCATTTAAATACTATGTAATTTCTATAAAATTGTCATAATGAGATATTTTAAATCCAGTGTATATTTTATACATATACACCTTAATTTGGACTAGCCACATTTCAAGTTCTGTGGTTAGTGGCTTCTGTATTGAACAGAACAGCAGATTCTGAGCTCTTGAACAAATCATTCCCAGCCTTTGTATAACTTTTCCTAATCTGTGTGTTCAGATTCTGTAAAAATAACTTATCAAAAAATGAAGCCACATAGCCACCAACTCACATATTAAAAGTTATTTTTTAACATTCTTGCTCATTCTAGTAGAAAATTAGTTTCCTCCATTTTTCATTTACTTTATAACTTGGTTTCCAATCTCACGTTTCAAAAATGTCAAATCTAAGCCAGATATAAATATGGATTATCACCCTGGCTGGGTAACTCAGTTGGTTAGGGCCTTGTCTCATACACTAAAGTTGCAGGTTCAATCCCTGGTCAGGGCACATACAAGAATCAACCAGTGAATGCATAAATAAGTGAAACAACAAATCACTCTCTCTCTTTTCCTTCTTCTCTTTCTCTAAAAGTCAGTAAATAAAAAATAAAAGCTGTTTGCTTGGTGTGAACAGCTTTAAAAAAAGGAAATAAAATATGGATTATCTTTGTGCCAGCTTCCATTAGTTGAATGATCTGGTCACATAAATTGCATGATACTTGTCAGTGAGTGATCTTGATCATTAGCAATAACAGTTTTATAAGTGGTAGTGTTTTTAATTTCCCAGTGAGAAGTGAAAAGGACCTATGGTTAACCAGATTCAGTCCCTGAATCTTTCTATCTTCTGAAGAGATATTTTTGAAAGAATAGGACATTGTTGCTGAGCACCAGGTCTTTTTGCAGAACCGCCTCTATCAAGCTATTCAGAGAGCTGATGATATCTTGGACCTGAAGTTCTGCATGGATGGAGTTCAGACTGCTCTGAGGAATGAAGATTATGAGCAGGCTGCAGCCCATATTCATCGCTACTTGTGCCTGGACAAGTCAGTCATCGAGCTCAGCCGACAGGGGAAAGAAGGTCAGCATCCTAAACTGTTGACTTCAGGTTAACATATAAACATCTTTAATCTGAAGTAGGCTCACTCAATCAGGAGAAGGGCATCTATTGTTAGGAAATTTTTTTGTCTGGCAATAGACCCTGTATGGGGCCCACATCATCCCAGGGCAGTGTTGTTATTCCTATTTTATGGAAAAGGAAATTGAATGCAGATCTATTCTCTAGCCATTGGGTTCTTTCCACTTGCCTACTTAAAAAAACAAATTCTGGTTGAGCACTGACCTATGAATTGGAGTTCACAGTTAGATTCCCAGACAGGGCACATGCCCAGGTTGCAAGCTCGATCCCCAGTGTGGGGAGTACAGGAGGCAGCTGACATTGATTCTCTCTCATCATTGATGTTTCTCTCTCTCTTTCTCGCTTTCACATTCTCTCTCTTCTCCTTTGAAACCAATAAAAATATATATTTTTAAAATTAAATTCTTAGCCTTGTATTCTGAGCCTTCTGTAATCTTGACTCGCCCTTTCTAGCCTCATTTCATGCTATTCACACATGCATTCATTCAGTGTGCAAATATTTATTGAGCTCCAAATGCCAAGGCACATACTAATATAGCTGATCTTTGAACAACATGGGGGTTACAGGCGCCAACCTTCCACACAATTAAAAATCCTTGTATAACTATAGTACTATTTTAAATACTCTGCTATACTTTTTGTAAAAAAATCTTTCTGTTTCTATTTGCTCACTTCATAACCTTTGCCTGAAATGTATGTTCCTTATTTATTCAGGTATCAAAATCCAGTCCGTCTTTGAGATGGGATGTCACCTTCCTTAGAAAGCCTTTCCTGATTATTTCAAACAGAAATGTGACTTATGGCACCTTTATTTATGATAGCTATCATATACTGAATTTATTATAGTTATCTGTACACAAAGCTTTCTCTTTCACTCAATTATAACTTCTGTGACAATAGGATTATGGCTGATTCATCTGTTAATCATCACATTACTAGTACAGTATCTTGCACACAGTAAATGCTTAATACATATTTTTTAATGAAGACTGGTTCACAGTCCTGGCCAGTTTTGCTTAGTGGCTAGAGTGTTGGCTATTGAACTAAAGGGTCGTGAATTCTATTATCTGTCAAGGGCATATACCTGGGTTGCATATTCAGTCCCCAGCCTGGTCGAGGCACGTGCAGGAGGCAATCAATGTGTCTCTCTTACATCAATGTTTCTCTCTCTCTTTCCCTTCCTCCTTCTATTCTTTCTAAAAAGTCAGTAGAGCCCGGTATGGCTCTGTGGTTGAGCATCTACCTATGCACAGGAGGTTGCCAATTCAATTCTTGGTTAAGGCACAAGCCCAGGTTGCAGGCTCCATCCCCAGTAGAGGGTGTGCAGGAGGCAGTCAATCAATGTTAATATTTCTCTCTCATCGATGTTTTTCTCTTTCTTCCTCTCCCTTTTTCTCTGAAATCAATAAAAACATTTTTTTTTAACGAATACTTTAAAAAACGTCAGTGGAAAAAATATCCTTGGGTGAAGGTTAACAAACAAAAAGAATAGTGGTGCACAGACTAAGTGGTATTAATTTTCACTTTCTCCCCATTGCACAGGGAGCATGATTGATGCCAACCTGAAATTGCTGCAGGAAGCTGAACAGCGTCTCAAAGCCATTGTAACAGAGAAGTTTGCTATTGCTACTAAAGAAGGGGATCTGCCCCAGGTGGAGCGCTTCTTCAAGATCTTTCCACTACTGGGTTTGCATGAAGATGGATTAAGCAAATTCTCGGAATATCTTTGTAAGCAGGTATGGCCCCTGATTCTTCACAGGATAATGGTATGGTTCTGTGCCTACAGATTGGAGTACTGGGTAAGATCCCATGTCAGTGGATAATTTCTTGCTTCTGATGTGACTCCCCTTTCCTGCTCTTGGCAATAGCCTGGCAGAACTGAATGCATGCACTCATTCAACGTTTATCTATTTCCAGTCTACTGTGTACCAGACCTAGTCTGGAAATCTGCTGATGCACATTTATTTCCAATAGACCAAGTGAAAGTATAGGAAAATTAAATGCAAATTCTCTGACAATTGGACTCATCCTTTTCAAACTCTCAGCCAGGAACTGACTTCTTTAAAGAGCATTTTGAGTTGGTCAGTCTTAAAAGCAATCCCCAGCCTGGTTGGGGCACCCTAGTTATGATTGAGTTTCAAAATAAGCCATAATAACACAAAGCAGATTAGGTCACTTGGGGTTAAATCCTGATAAAGAAGCTCCAGTTAAAGTCTTAGCCCTCTTCCCCTACCTTAGAGGGAAAGAAGCAAATCCCAGGAGGCATGTGTGCAGAAACTATTGTTTGTTTATTTATTTGTAAACATTACCCAAGGATATGTTTTTATTGATTTGAGAGACAGAGAGAGAAACATTATTGTTTGCCAACTGGGAACCCACAACCTAGGTATGTGCCCTGACCAGGAATCAAACCTGCAATCTTTTTGGTGTACAGGATGACACTTCAACCAACTTAGCCACCTGACTAGGACTTTTTTTTTTTTAACTATATATCACAGTGCATCCTGTCCCTCCCCCTGCAATTTTATGTAATGAGACACTAATCTGCCATTAAGAAAAATAAGGCTGAAACTGGTTTGGCTCAGTGGGTAGAGCGTCGGCCTGTGGACTGGAGGGTCCCAGGTTCGATTTCGGTCAAGGGCATGTATCTTGGTTGCAGGCACATCCCCAGTAGGGGGCGTGCAAGAGGCAGCTGATCGATGTCTCTCTCATCGATGTTTCTAACTCTCTATCCCTCTCCCTTCCTCTCTGTAAAAAATCAATAAAATATATTTAAAATAAAAAAAAAGAAAAATAAGACAGGCCCAAGCCAGTTTGGCTCAGTGTATAGATCATTGGCCTGTGAACTCAAGGGTCCTGGGTTCGATTCTGGTCAAGGACACATGCCTAGGTTGTGAGCTCAGTCCTCGGTAGTGGGCCTGCGGGAGGCAGCTGATCAATGGTTCCCTCTTGTCATTGATATTTCTATCGCTCTCCCTCTCCCTTCCTCTCTGAAATCAATAAAAAAATATATTTTAAAAAAAGTTATCAAAAAAGAAAAGAAAAATAAGATAATTCCATATGTGCTGACATATTTCACTCTAATGCATATGGTTTACTAAGTTAAACAACAGTATGCTACCATTCCTGTTTAAAATGAGGGCCATGGCAATAGAGATATATGCTTGTATAAGCATGGGGTATTTTTGGAAGGGTTAACAGTGAACCTTTTGTCCCTTTTGAACATTTAAGTATTTTATTTTACCCATTCTAAAAAAATTAATCAAAATAAAATACAGCTGCTTTATGTTTTTTATTTTTTTTAATTTACTGAATTTAATCCTCACCCGAGGACATGTGTATTGATTTTAGAGAAAGAGAGAGAGAGAGAGAGGGAGAGAGAGAGAGAGAGAGAGAGAGAGAGAAGAAACAAAAATTTATGTGAGAGAGAAACATCAGTCGGTTGCCACTTAAACTCACCCCAACCAGGGATTAAACCCACAACCTAGCTATGTCCTCTTGACGGAATTGATCCACGCTACCTTTTGGTATATGGGACGATGCTCCAACCAACTGAGCCATACTGGCCAAGGCTTTATGGTACCTTTTTATAATCAGTAGTTTGCCATTTGGGATCTTGAAATGGCTTCTACTTTTAATCCTTTCAAAGTCCCTTCAGCAGTGCCCAGATTCCTTGTCCTACCTCAGTAAAACACCATTAATGATATCTTTGAATTACACTTTCAGGTGATTATTGAAATTGGGAGCTCTCTCCCTTGGCTAATGGCAGAAAATATTTTTAAGCAAGAGAAAAGCATTATTTATACCTCTGAGTTCAAGTTCCTTGTCTTGTCTGAGGCTTAGACAATCCAGAGTTCTCGGTGGAAACATGGGCAAAAGAAAGGCAATGGGAAATCTTTTTGGAAAACGAAGGCTAGCCTTTGGTCTGAAAAATATATGCGGGTTTTCTTTTTTTTTTTTTTCAGGTTGCCAGTAAAGCTGAGGAAAATCTGCTATTGGTACTAGAGACGGACATGAGTGATCGAAGAGCTGCAATCATCTTTGCAGATACACTCACTCTGCTGTTTGAAGGCAAGCCTCTTTCCCCACTCTAGGGAGACGGCAGACATTATCCTACCACCTGCATACTAGCTTTTCTTCTCTCCCCACTAGCCTAATACCTTTAATTTAATCCTGTAATTTACTGCATACTGGTTTATTGGAGAATTAACTTCCCAATTCAACATCAGGTTAGCAAAGATTAATTTGATCCTCCCTAGCCCTCAAGGCCATATAAGAATAAATTTAACCCTTAAATACAATTCTGGGAAGAGAGTGATAGTGGTTTTTAAAGATGTTTCTGTACAAATTATCAATATAGCTTAGGAAATGCCTGCTGGTGTACCAAGTATAACAGATGAATTTGTTTAGCAAATTCTAGCACTGACAAGAACCATTTGTATTCATTTGGGGAGGTGAAACAATCAAAAGGGGTTGAATTGACCCTGTGTCAGCCTTGGCTGGAAGAAAAGAGCGTATTATATGAGAAGAACATTTGGAATCCAACCCTCTTACTTTCTTCTCTCTAGGGATTGCCCGAATTGTGGAAACTCACCAACCAATAGTGGAGACCTATTATGGGCCAGGGAGGCTTTATACCCTGATAAAATATCTGCAGGTGGAATGTGACAGACAGGTGGAGAAGGTGGTAAACAAGTTCATCAAGCAGAGAAACTACCACCAGCAGGTGAGCAGGGGAAGCTACAAGTGGTTTAGAAGCAGTGTTAACCAGGGACACCAAATGGAATAAACAGGAGGAAAGGGGAAGGAAATGCAGACAAAAGAAAAATAAAGGCTGAATGCAGACTGGCCTGCATCTTGCCCATCAGGACTTGAGGTGTTGTCATGATGTTGATAGCCTCAGTACAAGATTGAAGAGGAACTGGAAAAGGCTTCCTAATAGGAGCCAACAGAAACATTAGACCAGTTCTTTATCACAGAATGTGCAACTGTGCTTTCTAGTGATATAAGGAGAATTTTGTGAAGATTCTATTAAGTGTCAAGTAATATGTCACACATTTCTCCTTAGTTCCCTTAAGTGCTAAAGGTAACATTTGCTTTTTCAGAACTTTATTTCTTCATTCCTTTGAGCAGAGAGAGTAAAGAGTAGGACTTAGAAATAGTAGTCCCATAGACTCTAGACAGTAGGCCTTTGAAATACTTCTAGCATTACTTGTAAATACAATAATATTTTGCTACTAAGATTCCAGTGCAGATGCAAGAAAAAAGGGTCCATGAACTTTCTGTCTGTCCGATTGTGACAGCCAAGATTGAATGGGGGAATACAGTCAAAAAATAAAAATAAATGCAATAATAGAGCTGAGCATTACCATCTAAATCAAAAGATCTTTGGCTCATCATCCTGAAGGCCTACTTTTGGCGTGTCTGTTAAGCCCACTAACCCAAACATTCTTGAATGCCTGAAGTTTGCAAAAGGCAGATACAAGCGGGTGGGGAAGAGCATTCTTATATGTGGTGTTTTGCAGTTCCGACAGGTCCAGAGCAACTTGAGAAATTCTACAACAGAAAAAATAGAACCAAGGTAATAATCCTCTTTTCTTCAGCCCATAAGTGTCTGGCTTGACAATCATGTATCATTCAGACACTACTCTGTTACAATGTGGTCTATGTTTTAAAAATATTTATTTATGACTCTTGGTTTTCTTTATCCAAACAAAAGCACATATATAATCTATATGGTTCATAAAGAATAATAGATCATTACCAGTACTTTTGAAGTCCCCAAGTGATTTTCCTCCAGCCTTCTTCCAAAAGTAATTACTACCCTAAAATTTTAAGCTTTTAACTTTTCTAATAAAAATAATATATGCTTGGCCGAAACCAGTTTGGCTCAGTGGATAGAGCGTCAGCCTGTGGACTGGGTGGTCCTGGGTTCCCGCGTTCGATTCTGGTCAAGGGCACGTACATTGGTTGCGGGCACATCCCTGGTGGGGGGCGTGCAGGAGGTGGCTGATCGATGTCTCTTTCTCATCGATGTTTCTAACTTTCTATACCTCTCCCTTCCTCTCTGAAAAATCAATAAATTATATTTTTAAAAAAATAATAATATGCTTGTTAAAAGAAAATCCAAACATAAAAATGTATTCATTCAATCAAATTTTTACTGAGTAGATATTACATGTCAAGCACTGGGAATATGACAGCAAGCAAAGTGAGCAAAACCTAATTCTTTCATTGTGGCATCTCTGGTCTGTAGTGTTTACTATATGCCAGACATTGTTCTAAACACTTAACAAAAGTTAAATCATTTAATCCAGGCTTTCTCAGCCTCTGTACTATTGGCATTTAGGCTGTGCATTATAAGATATTTAGCATCCCTGACCTTCACCCACTAGCTGCTGGTAGCACCCTCCAGTTATGACCATCAAAAATATCTCAGACCCTGCCAAATTTTCCCTGGGGGGTAAAAATCACCCTTGGTTGAGGATCACTGATTTAATCCATAAACATTTTTTACAGATGAGGAAACCAAAGCCTAGAGGGGTAAGTGACTTGCCCAAGATCATACTGCTAGAAAGTGGCAGAGCCAAGAAAAGAATCCAAGTAATCTAACTCTAGAGTTCAAGCTGTTAACCACTATGATATATTAAGTGGATGGGAAAGGAGAATGTGTAATAAAGGGATACGGACTAAGCTGATGAAGTTCAAGGAATAGTTCTTGAGACAATAACCTTAGATCTGAGCCTTAAGTTTAATAAGGAGAAATAAGTAAAGAGTGCTCCACATAGAGGGAAAGTGTGTGCAAAAGGCCCTCTGTGTTTGAAAAAGTAAAAGAAGGTCATTGTAGTTGAAGTACAGAAAGTTGGGGAGAACCTGATGTGAGAAGAATCTAAAGAGGTTGTTAGAGTTAGGCCATTCCAGGTCTTGTATCCTAAGAGCTATGGAAATCTTGATTATGATATGACCAGATTTATGTCTTGAAAAGATCTCTTGGTCTTCAGTGGAAAATTAGTCAATTTGTGTATATAAGCTGAAGTAGGGGCTTCAACTTCATTTTTTAAAATACGTACATGTATCAGTTATCCTAGCACAATTTGTTGAAAAGACTATTCCTTTCCTATTGAATGGTTTTTACACTCTCACTAGAAATCAGTTGACCATAAATGTGAAGATTTCTGGATTCTCAATTAAATATCTATCCCAGTGGTCTGACCTAGACTCTCGATTTCAATAATTACAGGCTGTTGTTGTTCCTTGTGATTAAGCCCCTATCCCAGTGGTCGGCAAGCTCATTAGTCAACAAAGCGGCAAACCATGACTCCCAAGCCACTGCAGTTTGCCGACCACTGGTCTATCCTAATGTCAGTACCACAATGTTTTGAATGCTGTAGTTTTGTAGTAAGTTTTGAAATTGAAAAGTGTTAGTCTTCCAATTTTTTATCTTAGATTGTTTGGGCTATTCAGATGAGTAGATGAATGGGTGTGGGATAGTTTAACAGTATCCTCCCAAATCTCATCACAGCTAAATAAGAAGTTGGGAAGGTTTGTTTTCTTTCACATGAGGCATAGATCATTTTTACTCAATCTGCTAACAAAAACACACCTCCCAGTCTCTTATTTAGCCCTGGCAGGATTTTAGGGGCTGAGTGATTTGGGTGAAATGTGTAAGTGGAATATGTGGTTGACAGCTCTCTCTGATTATAATTGGGTCAGGAGAGCCAGGATGACTCTCTGGCACAAACCTTCTGGACCCAGTAGGGAGGGGATGTATGGGAGTATGTTTGCCCTGTAGCTTTTCTATCTGAAGAAATCCAGTGTCCTGCTGCTTATTTCTTCTGTTCCATGTGTCTCAGGGAACTGGACCCCGTCTTGACTGAAGTTACCCTGATGAATGCCCGCAGTGAGCTGTATTTAAGCTTCCTCAGGAAGAGGATCAACTCTGATTTTGAGGTGGGGGACTCCATGGCCTCAGAAGAAGTAAAGCAAGGTAAAATGCATTTCCCATATTCTTTGGGAGGGCTGGGGTATGGTTATTGTTGTTTCATAGTTAAGCCACAGATCTCTTAGTAAGGAAGTGATGGGTTTGTTGGCATCTGGGGGAGGAAGGTTCTATGGGCAAATTGACTCCCAGGAGACTTAACTGAATTTGGAATTGGACTGGGCCTTTGAAGCCATCTAATTATTTTCCTCTGCTATTTCCCCCACACCATGCTTCCTTATCAGCTTCGGTTTAGGGACTGGTGTTTAAATAGGTGATATGTACACATGATGGAGGGAGGGAACTTCATGAGGGAACTTTGGGAGTGATAGGACTATTCCAGACTAGATTATAACAATAGTTGCAAAACTCGATTATCAAGTTACTAAAAAACATCATTGAGTTGTATACATATAATAGGTTAATTTTATGGTACATAAATTACATCTTAATATAGTATTGAAGTACAATATTGAGAAAAGAATATAATAATAAAAGCATAATATGATGATTAGACCGGGCAGCTGAACGACTTTCTGGATAAAGCCGGGGCGGTGGGGACCGAGGCAGATGCAGTTAGGGACAATCAGGCAGGCAGGCAAATGGTTAGGGGAGATCAGGAAGTCAGGCAAGTGGTTAGGAGCGATCAGGAAGGCAGGCAGAGGTGGCCCTGGATTGCAAGAGGGATGTCCACGTGCCTGTGGGATCGGGTTTGAACCAGTTGGACATCCCCTGAGGGGTCCTGGATTGCAAAAGGGTTCAGGCTGGGCTGAGAGTACCCCCCCACACACACACCAGTACACAAATATCGTGCACTGGGCCTCTAGAATAGTGTAAAGGAAGAGCATACAAAAAGAGTATATAGTGTAGCTCTAGCTGCTTTGGCTCAGTGGATAGAGCATTGGCCTGCGGACTGAGGGTCCCAGGTTTGATTATGGTCAAGGGCACATGCTTGAGTTGCGGGCTCCATCCCCAGTAGGGGATGTGCAGGAGGCAGTCAATCAATAATTCTTTCTCATCACTTATGTTTCTATCTCTCTCTCCCTCTCCCTTCTCTAAAATTAATAAAAATATTTTTTTAAAAGAAGAGTATAGCCAAAGCCGGTTTGGCTCAGTGGATAGAGCGTCAGGCTGCGGACTGGAAGGTCCCAGGTTCAATTCCAGTCAAGGGCATGTATCCTGGTTGCGGGCACATCTCCAGTAGGGGGCGTGCAGGAGGCGACTGATCGATGTCTCTCTCTCATTGATGTTTCTAACTCTTTATCCCTCTACCTTCCTCTCTGTAAAAAATCAATAAAAATATATTTTAAAAAAAGAGAAGAAGAGTATATAGTGTGAAGAAAGGTTTTCACTATATCAGTACTCCCAATCACAATTTTTAAAGGGATAAATACATTTTAAAAGTGTGCCACAGTTCTATTTTATTTATAAATTTACTCCAGGTTTTTAAGAACATTTAATTCCTGCTTGGCAAGTATTACAGAATTCCCCAAACTAGAGACTTGAAACCAACCCAGCATTCTGCATGACTTGTACAAATAATTATAGTTATATGTATAATTGGTTATACATATAACCCAGTTATATGGCCCATGTGGCATTGCCTTGAACTGGTGTTTAAAGGAGGCTGAATTGATGGTTTGGTACTTATTTGGAGCTTTGGGCATCATTAGTATTAATTATAACTGTAATTGTTCAGAGCTGTGCTATCCAATGTAGTAATCACAGCCTCCTGTTAACAATTTAAATTGAATTAAAATGAAATAAAAATTAAAAATTCAGATTAGTCCCCTAGCTGGTTTGGCTCAGTGGATAGAGTGTCCGTCTATGGACTGAAGGGCCCCAGGTTTGATTCCGGCCAAGGATACATGCCTCGGTTGTGGGCTTGATTCCCATAGGGGCGTGCAGGAAGCAGCCAATCAGTGATTCTCTCTCATTGATGTTTCTATCTCTCTCTCTCTCCCCCCTCCTCTCTTAAATCAATAAAAATATATATTTTTTAAAAATTCCATATTAGCCACATTTCAATTCTTCAATAGTAGTTACCATATTAGACAACACGGATAAAGAACACTTTTATCATCATAGAAAATTCACTGGTTTAGAGAATGAAATGTATTATACCCAATATATTTCATTCTTTGCCCTAGAAACTTACATCTTTTGAGTCTTACTAATACTAAGGAAATAATAAAAAAGAAGTAAAAAGTGCTTTGTACAAAAATGTTTACTTATAATCTGCAATCACTCTGATCTCTAATTATCTCTAATGGCAATGTTTATAATAAATAATCTAGGTGTCTCAATATAGGAGACTAGTTTTTAAAAATATAAACTCTACCTGATAAAATATAACCATTAAAAATAAGTAAGCTTGTCCTAACTGGTTTGGCTTAGTGGATAGAGCGTCAGCCTGCCCACTCAAGGGTCCCAGGTTCGATTCCGGTCAAGAGCATGTGCCTTGGTTGTGGGCACATCCCCAGTGGGGAGTGTGCAGGATGCAGCCAATCAATGTTTGTCTCTCATCGATGTTTCTGACTCTATTCTTCTCCCTTCTTCTCTGTAAAAAGTCAATAAAATATATTTTTTTAAAAATAAGTAAGCTAAAAGAAGAAGAAAGCTATGAAGAAACATTGAAAATATTTATGATTTTTAAAGCACAATACAAAACTATCTATACTGTGATTGTAACCAAGTAAATCACATACAAATTTGGAATAAAGTCTAGAAAGGAAGCTGGAAAAATGAAAAAGGTTGAGGAAGAAAAGTGAGTGTTCTTTCTTGGCTGTCTCCTAGAGCACCAGAAGTATCTGGACAAACTCCTCAACAATTGCCTGTTGAGCTGCACCATGCAGGAGCTGATTGGCTTGTATATTACCATGGAGGAGTACTTCATGAGGGAAACTGTGAATAAGGTAGGAGAGAGGACACATCCATTGGTAATGGGGCTTCCTGTCCAAGAAGCCAGGCTGAAGGAAATGGCCAAGGCATGTCATATTTCTTGGTCCTGCTTTGAGAAGTCTCTTGCAGGTTGAGTGGCACCACCTTATATGGTTAGTTGTTATGTTTTGGAATAGTCATGCTCTCCGTAGATTCAGGTGGGACTTCTTTCTCAAGGATCAAAAAAGAACACCTCATTCCTCAGGGTGTCTACTTGTCCCCTGCCTCCATGGAGGTACTGTATGTGGTGAGGAGTCTTTGGGGAAGAAGGGCCTCTCCTGATCTCTTGCATCCTCAAGGGAGAACCCTAAATACTTAATTTCTTAGGTGACCAATAGGGAACTGAGCTATTTTAATAAGGACTATCCACACCCAGCTGTTGACCAGGGTAAACCATGTGGGGGAAATATGGACAAGGTATAGAAAAGGAAGCAGAGCCAGAGCTGTTCCAGAACCATCTCAAACTGTGTTATGTAGAACTGGAGCCCTTACTGGGTGCTTTGCCTTTTGGGTAGGCTGTGGCTCTGGACACCTATGAGAAGGGCCAGCTGACATCCAGCATGGTGGACGATGTCTTCTACATTGTTAAGAAGTGCATCGGGCGGGCTCTGTCCAGCTCCAGCATTGACTGTCTCTGTGCTATGATCAACCTCGCCACCACAGAATTGGAATCTGACTTCAGGTATGGTTGGTGCTCTGTCTCATTTCTAAGAGGCAGGAAGGTCCTAATTGTGATTGATTTCTGAGGCCCATTTGTTTCTTCCTTTTTTCCCTTATAATAGTTTAGTTCTATACAAGATAAAACCTCTTATCCATAGCACAACATCCTTGGCTCCATGCAGCTATACAGCAGCCAAATATCTTATGGGCCAAGTCAATGATCCTGTACTAGCTTAGAGAGGTCATTGCCCTCAGTCCTAGGAAAGAGAACAGGCATTTCAGATGAAGGCAGTAGTTCTAATATTTACATAATTACCACCTGCTCTTATTCAGTTCTAAAACAACCCTGTGAGGTAGGAGCTATTAGCTCTGTTTTATGGATGAGGAAACTGAGGCTTAAAGAGATTCCATTCCTTGTCAAAGATACCACACCTCATACCTGGTGACATATGGACTAGAGTCCTGAATTGACAGCCTTTCATTAAGCTGAACTTCTGAGTTAGTTGGAGCTCAGTGGTGATACCTGAAAGCCTCACAGTCTTCTCTGTATGCTCTTGTCATGAGTACCCTCGAGGGGCATTGGTCTCTGTCATGGCCTGGCTGCCCAAGGTCTCCTACAGTCGTCTCAAGGATTGGTCATGCTCTGCTGGGTCAGGTTAGGGGGCCCTCTGGTCCTGCTGTCCCGGAAGCCAGATTGAGCGCTGTCGATCCCTGTCAATCCCCACTTGCCATTCTGCCCCTAGGGACGTTCTGTGTAACAAGCTGCGGATGGGCTTCCCGGCCACCACCTTACAGGACATCCAGCGCGGGGTGACGAGTGCCGTGAACATCATGCACAGCAGCCTCCAGCAGGGAAAATTTGACACAAAAGGCATTGAGAGCACTGACGAGGCCAAGTTGTCCTTCCTGGTAGGTAGCCCCACCAGCCGGGAGCTGGGTTAGTTTATCTCAGGAGGTAAAACTGTGACCTGTAAGTTACAGTATAACCTTCAACTGGAGACTTTCCCTCTAGTGTCTGTGTAGAAGGAAAACTCCTTTAAGGGCAGCTCATCTTAGAAGGTTCTGAAACCATTTCTTATCCAGGGGCTTATTTCTAAGGAGCCGGAGCCAGGACAGGCACTGTTTCCTGCCTAAAGTCTGGGTGCTCAGCTTTCTGGAGTGCCCATCCACAAGAGCACTACGCAGCTGTTCAAGGGCTCTACTTAGAGCTTGGTTTGCATTTGCCACAGGACCAACTAGATTGTGTGCCAAGCCTCCAGCCAGCTCCTCTGAGGACAGTCCCCCAATACAGATGGGAGCCAATCCGTCAAGCCTACCAGGACTGCTTTTCTAGCACGCTGCTTAGGGTTTTAGCATTCCCAGAAAGGTGACCTTAGTAAAGCCCTTAGCCTCCCAGAATAACAGATGTGATGAAGCAGTGAGTCTTCCAGCTGTGTGATAGCTGGTGAAGGAGAAACGAAGGATGAAAGGATTTATGCCACACCTAGTGTGTAATGAGCCAAAAAGCACAGATGAGTCCTGAGCTCACATCCAGGCTTTTCTGGCACTTGCTGTCTTGACATAAATGGAACAGCACTGTGAGAGTCACTCTGCTCCACCCTTACATTGCCAGACTCTAGTCTTCTTGGATCCTGAGGGTCAGAGGCTGAAGGAAACATCCAGTAGCAGAGCTCTCAATCAGCACACAGATAGGGACTATGAACACCCTTGGGTTAGATGCAAAAGTGTATGTATGTATTTTTTTCAGAAGCAGGGACCTTAGCTTTTTAGATTCTTAACTTCCAAAGAGTTCAGAGCTGTTATTTTCTCAGCCAGAAACCTAAACATGCTAATACCTACCTATCTCTGTACAAGGGAACCCACTGTGACTAGTCCTCAGAAGATATGGAGGCTCTTTAGGCAGCCCCACTCTCTTCCTGTCATGAAAATATGTTCCCTGGGCATGGGTTCTGTTGATCTGGAATGTATGGTTGTTGCCAAAAAAGAGTATTAGTTCAGAGAAACTGTTGCCTCTGAGTATGGTGTCTGGCAGCCAGCTTCATATGATCATGGATTGACTTAAATTTCCATTTTGTTTACATTCCATTTCATTTTTTACAGAACTTACTTCATTCTTTCATTTTCTGCTCAGAAACGACTCCTTGCTATCTAGCACAAAGCCAGCCGTTTTTGACTGGTGGTTTGTGGAAGGCCCTCTGAATCTCACCCTTCCTGCCACTCTAGTCCTATTTTCCAACACTCAGCTCCACAGTTCCCATTAGGCTAATAGCTGTGCATTTGTACATTGGCTGTTCCCATTCAGACAGTTTCATTATTTGAGGGCCCAGAAAATAAGGCCAATAAGAAAGATGATGCTAAAAAGAATGAAAGAGCTGAGACCAGTTTGGCTCAGTGGATAGAGCGTCGGCTTGCGGACTGAAAGGTCCCAGGTTCGATTCCGGTCGGGGGCATGTACCTTGCTTGCGGGCACATCTCCACTGTGGGGCATGCAGGAGGCAGCTGATCGATGTCTCTCTCTCATCGATGTTTCTGACTTTCTATCCCTCTCCCTTCCTCTCTGTAAAAAATCAATAAAATATATTAAAAAAGAAAAAAAGAAAGAAAAAGAATGAAGGTGATGCTGAGTCCTGGCCAGATATCTCTAGCTCAGTTGGCTAGAATGTCGTCCTGATTTACCAAGGTGATAGATTTGATTCCCGATACAAAAATCAATCAGTCAATGCATAAATAAGTGGCACAACAAATCAATATTTCTCTCTATCTCTCCCTTTTCATTACCTCCCTTCCCTCCCTTTCTCTCTCTAAAAATAAAAACAAAAAACAAAACAAGTGATTCTGAATGCTTGGTGATAGGATTCTAGTTTTTCTGACACCAGGTCCTTAAAATGTCACCATTTCCACCGCAGGGCCTATTTCTTATGTCACCTTGATTCATTTGGTTGTCAAGATTAAATCCCCAACAGTGCTGACATATCATTCACCAGGAGCTGGATAAGCCCAGTGAGTCCTTGCTTACAAGGGCTGTCGGTACAAGGAAATTTTAAAATCAATACCATTTGAACCCAAACCCATTTCCCCTCATGACAGATTATTCTTGGTGCCCTTAAATGCCTTAGAAACATTTATGTTGTCATCTTAATCCTTGAGCCTTCATGACAGTGCAGTTAATTCCCCAGAACTGGTGATGTTAGCAGCCTTGTGTGTGGCATGCTAATGGAAGGCTTTAAGTCTTAGCCATCGCAGTGGAAGCAACCTTAGCGTTGTCAGCAGCATGACCTTTCAGTACTGGCTGCAGGACACTGATAAGGGGAGCATTCTCAGGAGACAAGAGGGGTGGCCTACTTTCAACCTCCTGAGGTTCTGGGAGTCGTCTTCTACCTTGAAATCCTGAAGCTCCTGATTTATCTCTTGAAAACTGGTTCCTCTCTACTTGACCTTTGCTTTCCTAGTCATGTCACCAGCACACCAGTTCAAAGGCTGAATGATTCTCTCAAATTTTAATCTCTGCCCCACACAGCCTCTAGGTTGCTATTCCTAACCCACAGCTGTGCTCATGTGCTATTTATCTGCTTTAAATAATCCTCAGTGTCACCCCCCTGTCCACAGGACAGCAGAGCACCCAAGTGCCAGTCTGACTTTACCCGCCTCTTACCATGTTCTGCACTTGTCTGTGCAGTGACTCTGCTGATCCCCAAATACCTTCTGAGTTTTCTGCAACTCTGCATTTGCTTATGTTATTTCCTCTCTATTCACTCATTCAACAAATATTTATTGAGAAACTTCAGGCATTGTCTTTGTTTCTAGAGTGCGCTGCTCAATATGGTAGCTACTAACCCCATGTGGCTATTTAAATACAAATTTTAAGTGAACAGGGGGATAAATGGTGATGAAAAAAATAAAATGAATTTAATTTTTTTTCTTTTTCTTGTGAATTTAAATTTTAAAATCCATTTCCTGAGTTGCACTAGCCACATTTCTAGTAGCTCAATAGAGGCTACCATACCCAGTTCAGATTTCTAATATTTCCATCATCAGGAAAGTTACGTTGCACAGTTTTCTACTAGAGACACAGTGGTAAAGAAGACAGACAAGGTCCCTGTCTTTGGGGAGCTGTCATTCTAGTGAGAAAGACAGACAAGAAACAAACATTATCCCGTCATCCTAAGTACCATTAAGAAGACACTGAACTGAACAGTGGGCTGTGGGGGCTGGTACTCACCGTCATCTCCTGTCAGAGTTATGTTCCAGCCTTTTAAATTCAGCTCAGTTAACAACTCTGCCATGGAGCTTTCCTTGAAAGGCTCAGACCAAAATGTTTGTTCTTTTCTGAAAATGGCATTAGCAGTTCGTGCCTTAATCATCACTTTGTCACATGCTGGTTTTTATGATTGGAATTTCTGCACCTCTCTTAAAGGTCCATTGAATTATGAGAGGAGTCCTTGGCTCTACTCCAGCTCTAGCTCTGTGGTCTGTCACTTTGAATTCCTGTCTCTTTACCATGCTTTCTTTTTCTTCACAGTGTTTATCACTACCTGACTTTATAAAATACATATATTTATTACCAGACTTCCCTTCTGGAATGTAGATTCTGTGAGGGAGTGGATTTTATCTGTTTTGTTAACTGCTTTCTCCCTGGTGCCTAGGACATTGCCTGGCAGGTGGCCAGCGCTAGGTAAATATTTGCTGAGTGAATTCTTGAGTAGCCTTGGTGAACCATTTCATCTTCTGAGAAGTTCTGTCCCTCTCTGTGAGATGGCTTGGTAATACTTGTTTTGGGAGTGTATTTGTATGAGAAAGTGCCTCCTAGGTGTCAGGGCTCAGGAAGGGTTTCTTTAATGCATCACAGACCTGGACCTGGAGGTTCAAAACCTCAGGCTATTTCCCAGGCCTATGTGCCTAAAGGTGGGGAAAAAGGACCTGAAACCTTGGGTCACTACCTCTGAAATCAGGTTGGCTTTGTTGCCTTAGTGTCAGGGCCAGGAAAAGAGTAAACTGGCTCACTATTCTGCCCAACCTGAGACCTGAGTGCCTGCCTGATGACAGTCCTCAGCCCTCATCTGAGCCAGTCTGGCACTGGAGTGGGTATGGACATCAATGAGCAGGAAGTCACATTCTTCTCTCCTCATCTGTCAGGTGACTCTGAACAACGTGGAAATCTGCAGTGAAAACATCTCTACTCT
Organism: Lasiurus cinereus; assembly: GCA_011751065.1. Classification (NCBI taxonomy): domain Eukaryota; kingdom Metazoa; phylum Chordata; class Mammalia; order Chiroptera; family Vespertilionidae; genus Lasiurus; species Lasiurus cinereus. The sequence goes on from JAAGEH010000452.1 coordinate 16,064,040, forward strand.
GAAGAAGACGCTGGAGGTACGGAGGAATTGCCTACAGCTTTGAGCTACTGCAGTCTCCCCGGGAGGAAGCCCTGTGCACTCCTGGTGGGACTGTAGCATTCAGAGCATTGAGCCAGTCTCTCCTTTCGAGTACTGGAGGGCTTCACTAGTGTGTGTGACCATATGAAGAACTCTGGCCCAAGATCTGGGAGATCAGAATTTAGATTAGATCTTCCAGCACATACTTAGCATGTGACCTTGGACAAAAGTCTTAACTCTCAAAGCTTTAGTTCTCTCATCTATTAAATGATGCCCTAATTTGGATTTGGTGGGTGGCATAATTAAAAAATACAAAAAAAAAATCGCTTCTCGGCCTTTTGGCTAAGATCAAGTGTAGTAAAAAATACAAAAAACAAAACAAAACACATGGTTGAAAACCCTATAAAAATGATAAAGCCCTCTATAAATGTAAGAGATTAAGATGAGATAGAGTCACCAAACCTTGTACAAAGCTGGTCGCTGTTACTATTTTTTAAAGGAAGGCTGCATAGTATATTGAAAATTGTTTGCACTTGGAAGTCAGATACCCCTGAGTTCAAATCTCCACTTGACCACTGACCAGTGGTGCAGCCTAAGGCAAGTTCTGTACCCTCCCTGAGCCTCAGTTTTCTCATTTGTAAAACAGGGAGAGTGATCTCTGGCCCCCCAGGGTGGTTGTGAGAATTGAACTAGATAATGTAAAGCACCTGGTACATGAGAGGGATGCAATAATAGTACATTGTGTTAATAGTTACATATAACGGCATGGAGCAACCACTTTAAGTATTAGAAGACAAGGGGCCCAACTCTGCCTCTGGGGAAGGAGGGAGGCCAAGGTCCTTCTCCCTCGTGGCACTTGTACTCGGGTCTGCTGCAGAAGCACAGAGCTCCACATGCTTAGGGCTGGGCAGACTGAGGAGGCTGGGGGTCAGCACACAGAGAAGAATTGAACCTAGGAATGTCTCTCTCTAAAGGTATGAAGAGATGTCTGGTTTTTGTTTCTTATTCACATCCCTTAACACTGGTCCCCCCAGATTACAAAGAGGGAAGTGGGAGTCAAATGGCTAGCCACCAGGATAGAATCTAGGTTTCTGAAACCCACTCAGAATTGGCCTTAGGATTGGCCTTAGCTGTTCCCAGAGAAGGCTACAGTAGGAAAAATGGCTGGTTGCATGTTGCTGCCCTCCCCACACCCCTAGCCCTTACTCAGAAGCCTGAAAATTGGATGTTCTCTCCTAGAGTGACTGTACCAAGCTGTTCAGCCAGGGTATTGGTGGGGAGCAGGCCCAGGCCAAGTTTGACAGTTGCCTTTCGGACTTGGCTGCTGTGTCCAACAAATTCAAAGATCTCTTGCAGGTAAGCCCCAGGTTCAGCTATTGGCTGAATCCTCTGCCTGTGCTGCTTGGAGATTGTTACTGGCTTACCGTGGGCTCTGTGTATAAAGAAACTGGAAGGAGGGGTGAAGAAATAGCATGCAAGCTACTGAAAGTATGCGATCCCTGAGACTAAAGCCCCCATTGGTCTTTCAGCAGTGCAACTGTCATACTGACAAGCTAGCATTCTGGCCCTCTAGAATCTGCACTTGGCCCCACTGTGTCAAGAGCTCTCAGAAAGGTGCTCTGAGGAAATGGAACCACTTAGACCTAATGCTTAGCCTTAGTCACAGGTGCTGCATAGTAGTAGGCACCCAAGTCTCTTCCTTTTTTTTTTTTTAATAAAAATTTTTTTTTATTGATTTGAGAGAGAGAGAGATAAAGAGAAACATCAATGAAAGAAATACCTATTGGCCTACAGGGGATGGAGCCCGCAACCCGGGCATGTGCCCTGACTGTAATCAAACTGCTGATGTATAGGGCGATGCTCAATCAACTGAGCCAGGGCCGGAAATCTTTGCTTTTGAGCGTGTACACCAAGCATGTCAAACTCGTAGACTATAGGCCCCATGTGGCCCACAATGAATATTTTTGTGGCCTAGCCATTATAATGGTATGTAAGAAACATTTTAATAAAAATTTCATAACTTAATTTTTACAATATCCTGTTATATATAATTATTAATACCGAATTACAACGTTCGCTAATGACTGATTATTATAATCGTGTCATTACACTTACCCGCAGGTGCATCATTTCTCTGCACTAATACTAGCAGCGAATATTTTAGCAGCCGATTGCCACATCATTGGTCTTGTACTGACTTGTTTGGTGTGCGCAACAGGAAATATTTTGTTTTCGGAGAAAAAGAAAATAGGTTTATTTGCATTACGCTTATTAATTTGTGCAGTTATGCAGTGTCTGGTAAGTTAATGCTCAAAAAATATTAATTTTTATTAAAATGTTCTATTATGTTAACGATTACTCATTTATTTCAGCCCTTTGTCTTCGGCATGTCTCTATGGAAATAAACCTACATTTCTATGAAAATTGAAGTTTTTGTTTTTTTTGCAGCCCCCATAAACTTAAACCTTGTTTATTTGGCCTGTGATAGCCTTTGAGTTTGACATGCTTGTTGTACACATTAGCCTCTAGGCCTTACCTCTGGCCTGGACCTGAACTGGCACAAATCTGGAAAGGAACTGATGTTCCTGGCCTCTTTTATCAGCATTATCCCTTATACTTCAAACAAGGCCTGCAGATAGTGTCAGAGCTGCAAGAATGCCCTGGCAGTCAAGGATGGAGCTGGAGAAAGGAAAGGAGTGTGTGTTGTGGGGGAAGAGTGCCTTCATGGTCTGGTACTTGTACTTTGCAGGAAGGACTAACAGAGCTAAACAACACAGCAATCAAGCCACAGGTGCAGCCTTGGATCAACACCTTTCTCTCTGTTTCCCACAACATTGAGGAGGTAAGCCTGACCACAGGTAGCCATCAAGCTCAGGATTACCCTCTTGCTCCCTTCTCCCCCAGCTAGAGGGCAGTGGAACTGTCTAAACAGACTAGTCTAGTCCTCACACACTTCTCAGGCCCACTTCCCTCACCCCCATAGCCTAGCTTCCTCCCAGGAAACAGGCTGGTCCTGTAGGCAGAAGGGTTCAGAAAAACATTTAAAGGGCGTTTACCTTGACCTGACATATCTCCTTATTGAGGCTCTTTTTTCTTTTTTTAACCTAAGGATTTTGTTCCTAGAACAGGGGAGGGGAATCTTCTTTCTGCAAAGGGCCGTTTGGATATTTATAACTTCATTTGTGGCCATACAAAATTATCAGCTTAAAAATTAGCCTATATTTGGTCATGCATTTAATTAACTCACCCCTAATACCTTAGCAAGACCAGATTAAATGATTTCTCAGGCCATATAGGGCCCGCAGGCCAGGCATTCCCCACCCCACCCTTGCTGTAGAACATGAGATGCAAGAGTGAGTAAAATGCCAGGAGCTTTACCATATTGTGTGCGCCCTGGGTATAGGCCAGGGCCGTTTGCCAGTGGGAAGTGTGGTGCAGAAGTAGTCACTGCCAGCTGCAATGTCCAAGCTGGTTTTAAGGTGGATGAGTCAAAAGCTACTGAGGAAGAAGAACTCTTCTGTTAGAAGGGTGGAAGTGGGTGGGGGTAAATTGTTCTTCTTGGAGAAGTCCCTAGTGACCCGTCTTGCTTCCTAACAATAGGAAGAATTCAATGACTATGAGGCCAATGACCCTTGGGTGCAACAGTTTATCCTTAACCTGGAGCAGCAAATGGCTGAGTTTAAGGTGAGCAGGGGTTCTGGCAACCAGCTTATGGAATTACCCACATCTGCCCAAATCAGCAGCCTGCTGAGAACCCTGAAAGCCCTCCCAAGTCCCAGCCTATAGAAACACTCCTTGATGGCTTCATGTGACTGTCCCTACCCCCAAAAAACTACTGTGTAGACAGAGGGATAGGTGGGGCTTCCACTGATGTCTAGCCTCTGTGTGTAGGCCGGCCTGTCTCCAGTCATCTATGACAATCTGACCAGCCTCATGACCAGCTTTGTTGCAGTCGAATTGGAGAGAGTGGTGCTAAAATCCACCTTCAACCGGGTAAGATCAAGGGAGTACAGGTCCCAGCTCTGTTTCTCCTTTGTGAAAATGGGGTCTGTCATTTGCATCATTAAACAGTGACTGGGCTTATGTTCCCCTGCAGCTGGGCGGTCTGCAGTTTGACAAGGAACTGAGGTCACTCATTGCCTACCTTACCACGGTGACCACCTGGACCATCCGAGACAAGTTTGCCCGCCTCTCCCAGATGGCCACAATCCTCAATCTGGAGCGGGTATGTGAGGTCCCTCAGCCTAACCAGGGAAAGGTGTCTGGGAAGAGAGCATAGACCACATTTGGATGCCAGCCACTCCACCAAAACGCCAGCAGCCCAGCCCTGCCAGGAACCCTCTTCCTGGGCTCCACTGTTCTGAACTTGGTGGAACCAAAGCCTTCCCTCAGGATAGCCCCCTCCTGGCTGACGTGGCTCTGTTCTTCCCACAGGTGACTGAAATTCTAGATTACTGGGGCGCCAACTCTGGCCCGCTGACATGGCGCCTCACCCCTGCTGAAGTGCGTCAGGTGCTGGCTCTGCGCATAGACTTCCGCAATGAGGACATCAAGAGGCTGCGCCTGTAGCCACCAGGGTGAGCCCACCTGGCCCATCGCACTGAGTGGCCACAGCCAAGGAGCTGAGCAAGGCTGTCTGGCATGAGGAGAGCTCTGACAGCCCACCCTGTTCCACCACTGGCAGCAGGGAAACAAGGCATTGGCTCACTCCACTCTGCACTCACGCCGAGCGGGGTGGTGCTTTGGGAGTAGCCTCTTCCCACAAGGGGTGGGTCTCCTTGAGCTCCTAATTGGTGGGCAAGTCAAGGCAGGCCAGCCTTCTCCATGGTGGTCATGGTCTCCCCCTCCGGACACTGCAGCAGACTGCCAACCCTAAAGGATTTGGGTGCATCTGGGGACCTAGAGAATTAGGTTTACTCTGAGAAGAGGATGTGATATTATGTCCACTCCGATTAAAGAGATTCCTTGGAGAAATGCCAGTGTGCTGTTTTCAGGGAGGGCTGGGTGCTACAGGCAAGACGGGTATACCAGCTGCACTGAAATGTGAACGCAAAAGCCTAAAGCCTCAGCTTCCATTCCCAGAGTGGCACACAGCTCCTACCAGGACCCACTTCATAGCTGGTGATTCACCTGACCCTGGACTCCCATTCCCCTCTTGGACCTTCAGTACCAGAAGCTGGACCGTCCCCAGCGCAGTTTCCCACAGTGCCCGGAGAGGTGGGAATTCCTCCTGGCAGAACAAAAGCGCTCTCTGAGGACAACTTCGAAGGGCAGATTCGGTTTATTCCAAGAAGGTCACAGTCCTGAAAACCTACTGCCCATAGGCTCTGGGCCACATGGCACAGTCAATGGTACAGGTTAAGGCCTGAGTTGGCAGTGACTGGCTATAGACCTCACTGGCTCACTTCCACAGACTATGGGTCTGGACCCCACCCCTACTCCCACTCCCCCATCCAGTCAGCCTGCGAGTGAGTACTGAGCATGAAGTCTATTCAGGCAAAAGCCTGGCCTCTAAGGAAGGCTACAGGAAATGCCTCAAAGGGTCTCTTCAGGGTCAGCCTTATCAAGGGACCCAGCTTCTGCTAGGATGGTTGTCATCCCCTTCCTGAGCCCCCATGGAGAGTAAGGAGGTCAAGGCCCCAGCTGGGCCTCGGGTTAGTAAAGGCCACAAAGAACACTGAGCTTAGGACCTTCCTATGTCCGGATGGAGCAGAGGCCAAGCCTAGGCCACAGTTAATCAAGAGGTCACAGTCCTGTTCCCAAGCGTGGTGCCTCTCTCACCAGAGGGCTGGGCCCAAACTCAAGTCGGCTTCCTTTGCGAGCAGGTCCATAAAGAGGTAGGTGGGGAGTCGGAGGCGGAGTGCTCTGAAGGGAGGGGCTGCTGTAGCTCCAGGTTTTCTCCTCTTGCTGAGGGACAAGCCTCAAGGGTCGGGGCGTCAGGTTGAGTTCTCACTCCCCAGCTGCAGGCTCAGGCCCTGAGTGTCCACTTCTACCAGGTGGACGCTGTAGTTCCCGAGGCCCTGGGAGCAAATGAAAAGAGGTGTGTAGAGGGCTCTGTGCAAATCTGTGGCCTTCTGGAGGCTGACCTGAGGCTGTAGGGCCAGGGGGACATGTAGCTGTAGCCCCTAGTTAGCCAGTGGGCCACAGTAAGGGCTCCTGCCCCCCACCAATTACCATCCCCAACACCATCAGGTACCTCAGTCTTGGCCAGCACGGCCTCCAGAGCCTTCTTTTGCTTTGGCTCCTTGGTCAACAGATAGAGAAAGCCCCCACCGCCTGCCCCTGCCAGGCTCTGGCCATACACGTGGGGGGCCAGGACATCCATTATTCGCCGCACAGCCAGGGGCTCACAGCCTGGAGCCATGAGCTTCTTCTGCTCCCAGTACAAGGTCAGGCACTGGCCCAGCAGAGGCAGGCTTCCTGGGGTGGGGGCAGAGAAGGGAAAGGCATGTATGAGCCAGAACATTCTGTTAATGCCCATTTATTGATACTGAAGTGCCAAGACGTGCTGCTCAACCAGGGGCTGGAAACAAGTAAAGGCCACCTCACAAGGTTGTCTGAGGACCCGTGCACATAAAACTGACATGGTGCCCAGCAGTGGTCAGTGAATGATACAGCCACTCACTTGAACCTGCTTAGCTCTGACTCCCTGGCCCTCGGTTAAAGGGCCCAGCCTCTTCCCCCACCTGCTTCTTGGTAGACAGGACTGGAGGCCTTCCCCATGATGCAAGTATTGTCCTGAGATATGGCTCCCACCTAAGTGAGAGCCTAGGGAGTGACTTGCTATAGACCACACCGGCTCACTTCCACAGACAAGGCTTCTGTCCCCGGGGGCCTAACACCTGGGGCCTGTGCCAGCCTGAAAAGGCCCCTGGCCTTAGACCCATGAGCGACAAGACCCTCACTCCTGGTGCCCTGCCCCTGGGAAGAAGCATCTCACCTTGGTGGAAGGCTTTCATGCACTCCTCCGTGTGCCGCACTAGGCTGTGGGCATTCTGTACCACGGCAGGCAGCCGGGCATACCAGCTCCTCAGCACATCCTGCAGATGGGGCAGGAGGGTGCAGTGAAGGGCTGGGCCCTGCTGAGCTTCTGCCTCCCTTCCTCCTCCTGGGCTGGGGCTCACCTGCAGCAGGTTCCGCGCCAGGCGGGTCTTGCCAGTGTACACCAGGAGTAGGTGGTCATTGAGTGTCTGGACAAAGCCCTCAGGCACAGTGACCTCTTCCACCTCCACCTTCAGTGGCAGCTGAGCCCGGGAGCGCCCCACCTTGATGCCAGGCAGCAGACCACCCACTTGGTCCTGCCAGCCACCTCCTGTGAACCCAGAGTCCATCGCTGTTAGAGCCTGTCTGGCCCAACTTCTCTCTCCCAGCCCAGGCTCTGTCAGGAACCAGCTCCAGCTGGAACAAGTGAGCTGTCCAGCTTCTGTCACCAGCCTCGGAAGCAGGATGAGCCCGGCAAGAGAAAGGATTTCACTCCAGAACCCAGCTTGAGTGGTTACTGGTTAATGTCTGTCCCAAATAGACGGTTTAATTTTTGAGAGCAAGGGCCCTGTATTTGTTCATTTTATCCCCAGGGTCCAACATGGAGTTGGATACTCAATAGTTGTCACTTGACTAAATGAAGGGTTTGAATGGTACCTCTCAAAAGAAAACTAGAAAGGCCTTCCTATTTGCCCCTCTTGCAAGTAACTACCTGTTATGGGATGTGAGTCATTACAACAAAAGGAGGGGGTGGGCTACAAAGGGGCCGAAAAAGGTGACATAGTCGGCATCTATGCATCTTTGTCACAGTTTCCTGCTGAGAATCACGATGGGGATGAAGCCTGGTATCCTGGGTGACCACAGCACCCTAGGATCGTGCCGATAAACCTCCATGTGCTCCCCGTTGGGCATGAATTCCAAGGGGCCATGGTGGCAAGAAGAGGGAGAAGCCTGTGATCACAGCCATGTTCTGGGCCCTCAGTGCCCCCCACATGGCTGCCGGGAAGGGGAGGTGGGCACAAATGACCATAGCCCAAGGGAGGGCAAGTTGGTTGGGAAGGCGGGCTGAAGGTCCTGTCCCCTGCTACAAACCCATTCTGCCCAGCCCCACCCTCAGGGACAGTCTTGGATGGCAACCAAGTCGTGAGGAATAAACAAGTACTTAACACACATGAAGGCATAGCACAGAATCTCTAGGGGCTGCTAAAACACCAGCTCCTTTGAAGTAGAAATATTTCAACTTGAACATCACCAGAGGTCAGAGTGATAAGGAAGGAACAGCCGTTATGTGGCTGTCGGCAAGCCCAGGGGAGCCCCAGAAGCGCTTGGGAAAGTGCCAGTGGCCTCCCTCCCAGCAGGGGCAGCCCCGTACCTGTGGTGAGCACCTGCTCCAGGTGCAGCACTGCGTGGATCAGGGCCTCCCTGCTCACCTTCCGGCCTGCGGCCCGCTGCAAGGCGGCCAGGGCAGTGCCCGCCAGGATGCTGCTGGTGCCTGCAGGGCAGGGAAGAGGTCAGCCGGGCGTGAAACACCTCTGCGCAGCCCGAACTGCCCCACCCCCTTGGTTGGGCAGAGGTAGTGAGGAGGAAGCAAGGAGAGGCTGGAGGGCAGGGATGGAGGGCTGGCAGCAGGACAGGGCTCACTCACCAAGGCCAGAGCCGTGGGGCAGCTCGGACCAGGTGTGCAGCTCGAAGCCGCCCCCAAAGGTGCGCAGCAGCTGCTCACTCAGCGAGAGCTTGGACCTGACGTGCACAATCCCCGCACAGATGAAGGCTGCCTTCAGCAGGGCCCCTGCGGAGGGACCAGCACCAGGCAAGGCCTTTGGTCTCTGAAGGCAGAAGCAGACATACCGCCCACCGCCACTATTTCCCACCTAGGGGCTCATCGAGGGGACAAAAGCCCAGCAGCAGTGCAAGCCCCATCCCAGAGCCCCAAAAAGACCTCTGGGCTCCCCAACACGGGCAAATGTGCCAGCTCTACCTCCTGTAGCTGCACACACCTGGGCAAGAAGACCTCGGGGCTCCACAAGCTGAATGGCTAGCCCTCAAGCCAGGCCCCGGTGGCCAACAGGGTCTCCAGGGTTCTGCCCTACCCCCCAGCGAGCTATGTGTGCCACTCCCACCGGCAGACGTCCTGGGCGCCCTGACCTGGAGCATGGGGCTGGCAGTAGTCCTTCAGGTCCTCCAGGCTCCGGCATGCTATCCTCAAGGCCATCTCATCCCGCCGAGGCCCCACTGCCAGCCACAGCTCAGGCTCCCAGATGCGGCGAGCTCTGGCCCCAATGGGCCGGCGGCCATCCACCCGCACAGCCAGGCCCAGCACTGCCCCGCCAAGCTCATAGGCAAGGGGAGGCGTGTCGCTCCAGCCTCCTGCAGCAAGTGAACAAGACCATGCTGGTCAGGGGGCTGCCTGCCCAGCGCTGGGGTGGCTACCCTCATCCCCCCACCTTCACCAAGGGGCTCACCGGAGAAATCCACGCGAGCTGGGCTCTCAGCCACCACCCACTGCCCAGGTGCCGGCAGCCCCACGGGCTCCGTGGAGACAAAGTGCTGGGCGGACATCACGGCCTGGCGGATCAGGATCTGCCCCGCCCCCTCGTAGTGGCGAGCGGCTCGCACCAACAGGACTGGCCTGCCAAGAGGGAAGGGAGAGATGGCAGCGTGCAGCCCCACGCTGGGGGCAGGCTGCCTGAGTTTGGGCCCTGACTCCCTTAGGCCCCACCTCTCTCTGGGTTTGCACCCCTAAGAATGATCAGGGGCTTCTCCAGGGTTCTGACATCATTAGCACCCCCACCTGCTCAGCCACTTGTCCCGCTCCTGGGCAAGTGCCTTCACACCCCCAGCCAGGTCTCCACACTCCAAGTACGAGAAGGGACGAATCCACTCGGGATTGGCAGCCGGCCCACTCCGTAAGCCACCATGGCCTTCTGCCATGCAGCCCAGGACGTCTGCCACGCAGGCCAGTGCCCGGGCCGCCACACCTGGGTCTCCTGCACCTGCTGCAACTGAGGGACCAGAAGCCAGGTGGTTAGGGAAGGGATCCACCCACAATGCCCTCTTCCCCAAGAGACTTCAACAGCCCCCAAACATGCCTGATCCTTCACACCTCTCCACTTTACCCAAGATGCACCCTCGCCTGTGAATGCACACCCCACTCCTCCGCTTGGCAAAGTTCTCATCCTGCCATCCCCCACCCAGCCCAGCTGTGCCTCTTACCCCCACCCAGGTGGTCCAGAGTGGTTAAGAACTCAGACTCAACGGGAACCAGTTTGGCTCAGTGGATAGAGCGTCAGGTCCCAGGTTCGATTCCAGTCAAGGGCATGTATCTTGGTTGTGGGCACATCCCCAGTAGGGGGTGTGCAGGAGGCAGCTGATCGATGTCTCTCTCTCATGGATGTTTCTAACTCTCTATCCCTCTCCCTCTCTGTAAAAAATCAATAAAATATATTAAAAAAAAAAAAAAAGAACTCAGACTCAGGGTCAAACTGCCTGTGTTCGGTCTCAGTGCCACCCCGCCAGCTGTTTGGCTGCAGGTGGATAACTGAAATAGGGGTCACTTTCCACAATCACTGGGGTCATTACCGAGGTGCTGCCTGAGAGAGCCTGCCACATCCCCTGAGGCTCTGGCACCTACGTTTAGCATCCAGTACAAAACACGCAGGGTTTGCTGATGCTCATTGGACCCAGAGGCTCGGGCCCGGGCCTCAGCCCCTCACCAAATGCCCTACTGACAAGAATGAAGCTCCCAGGAACCTGAAAGCCAACCCCATCGTGTCTCTCCCCTGCTTGGAAATATCCACCTCCTGTCACCAACCCAGAGAGCAGGTGATGCAGGGTCTGGCTTCCCCACACAGAAACCCAGCAACTCACCCTGGTCCAGCGTGGCCAGCAGGAGCCCGGGGCAGCCCTCGCGGACGGCAGCCCGGATCAGCGGGCGCAGGCTGAGGTCCTGCCTGGCCTCAAGCACCTTGCGCGCCTTATGCAGGGCCTGGCGGAAGAACAGGTCCCGGCGGAAGTCCAATGTGGCACCCCGGTCCAGGCAAGGCTGCAGCTGCTCCCAGGACAGACGCCAGGAGGCCCGCCAGGCCCACAGGGCCTCGCCCCCATCCTCCTGGGGGTCTAGCATCCACAGCATGTCCCTGGGCCCCAGGGCCCTCGAGGGGTGAAGCACAGGAAAGAGGCGGGCACTGAGAAGGCAACGCTCGGTGGGGGGCGTGTCCGGGTTCCACAGGTCCCAGTTTCTGATGTGGGGAGAAGGCACGTTAGCAGGAGGGAAGCCTGGGCTCCTCTTCCTCCCCGTCAATTGGGAGCTGGCTAATTGACGGCAGGGACGGGGAGAGGGACAGGCAGGACAAATTCCTCTAGGTGGCACAAGCAGGCAATTTCGGGAGGGAGACCAACTGCCCTTCCCCCTTCCCCAGGCCTCTGAACCAAACCCCAAAGCCTGAGCACCGGCAGGAATTAGGAACTGTCCAGGGGGAAGGGCTGGGGAGGATCAGACTGCCCCCGAACCACCCCAGGCCCCAGGGCTGGTGGGGGGGCAGGTGCTGCTCTGGGGCTGAGGCAGAGGTGAGCCTGGAAGAAGTGCCCGCCCCGGCTGCCGAGGCCCGGAGGCCCATGGAGGCCGCCGTCTTACCGAATGCCGGTCTTCTGGAAGAACTCATTCCAGGACATGTTAAGGTATGTTCCTGTCCCCTGTCTCTGGGGGGAAGCGGAGGAAGCAGTCAGGGCTTCGGGGACCACAGGAAGGGGGGCGGGGGGGGGGTCAGGGACACTAAGACCAGAGGGGACAGGAGGAGAGACTTGCACATGTGAAAGCAGCTTCTGAAACTGTGTGTCAGGCCCTGGAGCTCAGCGATCCTGCCCAGGTTCTAGGCGCAGAATCCCGGTTCTAGGCCCAATCCACTCTAATGGGCTCTGCAGCCCAAGGCCGGCCACCTCCCTCTCTGAACCTCAGCCTCCGGCCTGGCAGAGCAGCTGAGGAGGGAGGTAAAGGCAGGGCGAAACTCTACCACTACAGCCTCTCCCGCAGGCCAGCGCTCAGCGAACCCTGCCGTGGAGTGGAAACGGGGCTGGGGTCCCTGGGCTCCCCAAAGCCTGAAGAGGAGGGTGAGGGGGCGCGGGGCGGGCACCTACTTCCCAGCTGTCCAGGCGTCCGAAGAGAGTGAAGGCCCGAACAGGGGCTCCGTGCAGCCGCACGTGGTGCCCCTGCAGGACAAGATCGTGCAGCTCCAAGCCGTGCAGCGCCTCGGACTGGGCTGTGTCCAGGCCACTCACAAAGCAGCCAGTTCCGATGTGAATGGGGCCCTGGCAAGGGAGAGGGCAGGCATCTGAGGGGGCAGTGCCGCTCCAGGCACCCCCTCACACACACACACACACACACAGGGCCTGGCCCCCGGCCTGGCCCCCAGCCTGGCCTTCCCGCTGCCCTGCTCTCGGGCCTCACCTGGAGGTGGCAGTGCTGCAGGACACTCGCAGCACCCAGTCGGACGGCGCCCTCCAGCAGGCAGTTGGCCACGGAGCTCCCGGCCCCGAGGAGCTGCAGCTCCTGAGCAGCCAGGGAGAAGGTCGTGAGCGCCCTCTACCCCTGCGCTGGCCCCGGCTTCAGGCTGACTCTCATCCCACCCGTTCACGCGGCTCCCCGGGGCAAGCCCTCCTGCACAGTCCCTCAGGGAAGTCTGGACTCAGTAATGGAGGTCCCGCCAGAGGGCAGCTTCCCCAGAAAACCTCTCCCACCAGTCCAGGGACCCCACCGCTCAGAGGGCAGCCTCAGAAATCTGCCTGTCCCCTTCCTCCGCACCACGGCACTGACCCAGGCCCGTCACCTCCAAGGTGCTTGTCTCCCCAAGCAGTCCCCAAAGGAAGGGGTGGGGTCTTCTCTAGCTGCTCCATCGGGCAGACCTGCATGCAGAGCCCTAACTTGACCACTTCCTGGCTCTGTGGCCTTGGGCAAGTTACTTAACCTGTCTGAGCCTCCACTGCCTCGAGCCACATGGGGATAATGGCATCGTTGTTCCTGGGTAATCTGTCCCAAGCGTGGGCTAGTCCCTCCCTTTCCAGGAGCCCCTCTCCCACCTGTCCTCAGGCCCCTCCACTGGTCTTACCTCCACCTGGGAGTGCACCACCTGGGCCCCAGGAGCCTTGGGGAACGTGAGGCTGAGCAGGAACTCGCTGGCCGAGGTGGTCATGTAGCTGTAGCTGCCGTCAGGGATATAGGCTGTAAAGATACAAGCAATGACCCCGCCCCCACGCCTGCTGCTGCTCTGGGCCCCGCCAGGCCTCCAGCCAGAGGACACATCTTCATCAGGCCGGGAGGGCAGGCCTAGCAACGGGCCCCCGGTGCTGAGGGGGAAGCTCAAACCCAGAGGGGCTCAGGCACCTGCCCAAGGTCACACAGCTAGAACACGGAAAGACTGGGCCTGGAGCCCAGGAAGAAGACAAAAGGAAGAGAGTTATGGGGGGCTGGGGGGAGTCGGGGGGTGTCAGGCCTCTGGGTTGGGAGAGGACAATGGGCTGATACCTGCACTAGGCCTGCCTGGCCCAGGAGCCCAGGGACCAGGCAGGAGGCAGCCTTGTATCTCTGGGCAGGGGGTCCTCACTCTGTGGTCTCCCTACCCAGGGAGCCGAGAGGCAGCACCCACCCATGGTGAGTGGCTGATCACGAAGCTCCCTCCACAGCTTGGCCCGAGCAACCCGAAGGTAACCCTCGACGTCTGTGTCTCTTTGCCCCATTTCCGGAGGCCGCCCGGCCAGGAAGTCCTCTCGGCTCACATTCCGGGCCATGCACAGCAGGATGTCGAAAAACAGGGACAGCTGGGACAAGGATAGGAAGCACAGCTGTTGGGGGGTTTCTCGGCCAAACCGGGGCAGTCCCATCCCCAGGACACGGACCCTGAGAGGGGGAGGGGCTGGCTTCAGGTCACAGAGCCAGTGTCAGGGCCTTTCCGCCAGGCCAGGGCCCCCGGGCCCCACCCTCAGTCACCTGGACAGGCCGGGCTCCGGAGTCCAAACCCATGTAGGTGCAGGCATCCAGCGGGGGGCTCACGTGAGTGGCCAGGAGGTGCTCAGCAGTCTCCACAGAGAAAAAGGCGACTCCGGAGACCTGGAGGAGCCCCCAGGAGGGTCAGGTGGGGGGAGCCTGGGGTCAGGCTTGGGCCTGAGTTGGGGAAGACACATAAAGATGGACCCGAAGGCTGGCTGCTCTGCCAGGCAGAGTCTCATCTTCGGGACCACTCCTGCACCCAGATCCCAGGCTTCCTAGGGGCTGGGGGTCCCCTGAACAGGCACCTCCTGGGACCCCTCTCAGTTTTCAGGCCTCCTCCCAAACCTACTTCTCTATCATCCCCTGGCCTGGTTCCAGCCCCTTCCCTCCCCCTCAGATCCTTGTCCTTCATTCTAGAAGGAGCCCCCAAGTCGGCCTCCGGACTTCCTCCCAGTGCATTCCCGAACTTTCTCGCCTTCTTGTTCTAGCCTTTCTCAGATCCTGGCTCCACCTGCTCCTCCACCACAGATTCTGGTTCTATCCTGCCCTGGAATCTTCTAGAAGGAGTAGAGCTCTTTCCCGAGCAGGAAGGCAAACCCTCCCTTTCCCCACGGGGTCCCCAAAGCCTCCCCCGAACCTGGGTGGCAGCCATACCAGTGGCACCCGCCCGTCAGGCCTGGCACACCGCTGTATGTCTGCCTCGCTGCCCTGGTAGTGAATGTCTAAAACGAAGCCCTGTGTCGGGGGAGAAAACAGAGTCAGGGAAGGGGCCGAGGACCAGCAGGAACAGGGGCACAGCACGGGTGTTCTCCCGTGAAAACCCAGGTGCCTGTCCTGGCAGGAACCAGCATGCTCCGGGGAGCGCCATCCCACTCGACAGTGGAGGGCTTTGCAGATCTTCCCGGCCTCCCCCCTCCCGCCGGCACAGAGACGGGCACAGGGGCCATTGCACTGCAAGTCTGGTGCAAGACTCAGTGAGCAGGAGAGCCGTTGCCATAGAGGAAAGCCCTCCGAATCCAGACTGTACCGGCAAGTCCGGCGCGAGAGGCCGCCCAGAGCACAGGACCGGGAGGAGGCCAGCCCAGCCCGGCTCAGTGGCCCGGGCCACTGCCCCAGGGGCACTACCTGGGCGTCGGTGAGGTAGACACCATGGTTCCGGGCGTAGGCTGTGGTTCCGGGGAAGGCGATCACTCTGGCTCCCCGGAAGCCGTCCCAGCTGATCCCTAGGAGTAGAGAAGTCAGGAGCCTTCCTGGGGCCCCGACCCCAGGCAGGGAGGCCCCGACTCGGTAAAGATAAGAGCTCAGGGCAGGGGCATCTGGGCACCTCTACCAGGAAAAGATGGTCCCCAGGCCAAAGGGACCTTCCTCTGGGAGAACGACAATGCCTCCCCTCCCAAAGTGCCACCGCAGCCCTGGAGGGCAGAAGGGGCAGGGCTGGTGTCTCCATTCAACAGCTCCCCTCCCCAAGAGGGCAGAGGGCCAGGCCCAGAAACGGTGCGCTGGGCCAGGCACAGACCCCCTCCGGCTAGGCCAGGGAGGAGGTCCCAGCCTTCTCGGGCTCACCTGGGTTGGGAGGAACCGACAGCAGCATGTCGGTGCTGCAGACCCACACGCCTGGCGGGGAGCCGGGGCCCAGCTGCGGGAGAGAGGGTGGATGGTAGCCTGGCCCAGCCCTTCCTCTGCTCCCTCCAGCCCCGTGTCCAGCCCGTCCCCCTGCTCCAGGGAGACTCCGAGGTAACAGGGGCCTTCCCAGACCCTCCTGCCCACCTCCTGGGACCACACCTCCCTCCCGGTTTGGCCAACACTAACTTCCTAAAGTTCTAACTCTAGATACCCCCAAAGCCATTCTCCCCCTGGCACCCCTTCTGAGCCAGGACACGCTCTAGCTGCTGGGGCAATGAGAGAGGAACAAGACCCTGCGACACGTGCTGGCCTCACCTGATAGGTCATGATGTCCAGCAAGTGATCCAGGTTGTAGACCAGCGCCTCCACGGGGGCCTGGGGGTTCTCCACGGGGAGGCAGGTGAAGGCCCGGCCACAGTCCTCGAAGGGGAAGTCTCGGCCCTATGGGGGAAGCGGGACAGGGGAAAGGGCCCTTGGGGCCGAGAGACTGGGGACAGCCCAGGGGCTGTGCAAAGGTGTAAAGTCATCAAGCTAGAGTGTTTTCTCATGTAATGTTCCCAATGACATGATTATAGTAAAAAGTCAGAAAATTCAGATATGCAAAAAGAAAATCTCTCAGGAGTAATAACCATTCCTCTCATTTTGAGGTATATATCCTTTCAGACATATATGCATATATTCTTTACTTTTTTATTTTATTTTTTGCAAAAATGAGATTCTGAAAAGGTAGAAACAACAGAACTTACACACACACACACACACACACACACACACACACAAAGGTAAAACCAGGGAAATAACTTTGGGAACTAGATAAAGGCAGGTCCCGCTTTAAGCATTTAATGGATCATCTCAGCAAGTCCACACAAAGCAAGAACCATCGCCATCCTGATTTTACAGATGGGGAAACTGAGGCCTAGAAAGGGTCAAGTGCCTTTTGCCCAAGATCACAGAGTTGGGACGTCTCTTTCAATGCATAGAATAAGTTAGACTTAATCCCTTTCTAATATTCTACCAGGAGGATACGCTAAATAGCCAGTTTCCGGTTTTTTTGGGGGGGTTTTTTTTTGGATACTTGGATCCATTCTGACTCCAATTCTTCTGGATTTATACAAAAAAACACTTTGCAGCCGAAACCGGTTTGGCTCGATGGATAGAGCGTCGGCCTGCAGACTGAAAGGTCCCAGGTTCGATTCCGGTCAATGGCATGTACCTTGGTTGCGGGCACATCCCCAATAGGGGGTGTGCAGGAGGCAGCTGATTGATGTTTCTCTCTCATTGATGTTTCTAACTCTCTATTTCTCTCCCTTCCTCTCTGTAAAAAATCAATAAAATATATTAAAAAAAAAAAAACACTTTGCAAACACATCCCTATCCAACCCTGAGGATCGATGGTTCCAGCCTTCTGCAATGGCAACTCACCATCCAGCATCATACTAACCATGTGCAGGATGAGGATCCAGGCCGACTGCAGGACATCAGCGGTGACCACCTGTCAAGAGTGGAAGAGCCCTGTAGACAGAGGCCCGGACAGGTGGCACCAAGGATGGCACCCTCTCGTCTGGGGAGAGGCCCCCCCAACAAAGCCTCAGAGGTAGGAAAGGGGCGACATAAGCACTCACGGTGAAGCCCGCCCGGGCACTCAGGTGCTCAGCAGCCACCAGCAGGGCATTGAGGGTGGCTCCTCCACTGCCCACACGCATCTCAGGGTCCTCCACGGCCAGTAACAAAGTCCCAGCGGGGATCTGCTCTCGTTTCTGCCGCACTTCCAGCTCTGTGGTCAGAACACAGCTGGCACCTGCTCCCCAGCCTCCCAGCCCCGGTCCCACGCAGCTAAAGCAAACCTACTGGAAATTATGAATTCATCTGTGACTCGGTAGCTTTTCATGTAGTAGCTCATTAGCTCTTGGCCCAACTCTGTGAGGTGGGTACAATTATTCCCATTTTACAGAGGAGAGAACTGAGTCTCAATGAAGTGACACTCTATATCCAGGTCACAGGCTATAGGTGTGAACTATAGGAGGTAGAGGGGTATGGAAAGTGGTCCCTACATTAGGGCAGAGTGGGAAGGGAGGGTCCCCTACCTTTCTGGAAGACCTCGACACTGTCCTTGTACTGGTATGTCAGGATGATAACCGTCCAATCAACCCCCTTGGGATGCTCCATTCTGGCCAATGTGGAGGGGCTTCCTGAGGCAGAAATAGGGATGTACATGAATTATTTTATGTTATCATACCCTAAAATCGATTTTTGTATCGCTTTATGAATTTTAACACTTGCAGAGCTTCTTGTGGTCACCACTACAGTCACACTTGACAACCATCAATCAGTGCTCTCTAGCTAGAGTTGGAACAACGGAATCTTTTGAGATTGGCTTCTTTCCCTCAACATCATCCAAGGTGGCTGTGCCTATCAGCACTGGAGTTCTTTCTCCGCACAGACCTTCCGCAGTCTGCTTCTCCATCTACTCGCTGAAGGACATCTGGGCTGTTTCCAGGTTTTGACAGCCATGATTAGGGCTGCTATAAACATTCACGTGCAAATTTGGTATGAACCTAAGACTTCGTCTCTCCAGGTGAATACCTCGGTGTGGGATTGCTAGGCCATGCGGTAAGTATATCTTTGACTTTCGGTTCTAGGTGCACGTGATTTCCTCAGGAGAGGAAGTAAGGGCCTACCCTTTCTGCACCCCTGGCCCCTCAGCATTCACCCATTGGCTGTGATGTGGGAGGAGGGAAGGCCTAGCCTCCCAGACTCCTGAGGCTGAAGGGAATTCCCTGGAGAAGGGGGCAGTTGTGGGAGGAGTGCCCCAGCCTGTTCAAGGGATTTAGGCAGGGTGCCAACACTGCCCACTATTAAGGACTTCGGCGGGGGAGGGTGGGGGTATCTCCCCTCCCACAGGCTCCACGCCTGAAAGAGGCTGCAACCCCACCTGCTACCATCTTCTCTCAGGCACTCTGAGCAAGCGAGGGAGAGATGAGGCCAAAGCTATGGCTTCACCCCTTCCTGTCTCCCCCAACATTTCTCTCCTACCAGACGGGAAACCAATCTGACGCCAGGGCCCTGGCCTCCCCAAGACCTCTGCAGACAAGTCCCCAGGAGTGTCCTGGCATCTCCCTCTGGCAGAGTCCCGACTGCTGTCCTAGGAAGCAGCCCACCCCCACCTCTTCCCTCCTACCCCCAAAGCTCAGTGTCCGAGCCAGGGTGGCGCTAGCTGCCTGCCTTCCCAGAGGCACCTCAGCAAGTTTCTTCTCAGGCCCGACTCCTCTGCCACCGGTGGACAGACGCCACCGCTTAGCAACACCCCCACCCCCACAAGCTTGCAGGGAAAGCCTCGCCACTAACAGAAAGTGCTCTGTTCCCTGCTCGGCCCAGGAGGGAAGTCCAGGGGGAAATCCGAGCTGCGATCTTGGCCAGGCTCCTGAGGGCAAAGGCATTCCCAGGGATGCCCAGGTGCCCTTCCCAATAAGTGGGTGGCGGGAGGTTCCAGCCTGACCACCAACTTACCGTGTGATCTTTGGCACCCCTACCCCCTCCAGCCGCCTGAAGCAGGAGTGTAATTGACCAACGTCCCCCAGCTTGTTCACATAGAGGCCATGCTTCCCAACTGCTCCCAACCAATGACTCTGTGCAGCAGGGCTGGGAAGACAGACCCCTTCCAGCAATTTAGGGACCCCTCTGAGAGGCCATCCTGGCTCCAGGACTCCCCACCCACCTCACAGAAACTCTCAGAACCTCACTGCAGTCTGAGACTGTTCTGACCCATCACGCCCCTGCTTCCGCCAGTTCCCTCCTCATTTTCCCTCCCCCAATAACTCTAACCCCATATTGGTCTCGGCTTCTCCAAAAACCTGAACCAACATGGATAATAGCATCTCCTTCTTGGCACCGTCAAAGGAAAAATCACTGTATGAACTTCTAACTTAAGGAATGGAAAGTACTATCTTTATCTTAAAAAAAAAAAAAAAACAGATGAGGAAACTGAGGCACAGAGAGACTGAGTCAGATGTCCAAGGTCACACAGCCAGCAAGTGGCAGTCAAATCTGAACTCAAGCCCTTACTCGTTTGGCTCAGTGGATAGAGCGTCAGCCTGCAGACTCAAGGGTCCCAGGTTCAATTCCAGTCAAGGGCATGTACCTTGGTTTTGGGCACATCCCCAGTAGGGAGTATGCAGGAGGCAGCTGATCGAAGTTTCCCTCTCATTGATGTTTCTAATTCTCTATCCCTCTCTCTTCCTCTCTGTAAAAAAATCAATAAAATATATTTTAAAAAAAAGAAAGAAAGAAATCTGAACTCAATGGTGACAGATGATCTGACTTTGGATGGTGAGCACACGGTGCAAGGCACAGATATTGTAACATAGAAACCCACACCATAGAACAACCTTTATGTTCATGTTGACCAAGGTCACCCCAGTACATTTAATTAATAAATAAATAAAAATCTGAACTCAGACACTTTTGTTCCAAAGTCCATTCTCTTAACCACTACACCGAACCTGCTGTGTAGGACTGAAAAAAAAAGAACAAAAGGAGCAAATGTATATATAGTAAGGGCTCCATTCAGGTGGCAATGAAATGGGGAGGACATTAACGTAACAACCATGAGAAGTGGGCTCACCCACTCTGACCCCTGGTGAAGACATAATGACTTTTCATTCTCACGACACCCTGCAGGGTTAAGTGTTCTGTCCATTTTCCAGATGCTACTGCCCTGGCTGGGACTGGGCCTCTCTGATTCTCATTTAAGTAATGGTACTAATCATGTTTGGTCCCAAGCAAAGGGAACAAAAGAGAGCAAGGAACACATGCCCCCAGGACAGTTCAAAAGTCTGGGCTCAGTCTTGGCCTCAGCATAGTGATGAGGAGACATTGCCAGAGGAGGGAGGGCAGTCCTATCTGCCCTGCACCCCACTGGAGACTGGGGCAGAGGAACCATTCTGGCCTGGGAACTCTGGAGAGAACCCTAGGGCTCTAATTACTTAATCTCTCTGAGCCTCAATATCCTAATCTGAAAACGAAGGCCAACAATACCAACCTCCTAGGACTGCTACCAGCATTAAATAAGATGTGAAATATGCGGTACCCAGCAGGACCTCAATGAATGGTAGTTCTCTCCAGCGGGGAAAGGAAGCAGAAGAGTTTAACTTGGCTCTAAAGCTGGTAAGAATGAAGGTGCTGAAATATTCTCTGAATCAAAGATGATCCTGAAGAAGAAAAACCATCAGGGAAGCCCTGGTCGATTTGGCTCAGTGGACAGAAGGTGGGCCTGAGGATTGAAGGGTCCTGGGTTCGATTCCGGCCAAGGGCACATGCCCAGGTTGTGGGCTCGATCCCCAGTAGGCGACGTGCAGGAGGCAGCCAACCAAAGATTCTCTCTCGTCATTAATGTTTCTATCTCTCCCTCTCCCTTCCTTTCTGAAATAAATGAAAATATTTTTTTAAAATAGTAATAATAATCAGGCCAGGCCCAGGGAAATCAAGCAAGACTGAGGAGCATGTCTCGCCAGATCAACCAAAAGGGAATTTTATGAAAAAACACAAAAGGTGGAATGAGACTTGTAGCTAATGCTTAGGGGCTGCTCTTTTCAGGCCCCATGCCAAAGGCATTGATGTATCAGCTCATATGACCTACTCTGTAGTCCTCCCTAAGAACTGGATCTTACCACACTCATGGTATAGGTAAGGAAACCACAGCTTAACAAGATGGAATAGCCTGCCCAAGATCAACAGCTAGTATAGGCAGAACAGGTGTTTCCAAGTCTAAGGTTCAGGTGCTTAACCACCCTATAGGAACAAGGCCTCTGCCCTCTGTCATACCTGACATCGGTACAGAAAACTTAGAAAATAGCCTTCTATTTCAATATCCTGCCCACTTTTTTTCCCCCCACCGAGGATATGTGTTTGTGTTTTTTTTATTGACTTTAGAGAAAGAGAGATGTCAAAACCGGTTTGGCTCAGTGGATAGAGTGTCAGCCTGCGGACTGAAGGGTACCAGGTTCGATTCTGGTCAAGGGCATGTACCTTGGTTGTGGCACATCCCCAGTAGGAGGTGTGCAGGAGGCAGCTGATCAATGTTTCTCTCTCATCGATGTTCCTAGCTCTCTATCCCTCTCCCTTCCTCTCTGTAAACAATCAATAAAATTTATTTTAAAAATAAATAAAAGAGAGAGAGGAAGGGAGAGAGAGAAACACTGATGTGAGAAGCTGTTTGATATGTGCCCTGACCAGGAAGCTAACCCACAATGTTCTGGTGTACGGGATGACACTCCAACCAACTGAGCCAGCCAGCCAGGGCTCTGCCCACTTTTAATAGAACTTGATCCACTGAGGCCAAGGTGAAATACTATTTGCTATCCTTAACCACATGCTGTCCAAAATTGGGGGAGGGAAGGAGAATCAGGGACAGAAAATATTAAGAATTTTTCATATGCCATTTGAGAAAGATAGGACAGGGACCTTGCATTTTAGAACTTTAAAGGGAAAAACAGGTACATGGAGGAATCTGATTTGCCTTCTAGGGGTGGGGAGAAAAAAAAGTGGAATCTGACAAGGAGTAAAATGACACTGTAAATTACACAAAAGGCAAGCAAAGTAATCCCCCCCCCCCCGTGCGCCTTATCCATGAGGAATACATTCCAAGACCCCCAGTGGATGCCTGAAAGCAAGGATAGTATGAACCCTATAGGTGCTATGTGTTTTCCTATACATACAAATCTACCTGTGAAAACTTGCTTTGGATGGTATCCTTTCTCCTTAATCAACCTGTACAAACTAACTCTGCTGGAAAAGTGGCAGCAGCTTCTTCACAGCACACACAGTCTCTCCCATAATTTAAAAAAAAAATTTTTTTTAATTGATTTCAGAGAGGGAGAGGGAGAGATAGAAACATCGATGAGAATCATTGATTGGCTGCCTCCTGCACGCCCCACACTGGGGATCCAGCCCACAACAGGGGCATGTGCCCCTGACAGGAATCGAACCTGGGACCCTTCAGTCCACAGGCCGACACTCCTATCCACTGAGCCAAAACGGCTAGGGCTCTCCCGTAATTTTTTTTTTTAAATATATTTTATTGATTTTTCACAGAGAGGAAGGGAGAGGGACAGAGAGCCAGAAACATCGATGAGAGAGAGACATCGATCAGCCGCCTCCTGCACGCCTCACACTGGAGATGCGCCCGCAAGCAAGGTACATGCCCCCGACCGGAATCGAACCCGGGATCTTTCAGTCCCCAGGCCGACACTCTTATCCACTGAGCCAAAACGGCGAGGGCTCTCCCGTAATTTTTATATTACTCGCTGTAAATGGCTTGGTGTCACTCTTTTCAGGGCACCCTTTGCTATATAGTCTTTGTGTGGGCTCACTGCTTTCGGGCGCAGCATGTTGCCACCCATCAGAACACATTTTCTGTTCATGTCTTCCACCCACCGATTCCGTGCCGTTTTCATCTCCAAGTTGCTGCTTCACCTTTGCAATTTGAAATGACAGCAAAAGCTAGCACAGATTACTTTTTCCTTTCCTCACAATCTCACAGATAGAAGATGCATTCTTACCATAGATCTTAGCAACCTCAGCCTATGATTCTCTCTTTCCTCAGTAAGTCGAGAAGTCTCACCTTCTCACACAAAGGAAGCACTTGGCGGCCACACCGGCATGTCTGAATGGCCCAGCGCCGCTGCTCTTTCTTGCACGATGGGGCCATTAACAAGTCGAATAAGGGTTACCTGAACTTCGATACCTGACAGTGGATCTGATAACCGAGAAAGTTACTAAGTTACTAGCCGGCAGGAAGAATACACCGCAGGGATGTGGTGGGACAAAGAAGCGATTTACGTCCCAGGCAGGAGGGAGTCTTAAAAGCCTTCACCAGTGTGTCTACTCAGAACTTCAAACAACCTAAAGCATGCATTGTTTATCTCTGGAATTTCCGCGTAATATTTTCCCGATGGAAGACCTCAGGTAAGAAATCGTAAAAACAAAACAAAACAAAAAAAAAAAAAAAAAACGCCGATAAAGAGGGGGCTCGCTGTCACTGAGATCTGTGCACAGGGGCGAGACCCCCTGGGGCAGGCACACTGAGGCAGGAAAAACGACCTCAGAGCAAAACCAGCGGCGAAGGCATCCAGCACCCCACCTGCCTCTGGGACGAGCAGGCCCTGGAGCCGGTATCTCCTCCCTGTTCCCCACGCTCCCAAGTCTCGGGGCTCCCATTGCAAGACCCAAGCCAAAGGGTGGCAGGACCCGCTGACCCCCACACCCCCTACAGCCGGTGGGCGCCCAGGGGCGCCAGCAACGCGCTCGGAGACTCCCTGCCCCTCGCAGAGATTAGGCCAAGAATTGGCGAGTGCAGAGGGAGCTGTGCGAAGCGGAAACGCGTGGACCCACGTACCTGCCTCCGCCTCGTGCTGGGCTCCGCCGGCTTTTATGAGGGGCTGCGTATGCCTGCGCGGTGCACCCTGGGAAATGTAGTTCCCCCCGCCACACACACACCGCCCCGCCCGCACCCGCCCTAGCTTGTCTTCCCTAAAAAAACCAGCTCCCGCCTATCGCAGGGCGAGCACTGTTCCAAAAGGGCAGTCAGAGATCAGATCCCGAAAGAAGGTGAGGCGAGAAGGTGGCTCCGTTGCCCAACAAAACTACAACTCCCAGAGGAACCAATGCGTCTTAAAGACAGAGGCTCATTTCTTGGGACTCGCGGTTTGAGGTTTGAGTTTGTTTGTTTAACCTTCTGTCCGGGACTTGCTTTTCTCTCGAGAAAATAAATCCTGGAGCGGAGCCAAGGGAAGGGAGAATCATAGTTGTTGCCTGAGCTTAAACCTCTGCGGTTGGGTTAGCAGTTAGTGCTTTCTGGGTTTTGTGCACGTGGGCACCAACGGAAGGCATTTCTCAGCTCTGCAGGGGAAAGAGGATCAGCAAGAGTTCTGAATGGGCCGCCTTGTCAGTAATCGCGGAAAATTGGAAACACTCCCTCTTTTGGGGTACTTTATTTTGGAGAAATAAAGGCATATCCATGCAATGGAATACGATGCGGCAGTCAGAACCAGGCAGAACTTGATGTACAATAGGAAACGTGTCCAAGGCATTTTGTTGAGGGACAAGAAGCAAGTTGT
Organism: Lasiurus cinereus; assembly: GCA_011751065.1. Lineage (NCBI taxonomy): Eukaryota > Metazoa > Chordata > Mammalia > Chiroptera > Vespertilionidae > Lasiurus > Lasiurus cinereus. The sequence continues at coordinate 16,088,754 of JAAGEH010000452.1, forward strand.
TCAAACCCTATGTCCGTGGGAAGCCACTCATGTCGAAAATACTGTATATGGACACACATAGGATGTGTGGGAACAGGACTGGGGGGGGGACACACTCTGGGGCAGAGACTGCCAGGAATGGGGAGAGGCAAGGAGAACTTAGGCCTTACCTGTGTTTCTGGAATTTTTCTTACAAGAAGGCACTTTCCAAATCTACTGTTGTTAATAGGGAGCCAGAGAGGCCTTGCCGTCAGTCTCAGAGGAGATGGGGGGTGGGGAGGGATCCTACTCTAACTCTGTGTAACCTTGGCCAGTCACTTGGTTACTCTGCGTCTCCTTGTCACCTGTAAAAATGGGTAAATAATAGGATTGAATGCTGAGATGGTTGTATAGTAAGTGCTTAAAAAATACTAAACCATGTGACAGGAGAAAAATTCTGAGTTGTCCTAAATGGATGGATGGCTGGCTAGACGGTGGGAGGAGGGGGAAGAGATTAATCAGTGAACAGAACCACAGGCCAAAACTGAAGTATGGTAGTGGAAACTGCTGTTTGGGTTCGGTACTTCTTTGTTTGATAAAACAATAGAAAGTTATTTTTGATTTTCTGAATTTATGCTATCCCTGCACTCCATTGATGGTGGTTTGAATATCCCATTGATTGTGATCTCACTGGTTACTGAAGCACATTCTTCTGGGAACCAGGACAGCTCAATTATCCCAAATTGTCTCAGTAGCTACAGATAACTGAGTTTCAGTTGACTCAGTGGTCCCGGAATCAGAACAGACCCTAAATCTCCTCAGTAGCTACAGATAATGCATTCCGGATGACTCAGTGGTCCCGGAATCTGGACAGCACAATTATGCTAAATTGCCCCGGTGGTCCCAGATAATATGTTTCTGTTGATTCGGTGATTCGTAGAGACGTTAGATAACTAACTTGCTCCATTTCGCTTCTGTAAAAACGCTTTTCGTGTAACAGGTTCCTCATTCCAGACCCAAAGATGTAATCGATACTTTTGTGATGTTCTGCCCATATCAGCCAGATGGGGCAAGCTGTTTGGGGCTGCGAGGTCTGGAGCGCTTTAGCCCCCCCCCCGTATGCCGCCGGCCTTTCATAAATGACTCCATAATTCGACTTATTGTGGCGTCCTTTGTAAGACAAGGGGTACACTACAACAAAACCAACAACAAAAAACTACTCACATTCTTGAATGTAGGTTAAAACTTTCAATGAATTTCCAGAGAGCTGTCCAAAGAAAAAGCAGCGAGCCCCTAGAGCCACCTCATCTTGATGACGCATGAGCTTTCTGGCTTGTTGCCGGCAACCAACCCAGAAGTTGGAAATATGTCTTCCTTACCGACTCTGCACCTATCCTAGAACGGCTATGGCTTGACCTTTTCCCAAACCCCTCTTTAAACGGAGCCAGTGTAAGTTCTTTCAAAACAACTTACATCTTTCTTCCCCGAGCCCATTGTATAAGGGATCCGGGACTGGGTCCATGTTCTTCTCCATCTAGCCCTGCTCCTGGTGCCTTGGACTGTGTCTGTCCCAGGACATGGTCCTTTTCCTGGGTAGCATAGGACTCAGTAAACCCTTCCTTTCAGAAAAGCTTGAGGCCACAAATGTTCTTTTGTTTAACTTATCATTATGATTATGTTTATCGATGTTATGCTTGTGCTGCCCCATCAAAGCAGGGTCTTTGGTTTGTCCACGAGAACAGTGCCTAGAACATGGCGGGTGGTTAAAAGAGGTTGTCGAATGAATCAGCAGTCCCCTGCCAGCTTCCACGACCCATCTCCTCCCCCCAGTTGTTCTCCTTCCCTCCGTCTTCTCACGTGGTCCAGGTCTCACCCTCCTTCCCACACTTCCGTGCCTGTGCTTTCTTCTCCTGTGGACCCAGGGGGCCTCCAGGGGAGTGATGAGCTAGCTGCCTCCCACTGCTGCTGTTCTCATCAACGCAGATCCCTCTCTGCAGTGGAGTGGGAGGCAGGGATGCCTGCAGCTACAGCTTTTGGGAGAAGTAGGGGGGTGGGATTCAAGGAAAACCCTGTGGCGGCCCAAGAGCTCAGAAGCAAAGGGCTTCACCCCACCTCCTGGGGCCCGCATGCTGGAGGGGGAAGGAGTGGTTCCACGGCCACTTGCACTTTGCAGACGGAGAGGCAATGATGCTTGAGGGTTTGGGGTAACATGAAGCCCTCAGTGCCATCTGTCAGCAGCAGACACAAAAACGCCAAGCTCTCAGCACTGTCAGGGGGTAGGGAAGACAGAGCCAGAAAAAAAAAAATGTTCTGATGTTATCATATAGGGTAGAATCTGTGGTTAAATACAAGGGGTTGAAATCTGACAAATCCCCCTCCCCAGTTCGCATCATTTTCTTACTGTGTGAGCAAGCCACAGCATGCACCTCTTGGAGCCTCGATTTCCTCATCTGTATTTACCTAATTGGATTTTTGGAGGGACTCAGTGAGCTAATGCACACAGAGAGGTAAGCACAGGCCTTGCTGGTTTGGCTCAGTGGATAGAGCATCGGCCTGCAGACTGAAGGGTCCCGGGTTCAATTCCAGTCCAGGGCACATGCTTGGGTTTCAGGCTCGATCCCTAGTGTGGACCATGCAGGAGGCAGCCAATCAATGATTCTCTCTCATCACTAATGTTTCTCCCTGGCCAGAGTAGGCGTCCAACTTCCTTCTGTTTAAATAAACGTGCTGCCAGAGAGTGAGGGTCCAGGAAGGCTTCTTGGCGGAGGTCCACCTGCAGGGCCCTGGATGAGATGTGTAGCTGCTGCTGGGAGCAGGAAACCCCACTGGGACCCAGGGCTGCCCGCAGGGATATCTTAGGTTGGGCTCCTGAGATACAGAGCCTGAGACCGGGATTCCAGTGCCAATGATTTATTAACACAGAGGGAAGCAGGATGGGCGAAGGAGCCAAAGGATGTGGTTTCATCTAAGGCTTGCCTCAGTCTGATCCTACAGTGCACTCTGGAACGGAAGATGCACCACAAGGTTTATCCCTCGCAGAAACACGGGAGCTGGGCTTTGTCCCCCTCTTCGGTCCTTCCTGGGCTGTAGGCCACTAGGAGGTGGGGAAGGGAGGAGCATGATTTCCCGGGCATTTCTGGGAGAAACATGGGCTGCGTGGACTGACACAATGCGGGGGAGGGTGCAGCTGTGAGCCACCAGCAGCCACCACAATGGCTGGAGAATGGAGAGGATGTCTGTCACCAGCAGCATTTACTGCAGGAGGACTGGTGAGAGATAGGAGCAGGGTGAGGAAAATGGGAGAGGATGTTAAACTTTCCTCTGGGGTCTTCCAAGGAGAAAATGAAGCAGCTGGCAGGTTTTTAAGCACAACCCTAGCTGGTGTGGCTCAGTGGATAGAGCACCGGCCTGTGGACTGAAGGCTCCTGGGTTCCATTCTGGTCAAGGACATGTACCTTGGTTGCAGGCTTCATCCTGGCCCTGATCAGGGCCCATGGGGGAGGCAGCCAATCGATGTGTCTCTCTCACATAGATGTTTCTCTCTCTCTGTCTCTCCTCCTCTCTTCCACTCTCTCTAAAAATCAATGGAAAAATATTCTTAGGTGAGGATTAACAACAACCACAAAAATAATAAAACAGCCGAAACCGGTTTGGCTCAGTGGATGGACCGTTAGCCTGCGGGCTGAAGGGTCTCAGGTTTGATTCCTGTCAAGGGCACATACCTTGGTTGTGGGTACATCCCCAGTGGGGGGTGTGCAGGAGGCAGCTGATTGATGTTTCTCTCTCATAGATGTTTCTGGCTCTCTCTCTCACTTCCTCTCTGTAAAAAAAAAATCAATAAAATATATTTTAAAAAAATAATAAAACAAAATTTATTTTTTTAATTAAAGCACAGATTTGAAAGAATAACCAGTGAACTTGTTCCAAAGAGTATTCAGTGGACTTTATTATTTTTAAAATATGTTTTTATTGATTTCAGAGAGGAAGAGAAAGGGAGAGAGAGATAGAAACATCAATGGTGAGAGGGAATCATTGATTGGCTGCCCTCCCCCATGCTCCCCACTGGGGGTCAAGCCCACAACCCAAGCATGTGCCCTGACTGGGAGTTGAACTCGTGACCCCCTGGTATATAGGTTGATGCTCAATCACTGAGCCACACTGGCCGGGCTGGACTTTTTTATTAAGTGGCCCTTCTTCTCTCTCTCTTTTTTTTAATATATTTTATTGATTTTTCACAGAGAAGAAGGGAGAGGGATAGAAAGTCAGAAACATCAATGAGAGATATCGATCAGCTGCCTCCTGCACACCCCACACTGGAGATGTGCCCGCAAGCAAGGTACATGCCCCTGACCGGAATCGAACCCGGGACCTTTCAGTCCGCAGGCCGACGCTCTATCCACTGAGCCAAACCGGTCTCGGCGGCCCTTCTTTTCTTAAGCCTGACTGTCACCATTGGCAAACATCTTGTGCAGTATTTTCCGAAGAGTGCTTCTGTAGGATGTTAGCAAGTGTTGCCACAGGGAGGGTGCACAATCATTAAACACAGGTGGACAGGTTTATTTTCTTCTTACAACTTTTAAAAATCAATATACTGGACAAACAAAATGTAGTGTAGCCGTACAATGGTATATTATTCAGCCATAAAAAAATTAAGTACTAATACATGCTACCACACGAATGGATCTCAAAAACATTTTGCTAAACGAAAGAAGTCAGACACAATGACCATAGATTGTATGATTCCATTTATATAAAATATGAAGAATAGATAAATCCGTAGACACAGAAGATATGGGTGGTTGCCAGAGGCTGGGATGGGGACATGGGGAGTGATTGCTTAATGGATACAGAGTATTCTTCTGGGATGACAAAAATGTTTTGGAACTAGAGATACTGGTTCCAAAATATTGTGAATGGGGTGGGAGGGCCGCCTGTCACCCCACTGATCTGCAGGGTTGATTAGGCTGACTGGCTGGCTAGGCAGGCGTCCCCCTCCTCCTTCACCTCTCCATGTGCATCCCTCCCAGAGCTGCAAGCCGTGTGCTCTGTCACAGAGAATGACCTTCCCCGCTAGAGGAAGCGACTGGTCTTCAGTCAAGGGCATACAAGTAGCTGTGCTGTACTGCTAGGACCTCCAAGCAAGCTATCACGGTTCATTGGTAGAAGAACTTAGGGTAGGCAGAATTTAGGAGATAGATAGATAATAGGTAGGTAGGTAGGTAGGTAGGTAGACAGACAGATAGCGATAGGAAAAATGAGACATGGGGGAGGGGGGACTAGCAATCTGAATCTGCCATTAATCTAATGCACATTCTTATTAGCCTATAGTCTAGCCTCTGCCCCTTTAATTGTCTGGTCCTGCAAGACCTCTTCACTCCCATTTCAGAGAAGCCATAAACCATCCCCAGACAGAGTTATTAGTGCTGGCGCCAGGCCAGGCTTTTAGGTGTAGTCTCAAGGCCCCAGCACACGGGGCTCTTTAAGAACTTGCAAAGAGGGCTAGAAAAACTCTAATTTGGAAGACAAAGGCCTGGAAAGACATAAAAGGGGAGGGCTTCCTCCCTGTTTTTTCTCAGATTTTTGGAAGTGACTCCACTGAGACCGTCAGCTTAACAAACAGTGTAACCCCATTTCTCTGGTCGTTGCTTGTTTTTTCCTCTGGTCTTCTGTAACAACAGAGTATTCAATACACTGAATTGTATGCTTTAAAATGTTAATTTTGCTGAAACCGGTTTGGCTCAGTGGACAGAGCATCGGCCTGTGGACTGAAAGGTCCCAAGTTCGATTCCAGTCAAGGGCATGAACCTTGGTTGCGGGGCCCATCCCCAGTGGGGGGCATGCAGGAGGTGGCTGATGGATGTTTCTCTCTCATCGATGTTTCTAGCTCTCTATCTCTCTTCCTCTCTGTAAAAAAATCAATAAAATATATTTTAAAAAATGTTAATTTTATGTGTGTGAATTTCACTTCAACTAAAAAAAGAAAAAGTCAGCCTGGTTGGGTGGCTGGGTTGGTTGGAGTGTTGTCCCAGCACCAAAGGGTTGTGGGCTCGATTCCCAGTCAGATCGCACACACTAGGTTTGATTCCTGATCGGCAGGTGTGCGGAAGGCAACTGATCAATGTTTCTCTCCCACATCGATGTTTGTCTCTCTCCCCTCCCCTCTAAAATTAATAAAAATCATAGCTTTGAGTGAGGATTAAGGGAAGGGGGGAACCTCAATGTGCTTGTTGGTAATGGGGTGTCCCTGCTCTCAGGCCTTCTCCATGGACAACAGTAGGGGAAAATACCTATGTGCATGGGAAACGTAGGCCAAGATATAAAGCATTTAACAAGCATGTTAAGTTGGGGAACCCTTTTCCAGAAGAGCACCTCTCAGGATCTGTAGCACCGCACAACCTGGAGACGGCTGAGCGGGTGTAGGGGACGTGGTGGGAAGCAGGTCCTCTGAAATGAGTTTCCAGAGCTCTAAGGAGGGGGCTCTCATGAAAGGGTGACTCCCCCTTTAACCAGCACTTTTGTTCTGTCCTTTGAGAAACTGCTTCTCTGATCTGTGCATCAATCTAGCCATCAGAACAGTGGTCTCCACTGGTATAATCAAAAGGACAATTTAAAAAGCTTGATGTTTTTCATATCTGCCAGTTTTACTTGATCTCAAGTTCTCAGAAACTAGGGTCCAATTCTTTGATCTCTGTATACTTCAAGGTGCCTACCATGGTGCTTTGCACATAAGGAATAGGTAGCACATGTTATATGAATGACCTTGGGCATGCCACTTAACGCCCCCGGAGTTGCCTGCCAATTCCCTCTTTCGAGGGGGTTCCTTCCAAAGGCCAAGAAGTAATTTTTCATTAATTTAATTAACATATTCTTGAAGGTCTGTTCGGATCTACAAAAGCCAGTCCCCTGCTTTCCAATAGTTTATTATCTAGTGAAATAATGATAACAAAAGACATCATCAATTGGAGCTGCCCCAGTTCCATTCGTTCAATCTTTAATTTGAATATCAACATTTAGATCATTTAAATACATACACACACACACACACACACACACACACACACACACACACACACACAGAGATAGAGAGGAAAGGAGAGGGAGAGAGAAATAAAAACATCAACGATGAAAGAGAATCATTGATTGGCTGCTTCCTGCATGCCCTACACTGGGGATCAATTCTGCATGTGCCCAGAGCTAGAATCAAACCCTGACCTTTTGGTTCATAGGTCAACACTCAACAACTGAGCCACGTTAACTCGGCTAGCTAATTTTTAATCTTTGCTCTTACAATGTTGTAATAACTATTTCTATGTGTAACCAAGAACATGTGCAAATAGGATACTTTCTTATAAACTGTTAAATCAAATGTTGTGTACATGTATAATTTTAAGATATTAGCAAGGGGTTGTTCATAGAGGCTGTACAATTTCAGTCACATTGGCAGTGTACAAGAATCCTTGTCCCCCACACGCTTGCCAAGATAGTTATCAAGCTTTTTTATTTCTGCCAATCTGATAGGCGAAAACTGATATCTCAATGTGGTTTTAATTTACATTTCTTTTATTAAGAGTGAAGCTCTGCCGAGACTGGTTTGGCTCAGTGGATAGAGCGTCAGCCTTCGGATTGAAAGGTCCCAGGTTCGATTCCGGTCAGGGGCATGTACCTTGCTTGCGAGCACATCTCCAGTAGGGGGCGTGCAGAAGGCGGCTGATCGATGTCTCTCTCAAATCGATGTTTCTGACTTTCTATCCCTCTCCCTTCCTCTCTGTAAAAAATCAATAAAATAAAAAAAATTTTTTAAAAAAGAGTGAAGCTCTGAGTTCTGGCTGGGGATTCAGTTGGTTGGAGCATCATCCTGTGCACCAAAGGATTGTGGGTTCAATTCCTGGTCGGGGCACATACCTAGGTTGTAGGTTCGATCCCCAGTTGGGGCACATGCGGGAGGCAACAGACTGATGTTTCTCTCTCTCCCTCCCTTTCTCTCTCTCCCTCCCTTTCTCTCTCTCTAAACATATCCTCTAGTGACGATTTAAAAGAAAAAGAGTGAAGCTCTGAGAACATAAGTGGTGGAGGGAATGTGGAGAAATTGAAACGCTGTGCACGGTTGATGGGAATGTAAAATAGGACAGCTATGAGGAAAACATTATGGTGGTTTCTCAAAAAAAAAAAATAAATAAAGACAGAATTACCATATGACCCAGCAATATCACTTCCGGGTATATAGCTATAAAAGTACCAAAAGCAGGACTTGGAGAGATGGTTGTACACCCGTGCTGGTAGCAGCAATCATTTACTACAGCCAAAAGATGAAGCAACCCAAGTGTCCATCAAGGAATGAATGGATATAATGTATACACAAACAATGAAATATTATTCAGCCTAAAAAAGGAAGGAAATCCTGACACATGCCACAGCATGGATGAACATTGAGGACATTATAGTAAGTGACGTAAGCCAGGCCTAAAAGGACAAATGCTGTATTCATACTCATAGGATGTCAGAGTCAAATTCACAGAGACGGAAAGTAGAATGGTGGTTGTCAGGAACCGGGGTAGAAGAAAATGTGAGGCGTTATTGTTTAATGGGCTCAGAATTTCGGTGCTGAAGATGAAAAAAGTTCTGTGGATGGATGGTGGTGATGGTAGCCCAATAATGTGGATGTATTTAATGCCATGAACTGTGCACTTAAAATTGGTTAAGATGATACATTTTTATGTTACATGTTTTTTGTAATTTTTTAAGAAATGAAGCTCTGCATCTTCTCATATAAGAGCCATTGTGGCCAAAACCGGTTTGGCTCAGTGGATAGAGTGTCGGCCTGTGGACTGAAGGGTCCTGGTTTCGATTCCGGTCTGGGGCATGTATCTTGGTGGCGGGCGAATCCCCAGTGGGGGGCGTGCAGGAGGCGGCTGATCGATGTCTCTCTCTCATTGATGTTTCTATCTCTCTCCCTTCCTCTCTGTAAAAAAAATCAATAAAATAAGTTAAAAACAAAAAAAGAGCCATTGTGTTTCTTTTTCTGTGAACTGCTTGTTCGTATACTTTTCACATTTCTTGTTAGTTTCTACAGCCAAAAGATGAAGCAACCCAAGTGTCCATCAAGGAATGAATGGATATAATGTATACACAAACACTGATTTGGAAAAGCACTTTGCATTAGCCTTTTACCTTTGATGTAAGTTGCAAACATTTCTACCATTTTTCTATTGTTTTTTTGTTGGCAATTATTGGTTTTGGTATTTAGCTAGGTTTGAGGTAGAGCTCTGACTGAAAAAAATGTTTAACCATTTTATGATGGAAAATGTCAATACGTGCAAAAGTAGAAAAAATTTTAGAATGAACCTCAACTAACCATCATTTCCCAGATCCAACAATTATCAGTTTATCCAACCCCCTATCTATATTTCACCTCAACCCTAGATTTTTAAAAATATATATTTTATTGATTTTTTACAGAGAGGAAGGGAGAGGGATAGAGAGCTAGAAACATCGATGAGAGAGAGACATCGATCAGCTGCCTCCTGCACACTCCCCAGTGGGGATGTGCCCACAACCAGGATACATGCCCTTGACCGGAATTGAACCCGGGATCTCTTAGTCCACAGGCTGATGCTCTATCCACTGAGCCAAACCGGTTTTGACCCCTAGATTATTTTGAACCAAACCCAGCTATCTTATCAGCTACAAATATGATTTCAGTATATATCACTAAGTGAGGTCTCTTTAAAAGAAAACTCACAATACCATGAGCACAGTTAAAATTAATAATTATTTAATATCCAATGGTCAGTGTTCAAATTTCTCCAATTCTCATACAATTCTTGTTCAGTTTGTTTGAATTAGGAGTTAGATAGAGTCCATACATTGCAATTGTTTGATGTGGCTTTTTAGAAATTGCAATGTATTATTTGAAGAAGCTGGTCATTTGTCTTGAACAGTTTCTCACTGAATTTGGTTGATGGCATCCCATGATTTCAAATAGCACCTTCCTCTGATACCTGTATATTCTGTACATTGATGTTGTCAGATATTTGGGATGATTTATTTCTTTGACACTATTTTCACAGTATCATATTTCCATCACTGTTAGTTAGTTACCTGTTTGTCTTCAGATGAATCCAGTTATCTTCATTTTTCACGATATTGGTAGCCATTGGTGATTTTTCCCTAGATCCACTAATTTATTCAGAGTTGAACTATTTTTAGCAGATGGTTCCTCAACTACCCCTTTACAATTTATAGAATAATTCATTTTCTCCCCCACTTATTTGCAATTTATCTTTACCATACACCAAATTTCCATGTATATTTGAGTTTATTTCTAGACTCATAGGTCTTGGTCCTGGATCTACCACACTACTTTAACTGTACCTCTAAAACATGTTTAACACCTGAGAGGACTAATACCCTTCACTACTGTTCGTTTTTCAAATATTTCCTGACTAGTCTTGCTTGTTATTTTCCCAAATGAATTTTAAAAATCAATTCATCTAGCCCGGCCAGTGTTGTTCAGTGGTTGAGTATCGGCCCATGAACTAGGAAGTCACTGGTTCTATTCCCTGTCAGGGCACATGCCCAGGTTTGTTGGCTCAATCCCCAGGAGGAGGCATGCAGGAGGCAGCTGATCAATTATATATTTCTCTCATCAATGTTTCTATCTTTCTATATTTCTCCCTTCCTCTCTCTCAAAATCAATAAAAACATGAAAAATAAATCAATAAAAATATTTTTAAAAAATCAACAGATCGCCCTGGCCAGTTTAACTCACTGGATAGAGCATCAGCCTGGGGACTGAAGGGTTCCAGATTCGATTCCAGTCAAGGGCCCATACTTGGGTTGTGGGCTCAATCCCCAGTGGGGGCGTGCAGGAGGCAGCCAATCAATGACTATCATCATTGATGTTTCTATCTCTCTCCCTCTCCCTTCCTCTCTGAAATAAAAAAATATATGTATATGCATATATATATATATTAAAAATCAATAAGGGGGTTAATGAGGGGAGGGAGGGGGACATATGTAATACTTTCAACAATAATTATTTTTAAAATAATAAAATAATAAAAATAAATAAATAGCAATGGGGAAAAAAAGAATCAATGGAAAAATATCCTTGGGCAAAGATTAGCAGAAAGATATATAGATAGATAGATAGATAGATAGATAGATAGATAGATAGATAAGACAGAGAGAGAGAGAGAGAGGAGGGAGAGAGAAAGAAAGGGGGGGGAGAAAGAAAGAAAGAATGAATAAATAAGGGAGTCCAGAGGGAGGTGAACAGGGGCTCAGTGGAATCAGGGAAGTAAAAATTGCAAAGGGTTGGTCAGTGTAAATGCTGACTATGCCAGCTGTGTCTGCTTGCAGGAAATTATTGAGGTTAGGATCCTAACCTCCCACAGAGACTGGGAGACAGAGGCTCTATTCCTTCCCGAGGCTTACATTTCTAGGGAATGGCTTTCAGGTCCTTGGGAAAGACACTCCAGAGTTGTAGGAGATACATATACATCTCAAAGGGACAGAGGAGGGAGTCACTCTTATAAGCTCTTTTCAGTAAATCCTCTAAGCAAGGGGTGTCACAAGCCTATCAGGCGGTGTTGGCTAGAATAAACAGTCAATTCTTTTGGCAGCCTGGAGCTTTATGAACTTTAAAGGGAGCGAGGTTCATCCTAGGAATGTGGCCTTGAGCTGTTAGAAACTACACTATTGTGTGTAAGTCTTTCCCTGTAGGGGAAGGGAGTGGATGAAATAATTTGTGTTCAGAGTGTCATTTTTAGACCAAGGATGAGGCCTATGGACCAAGAGGTTGCAGAGCAGGCTGGCTAAAGTCTGGTCAAGCAGAGACTCTTTCTCACCTGACAGCCGAAGAATCTGGGGTGGTGGCCACCAAGTTTCCCCTTCGGAGGTCTTAGCTCCCAGAACATCAGAACAGAGGTGGTCTGGAGGAGGGTCTACCCGGGGCAGGTGTGAGAGACTCTCAGATACTTGACAAGCCAGGAATCCACCTCCTCCCCTCTCACTCCCCACCACTGACCCATTTTAGATCAGAGCTCACCCAGAGGCAGCAGATTCTACTGAGCTGTCAGAACTCCACCCAACAAACACCAACACAAGTTCTCAAAGTGGTTCCCCAAGCCCAGCAGCTTCAGCAGCACCTGGGAACCTGTAGGAGATTTCTCAGGCCCACTCCAGAGCTGATAGACCTGGACCTGGGGTGGGCGGTCAGCAGCCTTTGTGGGAACAGGCTCCCTTGGAGAAGCTGACGCCAAAGTTTGAGAACCACTGATGTGCAGCCTTCCCCGAGCTAGAGGGGATGAAACGTGGAGAGTGAAACTGAGGCGGGCCTCGAGCTTCCTAAAGGAAGTGAGCTAGGTTTGTAAGAGTGGGCAAAGGACAAGCATGGGAAAATATTTATCTTTAAAAAAATCAATAAAATTGATTTTATTAAAAATAAAAGGAAGGGAGAGGGACAGGGGGTTAGAAACATCCATCAGCTGCCTCCTGCACACCCACCACTGGGGATGTGCCCACAAACCCAGGTACGTGCCCTTGATCAGAATTGATCCTGGGACCTTTCAGTCCGTAGGCTGACGCTCTATCCACTGAGCCAAACCGGTTTCGGCAGGGAACATATTTAAAATGTGTGCACGTTACCCTACACAGTAAGGAACTGAGGGCATCTAACAGAAAAAAGGGACGAGAATGGAATGAGAAGAAGGTGCCCCAGCAGGTGAGTGCTCCAGCAAACCCACAGACACTGGGGCCCCCTTTCCCAGGTGGGGAAACCCCCCCACGCCCACGCAGCTCCCGGGGCCCCTCTGCTCAGGCCTGGACGACGCAGCTCCACTGCAGCTCAGGAGGGCAGAGCCGGGCAGGAAGCCAGGCTAGCCCCAGGTCAGGGCTCCTCGTGAGCACGAATGGAAACGGTACCCGGGCTGCGGTGCGGTTCGCGGGCCCCAGGCTTCTCCTCCAGCCGGGCTCGGCTGCAGCTGGCACAGCCGCGTCTAAGGAGGCACAGCCTGGGCTGGTTTGCACCTTCCTGGGAATCCAGGTATTCAGCTCGGCCCCGGGGCCCCTCACACCCCACATCCTACCCTGGAAGCCCGGCCTTCTGGGAACCGAGACTTCTCACCCCCGCTCCGCCGCCCCACCCCCATGCCCTCAGCAGCGGTAGACCCCCCAGAGGCCCGGTCGAACTACAAAGCCCACAATCCCTAGGGCGCAGGCGCGCTGTTTGGGGGGAGTAGTAGTCCTGAATGCGGTGCATCCCTATTGACTCAGCAGCAGCTGGACTACACCTCCCAGCATGCCCGCGCGCGTGCGGGGTGGGGGAGGAGGAGGAGGGAGGGGAGAGCCCAGAGGATGTGAATGGGGAGGGGGCAGCCGCCCCCCTCCCCGCCACCCTTCCCTTCCAGCCGAGCTGGGTGGGGGGAGGGGCTGGGCTGAGGCGGCGGCGGCAGCTCGCTCGGGTAGGGCTGGGCCGGCAAGGGCGGGACTGGCCCGCTGCGGGCGAACCAGGGAGCGGCGGAGCTAACGGGTCCGGACGTCGGCGGCGGCGGCGGCGGCGGCGGCGGCTTTTGCACGGGTGGAGGCGGCGGCAGGAGCGGCAAGCATGGCCCGCGGCGCCCGGCGTTGACTGAGGTGCGCGGGCGGAATGAGGGCGGGCGGGCGGGATGCGGTACGCCCCGGGCCGCTGGCTGCTCTGAGCCCTCTCTGCACGGGCAGCGGGGCTCGGCCCAGCGTCCCCAGACCGGCCGGGTCCACCCCGGGCAACTTCCCCCAAGTCAGGGGGCTGGGATCCCCCAATGCGGGCGCGGGTCCGTTCGCCTTGGCCTCCTTCCCCATCCCCGCCTTCTGCTCTTGCACATCAAGCCGCTCCCAGTCCCCCAGGCGCGACTGTTCCGACTGTTCCTTCCACTCCTTGGTGGCAGCCCCCCAATCCCAGCCCTGGAAGCACCGCGTGCCCCAGTCCCGATTTATAGTCCCCCCCCACCCTACTTCGTTCCCACCCCCGACCCCGCGCGCTCCTGGCGTGGGCACTATCTGGGGACCCCTGCCCGCCCGGCTTTGCTGGGTCAAAGGCTCTCTTGGCACTATCAGCCGCTCTCCCCTTTCCCCTCTCTGGGCAGTGCCCCCCTAGATACCCACTAATAGCCCAGTTCTCTCTGAGAAGACTTAAGAGTTGGACCTCCTTCCTTCCCACTTCGCAGAAACTGAGGCACACGCAGTACCAGCCAGGAACTTGGCCACGGCCATGCCCCGGTCCGGTGGGGACTGGCCTCAGCCCATCCCTCCCCATGGAAGAGTCATTTCTTCCTTTCAGTCGTTCCTCTGTGACCGGACCACAGGTCTCACCCCTCCTGCTGCAGCTCTGGGCTGAGCTCACTTGAGTCTCTCCCCTTTAGCTCGCTACTACTTCTGTTTTCCCCCTGCCCCATCCTGCCTACACCCCAAGGCTGGCCCTCTCTGCCCGCAGAGCCACCATCCCAATGCTGGTGTCTCAAGTTAGCCTTTCCCATGTGTGTTTCTTGCCAACCGCACCCATCTCCCATTTGACAAACTCTTGCTTTACAGCTGCGCAAGGCACCCGTGGAACGGTGTCAGGTGGTGGTAGAGAGGTGCTGGGGACACAAAGGAATCATCGGCAGCCTCTTTCGGCCAAAAACTGCCTCGGGGTCTTCAGGGAAACCGTCATTCCTAGCCAGTGACTGGCCGGGCCATTCTGCCTTTGGGACGGCTGTCTAGAAGCGGCTAGGTTGTCCCTGTCCCTTCCTCTTTATTATGCCCGCTGGGCTCCTGAGTCCCTCTGAGGTGGAGGGAACCTCCCACACTGGTGGAGATGGCTGCCTGAGAGGCGTCTGGGAGACCACACCCCTAAGCCTCAACGTGCTTCAGAAGCTAACTTTAGAAGAGGTGGCCGGTTCAGGGATGGATGCCTGCCAGGGGCCCTGAGCTCTTTGTGGACGAAGTCGGTGTCTGCAGGTGTGGGCGGCGATCTCCAGTGTATTTGCAGCGTTCCGCTGGGTGAGGTGGCACAGGCTCGCCTGTACACTTTTTTGTTGCCTTGTCTTCCTTTGGCCGATTTTTGCCTTTGGGTTGAAAGAGTTCCCTTCCTGGCCCAGCCAGCGCTCAGTTTCCCGGCAGGAAGTTGGGGACGAGAACCATCGGGAGGCTCTGGGCGTGTGCTGGGGTCCTGAATGAGCCATCTTGATCTGAACCAGATGGCTCCCTGCTTCAGCACCCTCTCTCGCATCCCTCCCCCCTTGGCTGAGAGTGGGAACGCCTTTAACCTTGTAACTTGAGAATGGAGGAAGGGAGGCCAGGGGAGCCAACGTCTCCCTGTGTGTTTATGTCTGTGTGGGCTCCCTTCCTTGCAAGCTTGCCAGGGGCCTGTGGGAGTGACCCCGCTGGGGAATGCATTGCTGTGATGTGCTGTGACATGCTCACAGCCCTCTGTGAACTTTCTGAGCCCAAGCCGCTGGGGATCACGGGTGTGGCTTCATGTGCCGAGCCGAGCCTGTGGACGGGAGACATAGCTCAGGACAAGAATCCCTCTTCAGAAAGTTACCTGTAGCCCGGCTAGTGTGGCTCGGTGGTTGAGCCATCAACCCATGCACCAAGAAGTCGCCGGTTCAATTCCAGGTCAGCACACATGCTCCGGTTGTGGGCTTGATCCCCACCCAGGAGTGGGTGTGCAGGAGGCAGCCCTCAATGTTGATGTTTCTCTCTCCCTCTCCCTTCTTTCTCTCTAAAATCAATAAAAACATACACACACACACACACCCTATATAATAAAGATGTAATATGCAAATGGTCATTACGCTGTGAAGTGTAATGATGGATCATGGATCAGCAGGAGGTTGTGGCAGCGAGCTACAAGTGGGCAGAGGAGAGCTACAGGAGGGGGCAGGGTAGCAGGGGGAGGGGCGGGGGAAGCTACAGGAGGGTGGGACAGTGGGATGAGAGTTACTGGAGTGAGGCAGCGAGCTACTGGCACACGGATTTGTGCGCAGGGCTACTAGTATATATATGTGATTGAAGAGTCCAAAAGAGCAGCATTGGGTAAGGGATATTCTCTTTCCCTCAGTCATGGCAAGGGATGATCTGAGGGGTAGGGGTCTAAGGTTAGGGGTGGAAAACGGATTCCTTTGTCTTGTGCTAGACTACGGTCTAGCCTGCCTTGAGGGTGTGTGTATTTGATTTTGGCCCCTGTTAGATTGGAAGTTCCTCAAATATATCCTCATTTCCGAACTAACACAACCTGGCTTGGTCCTTAGCATGTAGTAGGTGTTCAGTAAATATCTGAGGGTCTATGGTTAAAGGTTTAGGGTGGGATTTCTTATACTTGACCAGCTATCAGAATCCCCCGAAGAACTATTTAAAGCACAGGCTTCTGGAAAACTAGATAGGGTCCAGGTGAGACCCGATGAAGCTGAAACTTGGCCGTTGAAATGGAAAAGCAGGGGCTGATTCTAGAGAGATTGTGAAAGGTGGGTATCATCTTCTGGAACAGACACTTGACTGGCTGGGGTCTGACATTTCAGTGCCTGGGTGATGAGGTTGGTTCCTTTAGCTGGAGTGGGACCGCCTGGGGGAGGAAGAGTTTTCAGATGACGATGAGTCTGTGCTTTGGAGGAGCTGGGTGCAGGAGGCTGACAGCACAGCCAGAATCCTGATGAGCTCATCATTCCTCCCGACTCCAGGCTGCCTGATGTGTGAGGCCTCAGCCCTGAGGAGTTGGTGCCTCAAAGCTCCAGGGGCTCTGTACTTCCTGAAAGCAGCAGGGGTGGAAGGAGTGGGGGGAGAGGGGGGCTTTGTGACCCAGGCTCAGCACACCTGCATCTCTTGTCTCACTGCAGCCTGGGGTGGGCCTCCCTTCCCTGCTCTCCTTCCCACGTCCCAGCTTCCCCCACCACCTGTTCTGTGTGTCCAAGCCCCTGCCCACGAAAGGGCTGGGCCCACCTCTCTGGGGACCTGGGTTTTCAGGTTTTCCTTCCGTTCTGCTTAGAATGCTTGTTGACAGTAAGTCTTTGCTAACTGTCATCTCCAGGTGACATTTCCCAAGGAAAGGCGCTGAACTTTGCTTGCGACCTAGGGAAACGGGCTTTTCCTTCAGTTATGCCGTGCTCATCAGGGATGCGTGTGTGTGTGTGTGTGTGTGTGTGTCCCTAACCAGCCGTTCTAGAGTACTTCTTGGTGCTTATTTGTAACTCATTATTGTAATTACAACATATTGTCCATGGAGCTCTCCTGTTGCCGGTGCAGATCTAGCCTAAGGCTCCAGGGCCATCCCGGCTTTTTAGCTGAGGACTGGAGGAGTTCCCTCCTTCAGGAATGGGAGGAAGGCCACAGAGTCCTCTCTAGGGTGGGATCAGGGGGAGATAAGCAGAAGGGGAATTTGTCCCCACAGATTCTCAGAGGAAAGCCATGTTCCTGGGGGTAAAGAGGACTGTTCCCTTCCATCCCAGCTGTCGGCATTCAGTATACATGATGTTTTGCCATCTGTGAGTGCAGGGCATACTACCATTTACAATACAGGGAAATGTAGACAAATGAATAACTTTATTGTGCTATCAACGCTAATTTTTTATTTATTCAATAGTAATATTAGAATACAAGAAATTGTTTTGGTATGGACTGCCCTGCTCTCAAAAGGGCCACATTGCCGGGCTCAGGAAAAGGCATGACCCAAGAGACCCCGGTGAGTGGTTCTCCCTCTGCTGGACTCTCCCTCTAAGAAGTCCTTCAGCTGTAAAGTCCGAGCACCGCGGGCAGGCAGCTGCCCTCAGTCCGAGCCTTTGAGGAAGAAAATCAGCCGCAAATGCAAATAGCTAATTGGTCTAGCGGGAGTTGCTCTGGTGAGGAAAAATCAACAAGTTATTTATTTGTGTGGCCGCAGGGAATTTGGAGGGGTAGTGAAGAGGGGAAGCCCAGAGGTGATGACAGGAAGAGGCACAGGTGAGGGAGTTGGGGGTGGAGTGGAGTTAATCCCTGCCACCCCGACAGCCCCTCCCACCGTTTTCCTCTCCTCTTCCACCCCCATGCCCTCCACCCCCACGCCCTCCTTCCTTCCTTTGCCGGGTTCTTTTAGGCTTGAAAGGGACATTAGTCGAAATGTAGTTCTCCCCTCACTGTAAGCCAAGTTCCCCACAATTCTCATTGCCACTCAAGTTTAGTTACAGACAAAATGCCAGTCATTCGGTACTGATGGTGAACTGGAACCAGAGGCAGGAGGATCTGAAAGTCTCAGCTGCCCAAGGACAAGGCAAGAGAGGGGAGAGCCTCTGAGCGCCCCCTTGTTCCCTGTTTCTCTTGGTCTCAGCGGGAGGTGTGTGCATCTGGGGATGCCAGGCCACAAGGGCGTTTCCAGGGATCGGCCTTCTCTCTGTTCCTTCCTGTCCTAGAGTGGTTGGTATTTCTGTGGACCAATGCCTTTTCAGCATCTGGCTGGTTCCTGGAGACTCCAGCCTAGCTCAGGAGGAGACCCTCCGGGACCCCAAGTACGGGAGACAGGAAAGCCTAAAGGGGGTGAGGAGAAGAATGAGGACCCTCTTCAGGCTTTTTCAGTGTTGGGGATCTAACATTGGCACTTGCATAGAGAGGGAGGTGCTGTGAAATGGGGAGCAGGGCATATGAAGGAGGTTTGGGCCAAGACCAGAGTGGCAACTGTTGGCTGAAGGACTTGGCTCAGTGCCTGGAAAGCAGGTCGTGCTTGACCCTAGACAGACTTACAGGTGAGCTCTGATCTCTCAGGTGGCTTTTCCTGGAGTTGACCCAGAAGATACCTCTTCTCCCTTCAAACCTGGCCGGTGTATTTTAGAGGGTGTCTTCTTTCACGCAGGCTGCCCAGCCTAGCAATTCTTTTTTTTCTTTTAAAGGACATTTTATATATTTTATTGATTTTTTACAGAGAGGAAGGGAGAGGGATAGAAAGTCAGAAACATCGATGAGAGAGAGACATCGATCAGCTGCCTCCTGCACGCCTACTACTGGAGTTGTGCCCGAAACCAAGGTACATGCCCCCGACCGGAATCGAACCTGGGACCTTTCAGTCCACAGGCCGATGCTCTAGCCACTGAGCCAAACCTGTTCCGGCAAGCCTAGCAATTCTTGCCCATCCCGGACCAGATCCGTGGGCCTGCCCTGCCATTCATCCTGTGCAAACCGGGGAGAAGCCAGAGGTCCTCTGTGGGGCAGGCAGTGAGGCCCAGGGGAGCCCGCATTGGCCGAGGGCCGAGAGCCTCAGGGTAGGACTGTTTGGCCCTTCCAAGGGGAAGCAAGCGGCTTGTCTGGTCAGGTGTCCCCTCACTGGTTTTCCTCGCCTGGCCCGGTCTGGTTAGATACAGACGGCTGCCCACAGGGGTTGGTGCTGTGTGACCCAGGCCCGTCATCAGCCTTTTCCAGGCCTCAGCGTCCTCATCTGTGAAAGCAGAGTTTGAAGACCTGCTCAGGGATTCGCTCTCAAACCATCTGGTAGACCTGGCAGAGGGACACCATGCTCTGAGCGGGAAGGTAGTACAGGGGGCACAGGGTTCCACGGTGAGGTGCAGAAGTCCATGGAACCCAGTTTGACCTTTCTCCTAACCTGCTCTGGAGCATGAGCAGCAGCCAGCCTGCTCTGCTGTCCCTCTGGAGAACGTGGGCTCCTGCAGCCCAGGGAACTGGCCCTCGGCCTCCTATTGTCCTCAGCCCTCAGCCCTTGCTCTGACTTTGTGTGGGTTCAGACAGAAAAACCCATCTGCTCTCTCATCACATTCCTCCCTTCCTACACTGGCCACCGTTAGGCAGGCCCTGGGGTGACTGTTTATAGGGTACCCATTTTTTTATGCTCCCAATGCCCTTACCCCCTTATGCCCTGGGTTCTGCTCTAGTCATGTTTTTGTTTGTTTGTTTGTTTGTTTTAATATATTGTACTGATTTTTTACAGAGAGGAAGGGAGAGGGACAGAGAGTTAGAAACGTCGATGAGAGAGAGGCATCAATCAGCTGCCTCTTGCACACCTCCTACTGGGGATGTGCCCGCAACCAAGGTACATGCCCTTGACTGGAATCGAACCTGGGACCTTTCAGTCCGCAGGCTGATGCTCTATCCACTGAGCCAAACCAGTTTTGGCTAGCCATGTTTTGTTTTTTTTTCCCCAAAGCCAACACTGATCACGAGGTCCCTCATCATTAGCACAGATACATGGCAGGTGGGCTAGAGTGAAGGAAGTGGTAAAGGCAGCCTATATCAGGATGCCAAGAAAGGCAGAGACGGTCCGAGGACCTTGAAGAGACTAGTTTGGGCAGAGGATATGGTTCCTTGGATCACTGCCCAAGAAGGGGAGGCAAGATGGAGTGGTCGGGCCCAGAGATGGCCTCGAGGACTTGCCCTGGCAGGGAGGAAAGGCCTGCGCTTGGCCCTGGGCTGGCTGGGCTGGGCACACAGGATTGTGCTGGCAGGAAGTGTGGGAGGCGATGTTAATGACTGTTTATTCTCCACAGGCTGCGGGCTGCCCTGGGTCAGACTGATAAGAGGACAGAGATAGACTCCTTGAGTTTTATCCTCCCGACAGCTGCCTTCTCCCGCAGGCCCCGGAGACACTGCCGGTCTTTTGTGGTGCTGCTCTTGCTCTATCTCCTCTCCTTCCTGAAGTGCACAAGCCCTGGCCTCAGCCCAGCTGGGTTTCCCCTGACTGCCGGCCAGCTCCCTTCCCATCTGTGGTCAGATGAGGTCTGCCCTGGGGGAGGGTCAGTCCTGGCCAGACTGAGCCAGTTGGGAGTCGAACCTCAGGGTGGGAAGCCATGTAGGGTGGGGCCAGGACTCCCAGACTTGTCTGTTCCCCGGATCACCCTGCTGCTCAGCCAGCCAGACCTGGGGCCACGGGGCTTTGGACGAGCCCCACCTTTGCCCCAGAGTATTGGAGGTCCAGCTGTTTGGCCGGAAGGAGTGCATGGGGATCTGATGGGATTTGTGTGGTCACTTTGGCCTCCAGATGGAGAGTGAATTGGAGCAGTCTCTTTAGTAGATCCGGGGTGCTGTCAGTGAAGGGTGTCAGTTCCTTGGATCATATGATGGTGGTAGACGTGGAGAGAAGTAGAAAGATAAGTGAGCCCTGACCAGTTTGGCTCAGTGGATAGAGCATCGGTCTGCAGACTGAAAGGTCCAGGTTGGATTCCGGTCAAGGGCATGTACCTTGGTTGTGGGCACATCCCCAGTGGGGGGGTTTGTAGGAGGCAGCTGATCGATATTTCTCTCTCATCGATGTTTCTAGCTCTCTATCCCTCTCCCTTCCTCCCTGTAAAAAAATCAATCAAATGTATATTAAAAAAGAAAAAGAAAGATAAGTGACGTAGGTGGTAAAAATCAGGTGGAGCCCTGGTTGGCTTCACTCAGTGGATAGAGCATTCATTGGCCTGCAGACTGAAGAGTTCCAGGTTCGATTCCAGCCAAGGGCACATGCCTGGGTTGTGGACTTGATCTCTAGTCTTGGGGCATGTGGGAGGCAGCTGATCAATGATTCCCTTATCATTGATGTTTCTCTCTTCCTCCCTCTCTCCTCCTTCCTGATTTTATTTAAATCAATAAAAAAATATTTTTTAAAAATCAGGTGGACTTTATAATAGGTTATCTGAGGGAGGCCAAAGGAAGCAGGGGACATACATGATTCCCACGTTTCAGGTTTGCATGCATGATGTCCCTATGCCAGGAACTGCGACTATAGAACGAGGACTGGGCTTAGGTGGACTTAGAGCATGCATGAGTTGGTTTGGAGCAGGTGGAGTCTGAGGTATTTTGGGGTACCTCTAAGGTATGTCAGCTGGGGGCAGGCAGCATCCAGAAATGAGTGGGATAGATGTGTCTGGAGGTCAGGGGAGTGTCAGGCATCATTTGAAAAGCCAGGCACTACTCTTGCCAGGCGGAGAAATAGGTTTGTAAAGGGTTCCCCCAAAATTCCATGCCGGGTGGAATGGAACCCAGGATCCTGACTTCCCATTGCATTCCATGTCCCGGGTCATCGTCCCTTCCCTGGCCACTTCGGCTGGTTCAGGCCCTGCCCTGGCAGCAAAAGGCATGGCACCCTCCCCTGTGGAGTCTTGTCTGTGGTTGGGGGACTCCGCTGGTGGGCAGTGCTGACCCCCGGACACCCAGGAAGGCTGTGCGTGTCAGAGCCTCCCTCACCACCTGTGCAGAGTCCCTGGCTGGAGAAGGCCTTGGGTCCTGGCCAGAACCCAGCCACTGCCGGGAACCCCAGAACCACTTCTCTTCCTGCGGGCTTGTTGGCCTCTGAGCTGGGTTGACCTTATCAAGGACGGGGATTTTTTAGGGACAAGTTCAGGGCAGCCCTTCTGCATCAGATAGCAAGACTCTCTTAAGTGGCTTTTAAAAATTCTTTTAAATTAAATGGAAAGTGGTTATAATGTACCCAAGATTGTATCAGTTGGTCTTCTTCAGGGAGAGAGGCCGCAAGGCTACCGCAGAGTGCCCTTTGATAAAAGGGAAGCTGTTGACTCATTCCCGAGAGTGTTGCCCGCCACCTGCAGGGCAGATGAGGGGCTCAACCACCATCCCTCTCACCCTGCCCGTCCTTCTCTGTGGCGATGCCACTCCGTTCCCATGTGGTAGGAGGTGCTGCCAGTGGTGCCAGCCTCCATCCTCTCAGCATTCCTGGCCAGGGTTCCCACAGGAGTCATGGGTTCACTTGGAATGGGGGCCCATGCCTATCTGGGGGTGCTTTGGCTGACCAGGCCTGGGTTTCCTAGCTCAGAGATGGTTCCCCAAAGGGAAATAGGGTGTCATCCAACCTAAAGACATCGTAGGCCTTGGAGACCTTTCGGTAATTCCCGGCCTGACCTGTATTTCAGAATCACCCCTAATAAGGATTGATTGCGTTGATTAATTTACCTTGTCGAAACCTAAATGCCAGAATGCATCATGGAACTTACAGATCAGGAAGTGGCGGTTGAGAAATTTGCCTGATAATCCTCAAACCAGGAGATAGAAGAACTGAGAGCAGAACCCAGGTCATCTGACTGGCAGGCTGGGGACTCCCTCCAGAATGAAGTGGCATCTTTTTAGGGAGGAGCCCCGTAGACCTAGCCCCTTAGGCACCCACACTGTCATCCACAAGGAGTCCTTCATCTCCTGGACTTTAGGACAGAGTCGACAGAGGCAGGTTATGGCAAATGATCACTGCCTGGTGGTGGCCCAGGGCCACGGGCATGGCGGTTGGTGTTATGCAGGGGTCGATCGGAGAGGAGAGAGACCCTCCTGTAGCTTCACCTGCCCCAGTAAACAGAGGAGGCACGGGCCCCAGGCCCCACGCTGGCTTCTGCCCGGTGCTGCCTCCGCCCCTGTCCGTCTCCCCTATCATCTTGGCTTCTTCTTCTTTTCTTTTTTTTATATATATAATATATTTTATTGATTTTTTACAGAGAGGAAAGGAGAGGGATAGAGAGTTAGAAACATCGATGAGAGAGAGACATCGATCAGTTGCCTCCTACACAGCCCCCCCTGGGGATGTGCCCGAAACCAGGATACATGCCCTTGACCGGAATCGAACCTGGGACCTTTCAGTCCGCAGGCCAACGCTCTATTCACTGAGCCAAACCGGTTTTGGCCATCTTGGCTTCTTGAATGCTTCCCTCCACCGTTGTTTCCTGCTGGGGTCTGGGTAAGAATGGAGCTCCAGGGCTGCTGTGCTGTCTGGGGTTATTCGGGAGTGTTTCCTGTTGGGGAGCGTTACGCCCTCTGTCTTCTCTCTTGGAAGAGAATGACCAGGACAGTGGTACCAGTTCAGGGACAGGTGAGCAGAGAGCACGGTGTTGGCCTCAGCTCCCATCACCTCTCAGTTGTCAGGGTCCAGATATTTGACGGAACCGGGCAGAGCCAAGAATGAATGGGGTTTTGTCGAAAGAGCTCTGGGCTTCGAGTCTCCTCCCAGTAGCCAGAGGAGACCTCAGTCTGACACAGGCTTCTTCTTGTGTCACGTGGGGTGGGTCACTCCCCTGGGCCTCTGGGCCAGGAAGGGAAGAAGGCTGTCCCTGTGAGGGGCTTTGGGCGAGTTGAGGAGCTGAGTTACTAGAAAACAAGATGCTGGAGGTCCCGGGAGCTTGCAGGCGGTTCTCACCGGCTCCTCAGTGCCCAGGGCTCTACCGAGTGTGGGACTGGCTTCCTTTTTATTTTCACCGTCTCCTCAGGCATCGTTCTTCCTGCCGGCAGATATTTGCTGACAGCTGGCTCTTCTCTCCTGAGCTGTCTGCCCGCCAGGACTGACCAGTGTGCTCTGTCTGCCCTCCTGCTTGGTTCCCAGAGGTCCCCTGCTCTGCCAGTGTCTGTCTGGGGCTGTGTTCTAAGTGATTAGCCAGCCTGAGCCAGACCCTCCCCTCGCGCCCCCACCCCCACCCCTGGTCCCTTAAGCCAGTGGTTGGCAAACTGCCGCTCTCGAGCCACATGCGGCTCTTTGGCCCCCTGAGTGTGGCTCTTCCACAAAATATCACATGCAGGCATGCATGTACAGTGCGATTGAAACGTTGTAGACCATGCGCAGAAGTCGGTTTTCGGCTCTCAAAGGAAATTTTAATCATTGTACCGTTGGTATTTGGCTAATGAGTCTGCCGACCACTGCCTTAGGCTTAGCTAGTGTCTGCTCTGGTCCCTGGCCCCTTGCCCTCTGTGAGGCTGCAACTCGGTGGGACCTGGGACACATAGTGTTTATTCATATTGGCAGGGACTATCATGCCCATTTTACAGGTGGAGGGCCCGAGGCCCAGAGAGGTATGATCTGCCCAAAGACACTATTGTCAAACAACAGAGCCAGTCCTGGAGTTGAGGTCCTCTGAGTTTAGTCCAGAGTTCACTATAAAACGTTAACTCATGGGCATATTGGGGTGGGGATGCCCCAGTTTCACCAGGAAGGCTGTGGGCTTGAAAGCAGGCCCTGGCCCCACCTCTTCCCAATCCCAGGTCTCCCCTGCACAGCCCCAGTCTCCAACAAGCACCATTGTGTTGGTCATCCCCGTGTAACCCCAAGATACACAATAAAACCGAACAACAAGAGATCACTCCCTGGGAACCATCATAATGGTCTCTGGTCTGTGTATTTCTCCCCTCCCTGCTCCCCCAAAGTTGACAGTAATGATGCATGTCATGTCACTATTATCTTAGCAGGGAGCATGTAACTCAGGCCAGCTCCCGGAGGATGAGTCACTCCTTGAGGAGATGACTGGAAAGAGTCCCCCCTCCACACACACACACCCACACATGTACCCCACACTCTCCCATTCCCCTCTCCCTGAGATGAGGGTCACAGGGAGTGCAGGGGGAAGGCTCCCTGTGCCTGCTCATAGCAGCTGATGTTGCCCCTCTCCAGAGGCGGTGAAGTGGATTACCCAGCAACCTTGGGGATATTTGTTCTTCCCAGGGGCCCCACCAGAATCCGTCCTGGCATAGGACCAGCTCCGCAATGAAGGGCAAGCTTGCTCAGGCAGAACAAGGGAGGAATAAAAGCAGGTGTGTGTTGGGTCTGACCCCACCTGGTAGCGGGGTTCTCAGTTCACCAGCCACCTGCTTTCTGCCTCCTGGAGACGAATGTTAGTGACACCAGTGGGGGCATGGGGCAGGGCTTGGAACCAGAAGTTACTCAGCACCAGGGAAGGTGACATGCAGAGGACACAGTAGCCGAGCAAAGGGCTGACGACGGGCCCCTCGATCTTTTTACTTCGCGTCTTTCTACCTCCATTCCTGGGGGGCGAGAGGCCGCATTGCTTCCTTCATGAAATGTCCTGGTCCAGGTAGGCATGCAGGCACCTTTGGGTTCCATTAGCACAGCTGCCACAGGCAGACCTTTCCAAAAGACCTGGCTACATATAAAAGGAGAAGAAAAGAAAGCGAGAGCGTATGAAGAGTAAAGAATAGAGTCAGGCTCACGAAGCACAGGCTTCCGGTTCGTTCCCAGGGCTCTCTGCCTACTGGAGACACCACCTGGAGGGCCAGCATCCCTCTGCATGGGAGTCCAACCTGTCTCCTGCCTCGGGCACTCTCTATGACACAGACACTGTGAATCCTCACTCAACAGCTGGCCCACCTGCCGCTCAACTGTCTGTCCCACCCTCCTGTTGACTCAGGATTCATTGGTTGTAGAGGGCATGGGCCCTTACCTAGGCAGCATGGGGGACTGGCACCCACAGGTCTGTGCCTTTTGGGAGTGCCATCTTATTCTACGAAATCCTTGTATTAGGACCCATTTCTCTATTTTTTCTTCTTCTTTTTTAAAAAATATATTTATTGATTTTTTACAGAGAGGAAGAGAGATAGAGAGTCAGAAACATCAATGAGAAAGAAATATCGATCAGCTGCCTCCTGCACGACCCCCAGTGGGGATGTGCCCGCAACCAAGGTACATGCCCTTGACTGGAATCGAACCCGGGACCTTTCAGTCTGAAGGCCGACGCTTTATCCACTGAACCAAACCGGTTTCGGCCATTTCTCTATTTTTAAAAATTCTTTATTGTTGAAAGTATTACCTATGTCCCCTTTTCTTCCCCATTGACTCCTTTTAACTCCCCTGCCCCCCCTACCCCAAGCCTTCACCACCCTGTTGCCCATTAGAACCCATCTCTTGACGCAGTGCTCAGGCCCCAGCTTAGCCCACAAGATGCCTGGTGGTTCTACACCATCCGATCTTGGCAGGAACTATACCAGTCTCCCCACCTGGCTCCTTCCTCTCACTGGCCACAAAAATAGAAACTAGTATGTTGGCCTGGTTGATGGGAGTTTGGAGATGCGTTGCGGGGGAAGACTGCACTGTGTTTTTTAAAAAAAAAACAAAAAGAACACTTTGTACCTCGTGTTGATGAAGGACGTAGATAAGCACCTGACCACAAAACTGCGTTTCCAGCCTACAGGCTGCCTCTGCGTCCTGTCTAGCGGGTGAGCTCCCAGGAGCCAGACGGGCCCCCGCTCTCCAGATCGCTCCCTGCCAGCGCCCACAATACCAAACGTTCAGGTGGAACCACACAAAATCAAAAGAACTGCCACCTCACCAGGAAATGGGGGGAAGGGGGAGGATAGAAAAAGGGAGATTGTCATCAGTTATAGCCCACTGTCCCTACCCCGCTCAGAAGGGTGGAGCCCCACAGAGAGCTTTGCCCTGTGCAATGGAGGCCTCCAGGCCTGCAGCCCAGCCTGCCACTTGCATGGTTCTGCCTGGTCCCAGAGGCTCTGGCAGACATTCCACCTGAGCGTCTGGGCTGGGCCAGGAAGATGGAAAAGTTCCAGCCAGAGGTCCTACCAGCGCCGTGGAAGAGGTGGGGGGCATCACTGGGCTGGTCAGCCAGCCTTGTTCTCACCTACCCCTTCCGGTGAGGCCCTGGCCTGGCCCAGCGTGCTGTGCTGTTCCTGACGTCCAGCCCCCGGGCCGGAAGAGGGGAGGGAGTCCTCAGCACCAGGGCTGTTGCCCTCTGAGGGAGGGCCCTTCTGGACCCTCAGGTCCCAGCAGCTCGGTCAGCATCCTCAGGGCCGGAGCTTGTCCTGTGTGTCGGAGCTCTGGGCCAAGCCCAGCCTCGTATCTGCCACCGGGGGAGAACTGTCCGCTTTGCCGAAGGCCTGAGCATCCTGTTGGGTTGTGCGTCTGCAGTGACGGCACAGATCCCAGGCCTGCAGCGTCCCCGAAGCCAGCAGTCACCCTGCTTCCTGGGCCCCTTTCTTGCCGGTTCGCAGTACTGGGGGTTGGGTTATGACCTCTCCCCTGGCCTTCTCTCCCTCTCCGGCCTTCCCACAGAGGATGTGAGGATAGATACTAGAGTTTTAAGTTGAGTCCTTCCCCTCTGGGCCTGGGCGAAGGCCCGGTTAGAGTTTTAAGTCACAGAGACTGTGGCCTCTAATCTAGAAGCAGAGCTTCTCCTTCCTGAGGTGTGCCTTGGTGGCAGTGTATGTGCCCCAGCTCAGCCTCTGCTGGCATCTAGCAGCCTTAGCCTTCTTCGGGGTGGCCAGACTTCCAGTGCTCACAGGGATGGGAAAGGGTCCAGAGCCTCTTGTCCTGGTCCAGACTTGGGAAGGGCGAGAGAGGAGAAACACCAGTCCTGTTCCTCTCCCCTAGGCGAGGGCAGGAGCGATCAGATCAGGAATTCTCCGAGAGGTGTGAGGCCGAGGGCTGGTTGGGAGATAGGAGGGGGGAAGCCCTGCCCTTCTCTGCCATCTTGCATGAGTCACAGCTCCTTCAGGAGAGCGTTTGCCCTTTGCCTCCAGCCCCTCAAGCTCCTTTCTCAGTGCCTTTGCCCTGCGTGTTCCAGGGAGCTGTCTGGGCGGGGGTATGTTTTCACTGGCTGCTTCCCTGCCATGTAGGTGCCCTCGGTGGGGATGAAAGGGCTGAAGGTTACCTGGAGAAATCTTTTACTCCTCTTTCAGTCCCTTTCCAAAGAGAGTGATGGAATGCGATGACTCTTCTGAACCTGCTTCTAGACCACTGGTCCTCCCACCCCGGGGAAGGGGTGTGTGTGTGTGTGTGTGTGTGTGTGTGTGTGTGTGTGTTTTGGGGGGAACCAACCTTGAGAAGGAGAGTTCCTTTGATAATAATGAGTTTGTCGCCAAAACCGATTTGGCTCAGTGGATAGAGCGTCGGCCTGCGGACTGAAAAGTCCCAGGTTCGATTCTGGTCAAGGGCATATACCTTGGTTGCGGACACATCCCCAGTAGGGGGCGTGCAGGAGACAGCTGATCGATGTTTCTCATCGATGTTTCTAACTCTCTGTCCCTCTCCCTTCATCTCTGTAAAAAATCAATAAAATATATTTTTAAAAAAAGAATAAAAGAATGAGTTTGTCAGGAACCCCAAGCGGAGCCATAAGTTGAGGATTGATCCCAAAGCCACTGGCGCTGCCCTTCGCTAAGGCTCTGGCTGGCTGTGCCCCCCGGAAGGCCTCCGGAATAGGCCATGGAATCACATCACCAGTTCCCAGCTCTTTAGAAGGCAAGGCCCACCGTTGAGACCTGAGATGCCCATCTCTGAGGTTAATCGCCCCCTGATACCCTTGGAAGGGCAGTCCTCCTGGGGGTGCCCTGGGTGGTGGGCAACCGGAGGGGCTGGGAGAGCTCTCACAGCAGAGGAGTGCCAGCCCATTGCCCTGCTTCTTGACAGAGCAGGAGCTTCCAGGCCCAGAAAGAAGGGCTGTGCTAAGGGCAGGGATGCAGCCGCACCAGGAGGGAGAGGGCCGGGCTCTTCCCATTCTGTCTGCTCCTGCTGGGTGGCAATACATATTTGCTGAAGGAACCCATCCTCGGGTCTTCTCTTGAGATTCCAGTCGGAGCCCAGACCCCCAGGGAAGCGCAGAGGAGAGGGAAGGCAGAGCGGCTTCTCGGCGGCTCTTCACTGGACACTGTGGCAGGAGATCGGAACCGTAAAGGTGGTGAATAGCTCAGCCACCTGGTGCTCTGAACTTACCGTTAAAGGATCAGAGCTGACTATGAGCATCCTTGCTCCCCAACCCTGGGAGGCAGAGGTGGGCAATGAGGTCTACACTCCCCAACTCTCCAGACTCCCCTCTGGCTTGCCCTGGGCCACTATTTATTCATCCCACTTCCTCCTTCCTTTAAAAGTCTCCAAAGAAATTGAGATTTGTTTCGCCATGGTCAGTTTGTTCAATGGTTAGAGCGTCGGCCCGAAGACTGAGGGGTCTCGGATTCGATTCCGGTCAAGGCCGTGTATCTTGGTCTGGGCACGTGTGAGAGGCAACCAATTGATGTGTCTCTCTCTCTTATCGATGATTCTCTCTCTCTTCCCTTCCTTTCCATGCTCTCAGTGAGGATTAACCACAAGCAAATTTAGGTTTATTTCCCTGTCTTCAGGGCCTTCCACCTGTCTCCTGCCTCTCAATCGTCGGTGGCTCTCCATCCTGTGGAGAAACGCCTTCGTAACTCTGTCTTTTCTAGAGTCTTGCTGCCAGGCTGTGGCGGGAGAGCCACTATGGGCATGGCCTTGGCGAGCTGGTGTGGAACCAGCTCGGGGCAGGCTTCTGTTCTGGGTAGTCTGACAAAGTGACAGCTGTGGAAGAGGTGGCAGGCTCCGTGACCCAGGAGCTCTGCCACAGGATGGACGTGGCACACTCCTCTGTGCTGTCAGCTGGGGCAGAGCTGGTGCTGAGACCGCAGGCCTGTGCTGCCCACCACTCCTCCCTGGGAGCTGCTGCTTGCCCCTGAGGACAGGGGGAGGCAGTGCCTGTGGTTAGCCAGGAAGGAGGCTCTGGAGCCAGACCCTGATGGTGCTGGCCTGGGGGAGGCGGGAAGGGGACTGTGGGTGATGAGGAATCTGTGATGCCTATCCCAGGTCATGGGACTCCAGCCCAGAAGGGTTGCCCAAGCTGGTTCGGGGGTTGACAACACTGTGGTCCTTAACCTGGAGCATAGGCACTGACTGAGCTGGCAGCTTTATGCCTCTCATCCTTACAGAAACCCTCTGCGATGCAGGATAGTCCCAGTGTAGAGAGGAGGACACAGATCAGAGATGTTAAGAGGTTAATAGCTGACAAATGGCAGTTGCAAAATGTGAATCCGAGTTTTTCTAGTTGCTTTCTTCTTTTGGGAGGCTTGACTGGAAAGGGGCTGTGAGCTGGGTGAACAGGTGTGAGATCTGAGGGAGCACGCAGCCAGTAGCTGCAGTGCTTAAGGGAGTATCCAGAGAGAGGGGTCCTTGTTAGCGGCCCTGGTGTCTCTGCTGACAGAAAACTAAGAGGGGCACTTGTTCCCATGGTCCAGACAACCTCCATCACTTTTGCACATACACCTTTCCCTTTGCCTCCGCTTAGTTAAATCGGTTTATACCTGAGGCCTTGCCTTTCTTCATGGTCCACAAGAAGTTAGAAAAGCTGTCACTTCTAGAATGTCAGAGCTGGAAGAGTGGGGGCAAAATGTAATGGTCACTTACGTCTGCATACTTACTTAATGATTTATAAAAGTGACATCAAAGAATTTTTTTCATGACCGTATTTCTTCTGATAAGGAATGGCAAATTCTTTATTTTTTATTTTATTTATTTGTTTTTTTAAATATATTTTTTAATTGATTTCAGAGAGAAAGGGAGAAGGAGAGAGAGATAGAAAAACCATTGATGAGAGAGAATCATTGATTGGCTTCCTCCTGTATGCCCCCTACTGGGGTTTGAGCCTGCAACCCAGGCATGTGACCTTGACTGGAATGGAACTTAGGACCCTTCAGTCTGCAGACTCTATCCATTGAGCCAAACCAGCTAAGGGCTCTTTTTAAAAAATATATATATTTTTAATTGATTTCAGAGAGGAAAGGAGAGGGCAAGAGAGATAGAAACATCAATGATGAGAGAGAATCATTGGCTGCCTCCTGCACACCCCACACTGGGAATTAAGCCTGAAACCTGGGCATGTGCCCTTACCAGGAATCAAATCGTGACCTCCTGGTGCATAGGTTGATGCTCAACCACTGAGCCATACCAACTGGGCAGAAACGGTGAATTATAAAGAACATGATCTCTGTACTCTGTGAAGGAGTTAGACCTGTCTTTTTAGGTTCTGTGTAGGTTCATAATATATATGGGCCAGGTTGTGCCCATGGTCCAAACTAATCCATAGAGGGTAGGTTATTATGAGAGATGAGGCTTAGGAGGGTGTCCTGATTTGGGGATCTCTGGATGTATGTGTTAAGCAGCCTGACCTTGGCCCCATGAATAAGACACCTGATCTCGTATGCTTTTGAATGCAGGAAGATGATGCGTTTCAGTCTGAGGCACTGTATGGACATCCTAAAGAGGCAGTTGAGAATGTAGGTCCAGAACCCAGGGTAGAAGGGCAGGCTCTTAGATGTGGAAGGGGGTGGTGTAGAGAAGAGACGCAAAGAACCAAGGGCTGAGGGCAGAACCTTCAGGAGCCTCAGCAGCTCAAAGATACAAGGGAGGTCTGAGTCCAGAAAGTAGATGGCAGAGACTTGGAGGTCCCAGTGGTGGTCAGCAGGAGCAAACAGATCATCAGCGAGGAAGAGGGTGGAGGCAGAACTGCCTTTCCCTAATGGTTAAAGAATCTTGGCCTGGGAAGAAAATGGCTTGTGGCCTGCTGACAGCCTGGATGAGAATTTGGCTCCCCATTCCACTGCTCTTCTTCTTCTTCTTTTTTTTTTTTACAAAAGTACTTGGACAAAAGTACATGAACTTCCCTCCATGTAGCTTCAAGCTACCAGGACACAGGCCCCACCAACACCCTTCATCTTCTCCTCGGCTCTTCTGCTGAAGAACTTGGCCTTCACCATGACGGGCTGCTTTGGGAGATTTCCCTTCCCCAGAACTTTGTAGCAGCCCGATCGCACCACCTCAATGACAGGAGCAACGCCAGTCTTGCTTTTGGCAGCATTGACCCGTGTCTGCTCACTGACCAGGGTCCACAGTTTATCGAGGCTGACAGTTGGGCAGAAGCTCTGGTTCCTCTTTAAGCGGTCATGCCTCATACCAACTTTCCCAAAGTGACCCGGGTGACATTGGTCGAAGTTGATCTGTGATGATGCCAGCCACCAGCATGACCTCGGCCCCCGGGGTGCTTCCTGTGCTTGCCGATGCAGCCGTGGCCGTGGCTCACGTGGCCCCGAAGTTTTTGGGTCTTCCTGAGTCTGGATGGCATGTCGGTGGCCGAGTTGCAAGAGCCCCACTGCTCTTCTGATAGAATGGAAACTAAAGGCTGGGCAGGGCAGGCTGGGGACTTGAAGAGAGTCAGATGGGCCTTTCATCAAGGGTGTCCATGGGTCCAGGATGCTTTTTTCCCTGGCCAGGTATAAATAAGACTGTGAAGTGGTCAAGTGGCGTGGAAGAGGGGCTGAAGGCTGGGATGGCCTTCCCCAGTGAAGGTCTGGTCAGACCACATCTGAACGATCCTGTTTGCTTATCTGCACCCCTTCTCTCCCTCTTCCCCCCACTCTGCACTGGAATGAAGAGAGGGCTGGGGGTGGCAGAGCAGTTTTAGTTGGGACTTTTGGTCGGCTTACTCCAGGCTATCTCAGTCTGCTTCCTTCAGCGTGCTGGCTGGAGCTCTGTGAATCTCATTAGAGATGGTTTGATATGCCTTCCCAGGAGATAGTATTGGCAGGGATCCCTCACTCCCCGGCACAGATAGATTAATCCAACCCATCCAGTCAAGATGGCACTGTAAATGTATACTCTAAACACACAGCAGTCACACATAAAAAGATAAAACTCTTAAAACGTAGTCATGCACTCCCCTACTTCCCCACATACAAAAAAGGGATAAACATCTCTGAGGAGAAGTGGGACAGAAACACGAAGAAGAGAGCAGGGAGAAGCTGCGAGCAGGCAGAAGTGGCTGGAAGTCTGGGGGAGCAGAGCAGGAAGTACTGCACATAAAGCGTGGAATCTGAGCTAGTTCCCTGCTTGAACCCAGGGGCTGGGAAAATAGGCTGAAAAAAGTTGCTTCCAACCCGTCCCTGGGGTTATGGCTCCTTATACAGATGCTTACCTGGGGAGACAGGCCTTCACAGCCTGGACCCAACTGAACTGCTGCTACGAGATTTGATTCTACATTGGGAGACCCAAAGGATCTGGGAAAAGAAAAGGTATAAACCCTTAGACGGGGAGAGAAGAATAAAATATAGGAAAAGATGAGCTTATACATTGAAGTTCAGAAACACATGGAAAAAAAAAAACTAATGCAAAAAAAAATCAAAGAAAAATTTATCCAAGAAGAAATGAAAATAAGAGGAATCAGAAAAGTCTTTAATATAAGTTAGGTTTAGGATGCTCACAGTTATATGGAATCCATCGAAGAAAGAATAGCTAGAACAGAAAATACATGAATTGAAAGCGAATACTGAGGAGTTGGTTTAGAATGCAGCATAGACACAGAGGATCAATTGACAGGCTTCAACATGTGGCTGCTAGGCATTCCAGATGTGTGTCAAGATCATGGAAAATATGCTTGTGGCCGGCATGGTTCAGGGGTTGAGTGTAGGCCTATGAACTAGGTGGTCTTGGTTCGATTCCCAGGGTACATGCCTGGGTTGTGAGCTCAATCCCCAGTGGGGAGTTTGCAGAAGGCAGCCCCAGTCTATTGATGTTTCTATCTCTCCCTCTTCCTGCCTCTCTGAAATCAATTAAAAAAAATTTTTTTTTTTTAAAGAACATGGAAACTCCTAACTGGTTTGGCTTAGTGGATAGAGCATCGGCCTACAGACTGAAAAGTCCCAGGTTCGATTCTGGTCAAAGGCATGTACCTTGATTACAGGCACATCCCCAGTAGGAGGTGTGTAGGAGGCAGCTGATCAATGTTTCTCTCTCATCAATGTTTCTAACTCTCTATTCTTCTCCATTCCTTTCTGTAAAAAAATCAATAAGATATTAAAAAAAAGTAAATTCTTAGAAAAATAAATAAATAAAAAGAACATGGAAAATAAATAATAGTTGAAGAGATAATGACTGAGAATTCCAGAATTGAACAAACAACATGAATGCCACACAGAATAGATACCTAGACATAACATAGTGAAACTGAAGATAAGAATAAAGAGAAAATATTAAAAACAACTAGAGGAAAAAAAGAATTCAACCAGCTGACAATTAGGCTTGACACTACACTAGATGGATGCCCAAAGATGACAGAGGAGTATCATAGGGAAGCTAGAATTCTGTATCCAGTTATCATTCAAGAATGAGCAAATATATTTCTGGACATATGAAGACTGCTTTATCACTCACAAACCCTTGCTAAAAGAACTACTGAAGCCCTAGCCGGTTTGCCTCAGTGGATAGAATGTCGGTCTGTGGACTGAAAGGTCCCTGGTTCCATTCCCATCAAGGGCACGTGCTCAGGTTCTAGGCTCAGCCCCCAGTAGAGGGTATGCAGGAGGCAGCTGATCAGTGATTCTCTCATCATTGATGTTTCTATCTCTCCCTTCCTCTCCTTTCCTCTCCGAAATCAATAAAAATATGTAAAACAAAACAAAACAAAAAAAAAACTACTGAAGATATACTTCCGTAAGAAGAAAAGCAAATTGGAGAAGGAACATGTTTGTACCAACACTGAGCAGAGAACTGATATTACATTGGAAAGTGTAATTAACTGAAGACAGTATATCAGGATGCTTTCTGCTACAAGTAATAGAATAACCCACAGTGACTTAAATGCTAAAAAAAATATTTCATCAGCTTATGAGAAATATGGAGGTAGGAAGTTCCAGGGTTGGGGTGTGGCCCAGTATTGACATGAACGACCTCAAATCATTCCATCACTCTGCTGTCCTCAGAGTGTAAGATCTCCCTCCCTCTGCATGGTTGTGGGATGGCTGCTGCAGCTCCAGGCATCATATCATCACTCTGTTGCACTCCACGCAGGGAGATGTTAGAAGAAAGGAAACTGTCACCCTGGCCAGTTTGGCTGAGTGGATAGAGCATCGGCCTGCGGATTGAAGGGCCCTGGGTTTGAGTCTGGTCTAGGGCACGTACCTTAGTTGCAGGCTGCTCCCCAGCTCAGGAGCTGGTTGGGTCGTGTACAGGAGGCAAACAGTCAATGTGTTTCTCTCCCATTGATGTTTCTCTTGGTCTTTCCCTCTCTCTCCCATTCTCTCTGAAAATCAATGGAAAAATATCCTCAGGTGAGGATTAAAACAAAAAATCATATATAATAAAAGCCTAATATGCTAAGTATCCCATCATCTGTTCAATCAAAGCATAATATGCTAATGATATGCTAAGACCGCTCAACCGCTCACTATGATGTGCATTGACCACCAGGGGGCAGATGCTCCAACTAGTAGGTTAGCTTGCTGCTGTGGTCTGGCTGATCGGAACTGAGTGAGACAGGCAGACATGCCCTGGAGCCCTCCTGCGGTCCCTCCCCGACTGGCCAACCTCCCACATTCCTCCCCAGCCCGATTGTGCATGGGTGGGGTCCCTTGGCCTGGCCTGCATCCTCTCACAATTTGGGACCTCTTGGGAGATGTTGAAGAGCCAGTTTCAGCCTAATCCCACAAGCCAGGCCGAGGGACCCCACTGGTGCACAAATTTGTGCACTGGGCCTCTAGTAAAATAATAAAATAAAATAGTTTTTATTTTTTATTTTTAAAAGAAGGAAGCTGTGTAATGTGCCTTCTTTTCTGGAAGAAGAATCTTTCTAAGAAGGTCCCAGCAGACATCTTCATATGCCTCATGCCTGAGCTGCTCCATCTTCAGAGCAATTCCTGGTAAAAAGGAACAGGCTTACTGAGGTTGGCTTCGATGAGGCTTGCCTCATCTCCTAGGATGGGGCTCTTCACTGTGTGAACAAAATCAGGATTCTCTTGGCAGGAAAGACGGGGGAGTGACTGCTGGTAGGCAACCAACAGTATCTGCCACAGATGGCAAAACACGAACAAAAATATAGTGTCTGATTTGTTTTTTAATTTACAAAAAATGAAAACTAGCCCTAGCTAGTTTGGCTCAATGGATAGAGCGTTGGCCTGTGGACTGAAGGGTTCTGGGTTCAATTCCTGACAGGGGCACATGCCCAGGTTTCCGGCTCAATCTCCAGTAGGGGGTGTACAAGAGGGAGCCAATCAATGATTCTCTCACGTCACTGAAGTTTCTATCTCTTTCTCTCCCTTCCTCTCTGAAATCAATAAAAATACGTATTTAAAAAAAAAAATTAAAATTGTTGACCACATTACCAAGGGAGAATAAGGTACATTAAAGTAGGGAATTTCATTGTTAAATCACACCAAGTTTTGGCCTTGTAGAAGAGACTAGTGCTGCTGAAAACTGCGGTCTTCGTTTAAAAAATGTATATATGCTGACAGTTGAACACATTGTGGGCGGATCCTGAGCATTCTCGTGTTTTCCTATTGCACAGTGTTTTACATGAATGTTAAAGGCACGCCTTAAAATTAAATACCTATTGCATCTTGAAGTTATTTATTACATGTCCATATAAGCTAATATTTTTTTTAAAGTAGGATACTTTGTAAAACATTTTTTGTACTCGTTCAACAGAAACTTATCTGGCCACAGGTAAAGCTAGCAATAAAACTATTGGTATGCAATGTGTTAAGGTAACTACGAAAAAAAAAGGAACATGATTTCCAAGGCAGGAGGGGAGAAAAGTGTTAGGAGTGAGGAGAGGGTTGAAGTGCCAGGAAAAACAAAATACCAG
The DNA here is from genome assembly GCA_011751065.1 of Lasiurus cinereus. Classification (NCBI taxonomy): domain Eukaryota; kingdom Metazoa; phylum Chordata; class Mammalia; order Chiroptera; family Vespertilionidae; genus Lasiurus; species Lasiurus cinereus. The sequence goes on from JAAGEH010000452.1 coordinate 16,125,830, forward strand.
TAAAACTAAAGTAAACTGAGCGGAGAGAAAATACAAAGGAAGATAGTAATGCAAGCCCAACTACATGCGACGGGTAATGGATTACATGTGTGTGTGTTAAAAAGGAAACCTCTCAGAGTGGATAAAAGCCAAGTAAGAAATGGTCTGGAGCCGAGAGACTGTCAGCGGGACAGAGAGACTTAACAGGAGCCGCCCTGACCTTATCTCGGTGGTTCTGTTTTTTAAAAGATTTTCTATCCTTTGCCCCCTCCCCTACCCCCACACGTTTCTGTGGGGCCTTATCTGCCTAGCTCTTGAGATAACATTATTTTTCTTTGAACTTTGCTTCCTGAACTAATGTTGTTATGTGAAACATATTCCTGGATTTCCCCCCAAAAAGACACAGACTGCACTCTGGGACTCCTTGAGGGGACAGAGCGGGGACCCCACATCTCCACTCTCCCCCTGCGCCATTCCCCACTCATGCCTCAGCCCAGCATTGCTCCCCTGACGGCCCGTTTCTTAGGGTGCACCACTGATTCTCTTGCAATAAAGACTTATTTCTGGAGGACTTAGTTGAAAGTTAGAGTGACAATCACAGGTTTGGGAAACATTGTTAGCTCTTGCTTTCTGGTTTCCTGGCGGCTAACTCTGGGCAGTATCAGGAGTCCCGGAGCGGACACCTAATGAAGGCGAGGTGTTCGGCAGGAAGTCAGGGGCTCAAGAGGCAGAGACTGCCTGGCCAGTGTGGCTCAATGGTTGAGTGTTGACCTATGAACCAGGAGGTCATGGTTCAATTCCCGGTCAGGGCACATGTCCCGAGTCTTGGGCTTGATCCCTAGTAGTAGAGGGTGTGCAGGAGGCAGCCGTTCAATGATTCTCACCATTGATGTTTCTCTCTCTCTCTCTTTCTGAAATCAGTTAAAAAAAATGAGAGTCAGAGGCTGCCCAAGGACCTTTACTTGGGAAACAGAGAGGCCTGAGTCACTCGGTTGACCAGGAGGGTCTGCCAGAGGGCGGTGCCGGGATGTTGTGGTGCGGTGACTTCATTTAAACAGGCTTGTGGAGGTGGAGCAACTAGTTCTCAGCCACTTCAAGGACAGGCCTCGAGGGTTTGAGGTGCATGTAAGGGAGGGCTGTCGGGTCAGGGAACGACCGACACTGCCCCCTCCCCCAGGGCACCTTCTGCCCTGTGCCATTGCCACACCAGGATGTGGGCAGTTGCTGGGCTGGTAGGGATCCGGGGCACAGGGAACCCTTCCATGCTTGTACCCCAGTTAGTGGGAAAAGCCACTCTGGAAGGCAGTAGACGCTTGTGGAAGGAGCACTGGCTTTGGAGCTGTCAGACCTGGAGTGGCCTCAAAGCTTACTGCCTGGCTGGCCCCGTTCAGCTTGACCCCATTCAGCCAGTCCGGACTTCTGTGAACACCAGCCGAGAGGCTGTGCCCCCGAAGGCTCAGAAACTCGTAAGGAGGCATCATGCAATGTGAGGAATCGTCTGTGCTGGGATGCCTTTCCTTGTGGCTCTGGGACATCCGCAGGCTGTGTGCCAGCGGGTGGCAGGAGGGTGGCTTCATCAGCATCTCAGGCTGGGTTTTTTCCGTCTCCCCATCCCTTTCAGATTTAAGCAGCCTCCTTCCCGCCGTCCTCTGCATCTTATTTTGACATTTCTTTTCTCTGCCTGCCAAGAAGATTGTGTTCGGCTGCACTGGTCTGAGGCTTGGTATCCTGTGCTTGATTGGGTGAGTTGGATGGCTTGTCTCCTGGGGACTGACCAGAGACTGGCTCTAAAGCCACCCTAGCCTCCCCTTTTTGGGGGCAGCCTTTGCGGCTCGATCCCATCCGCTTGCCTCTTCTCTCCTTTACCCGAGAGCTGCTGGTTAAGGCCTCCGTCAGCTTCCAGTGGCTCCTTGTATCTGCTCAGGCGTGCACCTCCTGAGTGGTAGAAGGCTGCCGGAGGAGGGAGATGATCTCTTCTTCAAAGCCTTTGCTGCCCCTGACCTTCTGGATACTGGTCGCCAGTTCTGGTGCTCTGTTTGGCATTTCAGGCTTGCCCAGCCATTCAGGGAACATTTACGGCTAAATGGTCTCCTCAGATTTGTGTAATGTGTGACCACAAACCTTTTGGAAGACCACAGCATTGCCTTACCACCTGCTAAATTTTCCTCATTACTCCCCTTCCCTCCTAGAGGATTGGCTCTCTCACAGCGGATCTCTGTAGGTCTCCCTCCATCCCAACAATAAAAAGACCTTTCTCATTCTCTGCCACCCAGTGCAACACTCCCTGGACTATGCTCCGTGCTCCTCTTTGCTTTCTGTTTCACAGGGAGGAGACCCTGTTCGTAGCAGGCACTTGCTCCCTCCCCTTCTTGTTCCTCAAGGACTTTGTTTCTCAATTAACCTTTTTTTTTCCTGCAGCGTGAACTTTTCCCTCTACTAAATCACTCCCACTAGGATCCAGACATTCTGTAATACCTCCCAACTTAATAACCATTCCCTTTTCTTTGGTAACATCTTGATTGAAATACTAGAAACCTGGTGCATGAATTCATGTACTGGTGGGGTCCCTCGGCCTGGCCTGTGCCCTCTCGCAATCTGGGACCCCCTCGGGGGATGTCCAAGAGCTGGTCCTATCCAAACAGGAGGGAGCCTGATCTGTGTGTTGAGTGTCTGTTCCATGTCGGTCAGTGTGCATCAGAGCAACCAGTCCACTGTTTGGTCATTTGGTCGTTTGGTCACTTAGGCTTTTACACAAAAATACGGTATGTGAATTATACCGTACACATTTCAAGTGTACAGTTCAGTTGTTTTTAGTCTGTTCACATGGTTATGCAGCCATCAGCACAAACAATTTTAGAACATTTCATCACCCTAAAAGGGAACTCCCTGCGTATTAGCAGTCACGCCCAACCCCTAGCCCTAGGCAACCACTAATCTGCTTTAGAGATTTGCCTCTTCAGCGCATTGCACATAAATGGAATCATATCATATGCAGTCTTCTGTGACTGGCTGCTCTTACTCAGGACACTGTTTCCAAGGTTCCTTCGTGGCGTGGTGTGTGTCGGTCTGTCAGTCCTTTCTGTGGCTGAATAAGATTCCGTTGCATGGGTGGGCAGCATTTTGTTAGTTCACCAGCTGATGGAGCTTTGAGTTGTTTCCACCTGGGAGCTAACATGAATAAGGCGGCTTTATAATCATTTGCGTACAAGTGTGTGTGTGTGTGTGGACATACGTTTTCTTTTCTCTTGCTACGTCATATGGTAGTAATAATTCCAGGTTTAACCTTTTGAGGAACTGCCAGACTCTTTGCTGAAGTAGCTGCATCATTTTATAATCCCACCAGCAATGTATGGGCATTCTTCACTAACACTTGTTAACATAATCTCTCTTTCATTATAGCCATCCTAGTGGTTGGGAAGTGATTGGGGTCTTAATTTGTATTTCCCTGGTAGCTAATGATGTTGAGCCTCTTTTCATCTGCTTGTTGGCCATTTCGCATCTGTCCAGTTTATTGTTTTGTTTTGTTTAAAATATATTTTATTGTTTTTTTACAGAGAGCAAGGGAGAGGGAGAGAAAACTAGAAACATCGATGAGAGAGAAACATCAATCAGCTGCTTCCTGCACACCCTCCACTGGGGATGTGCCCACAACCAAGGTACATGCCCTTGACTGGAATCAAACCTGAGACCCTTGAGTCTGCAGGCCGATGCTCTATCCACGGAGCCAAACCGGTTTAGGACTCATCTGTCCCAGTTTTTATTCCATCTTTCTCTGGATCAGCCATTGTGAAGGTCACCACCATCTAGCCACAGAATGGTCAGTTCTCAGTCACATCTTACTTTTTAAGAAAAATTTGACACAGTGAATTCTCCTTCATTGTTTCTTTAAAAAAAATATTATTGATTTTTAGAGAGTAAGGGAGAGGGATAAAGAGACAGAAACATCGATGAGAGAGAAACAGCATCCATCAGCTGCCTCCTGCACACCCCCCACTGGGTATCAGGCCACAACTCAGGCTTGTGCCCTGACCGGGTATCAAACCAGTGACCTTCTGGTTCATGGGTCAACACTTAACCACTGGGACACACAGGCTGAGCTCGCCTTCTTTCCTGAAACACTTTCTTCTCTTGGCTTCCCAGATACAGGGCTGGTTTCTGCCCCCCTGCTTAACGGGCCATTTCTTTCCTGTCTCTCTACTGGCCTCCTCCTCGAGACATGGGAGGGCCTCGGGGCCCTCTCCTGGGCAACCTTCTCTTATCTGTGTCAGACCCTCCCTAGGTAATTTCCTCTGGTCCCATCGTTTTAAAAATAAACTGTACTTCCAGATGGATCCCTTCGGCTCTGGCCTCATCCACGAGCTTCAGATCTGTGTGTCCAATTTCCTCTTGCCATTTCCATGTGGACGTCTAAAGGTCAGCTCACATTTAATCTGCCGCAAACAGAGCTTCTGCTCCCCCCCCCCCCCCCAAACCCATTCCTTTCCCTTTCCTTTTTAAGATATTTTCATTGATTTCAGAGAGGAAGGGAGAGGCAGAGAGAGATAGAAACACCCATGATGAGAGAGAATCATTGATCAGCTGCCTGTGGCACACCCTCACTGGGATGGAGGCCAAAACCTGGGCATGTGCCCGGAATCAAACCTGTGACCTCTAGGTGCATGGGATGATATTCAACCACTGAGCCACACCAGTCAGGGCTCCTGGCTTTTCTTTCTTTTTTTAAATTAAATTTTATTGATTTTTTACAGAGAGAGGGAGAGGGATAGAGAGCTAGAAACATTGATGAGAGAGAAACATCGATCAGCTGCCTCCTGCACGCCCCCCACTGGAGATGTGCAGGCAATCAAGGTATGTGCCCTTGACCAGAATCGAACCTGGGACCTTTCAGTCTGCAGGCCGATGCTCTATCCACTGACCCACACCAGTTCTGGCCTCCTGGCTTTTCTGTATCACTGAATGCCACCCCTACCACCAGGTTGCTCAGGTCCCAATTCTCTATGTCACCCTGATTTAGGCCCTTCCCTCCCATCCCTCATCCCCTTCCAGCCCATCCGTTAAACCCTTCAGAACACAGCCAGCCGCTGCTCACCACCAGCACTGTTTGGGGTATTACAGGGGCTCCTCTCTGGTCTCCATGCTAGTCTCCCACAGCAGCCAGAGTGATTTTTTTAGTAAAAAAAATGTCTTAACCTTAAAAAAATTAGATTTTATTATGAAATACCTCACACATTCAACATCTTACATATCACACCTATACGCCTTTAAGGATAAAAATAAAAATCACTCTGTACTCTATTCCTGACCCAGTACTTCAGAAGCGTCTGTAGGCCCCTCCTTGATCCTATCTACCTTCCTTCCTCCTCCAGAGGGAATTTCCTGAATTTGGCTCTGTTTTCTTGATTTTTATCTATTTGTTTTATCATCTGTGTATAGAGGCCTCAACAGTTTCTTACTTGTCTTTGGGTACTTTTGAACTTTTCAGGAACTCATACTTTAGGCATTTATCCATGACTTATTCTTTTTGCTCAACATAAAAGTTTCTTTGCTCCTATTCATGCCTGTTGATGTCTAAAACTGGTGTTCATTCATTTTTACTATATGGCATGAATTTACACAAATTATCCATGTTATGCTGATGGCCATTTCGCTTGCAATTTTCAGCTGTTACCCAGTGCTGTCAGGAGCATTCTTTGACGTCTCTGTGCACATGTTCATATGTATCTGTCAGTAGAGATAGCATAGTTTACCATATGCCCACCAGGACACCCACAATTAAAAAGAGAGAAAAGATCGAGGCATGGGACAAATGGAACTCTCATACAGTACGAGTGGAAATATAAAATGCTACAACCACTTTAGGAAACTGTATGGTTATTTCTAGCAGTGTTAAACATACATCTCTCCTAAGGTCTAGCAACTCCACTCGCAGGCACTTACCCAAGGGCCACGAGAGGGTGTGTCCACAAAAGGACGAGCCCCAAGAGTTCATGGCCGCTTTATTCCTAATGACACAAAACTGGAAACGGTTTAAATGTCCAGACTTGGAGAAGGATAAACTGCTGATGCACACAGACTGCTGGATGCATAGCCAAGACATTGCACTGGACGAAAGAAGCCAGACGCCAGGGTCTATACTGTGTGTTTGTGTAGTTCAAGAGCAAGTCAGTCCAATCTGTGGTGACAACTCAGAGAAGCGTGAGCTATTGCCTGAAGGGAGCACGGGGCACTTTCTGGGCCGATGGCAGTGCTCTGTGTTTTACGTAGATGCACACATACATGGGAATTCATCAAGCTTTACATGGAAAGAGTTCTGTATTTTATTATAGATGAATCAAACCTTACTGGAGGGAAAATTGTTCCAAGTGGGGTAAGACTTGGGGGTTGGGGTGTCCTATCTTACCCCACCCCATGGGCCCCTTAAGTGCCTACAGAAAGAATAAAGTAGCCTCATGAGCCAGGGGGCCCGGAAGGCCAGCCTGCTTCGTTTTGGGGGCAACCGAGGTGGGGACTGGTGCCAAAGTGTGTGAGCATGCGTCCTCCTCACCTCCCCCCAACTTCTTTATATCTGGGTATATGCATGGGCTTAGTGTGAATGGTCAGAGCCGCTGTGAAGGGGAGAGATCAGAATTAGTCAGTGGGCTCCTGGAGAGACTAGGCCATCCCAGGGGAAAACAAGACGAGGGAAAGCACTTTGTGAGGGTCAGCAGTGGGTGGCTTCTGGGGTTTTTAATGCATGCCTGGGGACCTCCGGTCTTTTTAGTCCAATTAGCAACAACCTGCGCCTCCATTTGCACTCAGTGCAAGCTGAGCAGCAGCTCAAGCTCCCCGGAGCAGCCTGGCCGTGGGGTTCCCAACTTTTGCCAGCCCCTCCATTTCTGTGCTCTTTCCTGACAAGTTGTTGAAACTAGAGCTTTTCCTCTCCCACCAAGGCGGTCAGTTACCTGGGAGGCCTCTTCATTGAGTTAGAATCCCCAGGAGTTCTGATGCCCCTGATGGGAAATGTTTTCTTTGGAGACTCCTGTGCCAGCTCCTGCCCAGCCCCCACCTTAGGCTGCCCACCAGAAACCAGGTCTCCCCAGGGAGGCCCCTCTCTCCCATACTTTGCTCAGTCTGGACCATCACCGCCTCTCAGGGCCCCTTGCCTCACAGCTGACACTCAGGTCACGGGCTGCTGAGAGCAGGACCCTGTAAAACCAAGTTCTCTTCCTCAGATGGGGGCATGGAAATGGGCAAAGGGGGAACTGGAAGAGACTGTTTAGCCAAATGTCATGCCTGGAGTCGGGCCTGCCAGATGGCAGTAGGAAGGCGCACACCAGAGTCAGTATGCTGGGCCCCAGTGGGTGAGAGCCAGGAGCCAGGGTGAGGCGTGAGGGGGAAGCTTCACTCTTTTATTTTATTTTTTTAAATATATTTTTATTGATTTCAGAGAGAAAGGGAGAGGGCGAGAGAGAGAGAAATATCAATGATGAGAAAGAACCATTGATTGGCTGCCTCCTGCACGCCCCTTACTGGGGATCAAGCCCACAACCCGGACATGGCCCAGATTTGAAACTGGGACCTTTCAGTCCGCAGGCTGGCGCTCTACCCATTGAGCCAAATCAGCCAGGGCAGAAGCTTTACTCTTGACCCTGGGAAGCCAACTTCTGTATCTCCTTGTCTCTCATCCCTGACCCCTGGCCAGTCACAGGCTTTGGACCAGATAGACCTGGACTCAAATCTTGCCTCCATTCTTGAGGTTATGACTTATGCAAGTTCCTTCATTTGTGTGAGCCTTGTCTTCCTCCTCTCCACCCCACCCCCCGCCCGCTGCTGCCCCCTGCTGCCCCCCGCTGAATAATGCCATCCTTATTGGAATGTGCTGGCTCCTTTCCCTGATGGCTTGGACCCCAGAAATTTGAACTGCCACGAAGGGGCACCTGAGGTTCTTAAACACAGAGGCGGAGAGGCCTTCTCTGCAGATGGGCAGCAGCCAGGGGACTCTGAGTGCTGGTGAGGCCCAGGGGTCAGGTCAGAACTGGGCTACAGATTAGGCAGCAGCTGGCGGGGAGAGGCAGGGAGCCAGGATTCAGTAATCCTTGTGGTGTTGGGACCAAGGCCTGTAGGCCACACTCTCAGCATTACCTTTGACCCTGCCCCAGCTCCTTTGCTCTGTGGCATGGATTCAGGCCAAACCGTTGGCAAGTGGCCTCTTCTCCCTGCTCTCGCCAGCCAGGGTGGCACAGGGCTCAGGCTGTCGGAGCCCCCAGGGGCCTTGGCATTCATTTCATCCGTAACATTCAGATGAAGACAGTGCCCAGAGGGCTGGGTGGTGGTGCTGCTGAGTCTGGCACCCTTTGTTCCGACACAGTCATGTCCTGTCCCGGACACCAGAGCTGGCAGGACGGTTAATTCCTGAGCTAAGAGAGAAGAGGGCCAGTGTCAGGGCCCGGGCCCAGCCTCCTGTGTTACTTAGAGGCTTCGCACAGGCACCAGGATGTCATGTCTGCAGTCCCCTGAGGTCTTCTCTGGGATGTTGTTCAATTAAGCTTTCCCTGAAGTTAACCTCACATACCTCAGCTAGGAACATTTTAAAACATTCTATTAAGAGTGTATTATGAATTTGTTCCACAGCCACAAGGTAATAAAAGGACGATGCACAGCCTTGCAGGAAACAGGCAGGGAGCTGAGAAGGGCCAAGGTGAATCTTGGTCCTTGGTGAGCGCATGCCTGGGGTTAGGTAGGGGTGGGGGGAGGGGCTGTCAGGGAAACTGGACTAGGAACTTTCTACACCTGGTTCTTGCAGGGACTTGCCTTGTGACGCTAGGGAATCACTTTCTGCCCTTGTTTACCCTGTGGCTAGGAAGTGAGGATGGTGGGCTAATCTCGTCCTGAGGCCCCACGTTAGGAGAGCAGCGGCCATCTGTGGATAGTTAGAGGCGAGAGCCCTTTCCTTGGTCTACCCTTCGGTTAAGTGGGCATTGATTCTCCTACCAGCTTTGTCCCCTCTGGGACTTGGGGGAGAACGTGTATGCATGTGTGCAGTTTTGTCTTCACGTTATTTTTTCTCTCTGCAATTGCAGGGTCATGCTGAGGCAGCCGGGCGCCTGACAAGCGAGGGGAACCTGCCAAGGGATTACTGCTAGCAGGAGCCAACGGCAAGACGGAAGGACGGCCGGCCCCCGAGGAGCGGGGATGGGCAGAGCAGCCTCTGAGTCCGGGCCAGCAGCACCAGGAAGGAGGCCTGGGCTCTGGCCGGGAGCCTGGCACACGCTCTGCTGACCCAGATGACCCAGGCTGCGTTCAAAGCAGCACGCCGCTGAGCAGCAGCTGTGCCCAGGCCCCAGGACTCCGTTGCTGCAGGAGCGCTGCGGCCCGTTAGGAAACTGCAGTGGGGCCGGCGGGACCAGCGGGAGGAGGGACCTGTACCTCCATGGGAAGTGGTGGAAGGACAGAACCTGTCGCAAGGAGGATCTGGGTCTCTGCAGCAGAGTTTTGTGACACCCCCAGAGCGTCCTGGTTTCTTCTCTCAGGGGTGGGGCTCGGCTCCCCTCCCCTGGCCGAGGGGTTGGGCCCGGAGGACCCTCTGAGGGGCGGCTGCCTCTTGCATGGTAGCATCAAGGCTGCTTGAAGCCCACATGTTCTCGGTTGTGATTGGGGCTCAAGGGCTTCCCTGCTGCCGGGGACGAGGGGCTGCCTCGGTGTCTGCTCATGAACCACAAGGACCTTGCCTACTCCAGACTGGATCGTTTCACGCCGCCAAAGAGGGGGACCCCCAGAGCTGGCAGCCAGCAAGCCCCATGGACTAGAAGGCTGGAATGGACTGACCTCCCCCTTGCCCGGGCAGCGGGAGAGGCAGAGCACCTGTGGCCCAGCTAGTGACAGAGGGACCCAATGAAGCCATAAGCAGGGGCCCCCAAGTGGTGGCGCGGGGACAGGGGAGAGCCACTCTTGCCCACGTGCTTTCTCCTTACCTTGAGCTCAGGCGTGGCCCAGGACTCCTGCTGCCATTGGCTCTGCAGCACAGGTCCGTATGCCCTAGAACAGGCAGGCCTGCCAGTGGGCTGGGAAAGGAGCGGCCCCAGGGACCCCGGCCGCCCTCGGGGCTGGTGGCCCAGCCTCCCCGGGGGTCCGCACCATGAAGTGCTCCCTGCGGGTGTGGTTCCTCTCCGTGGCCTTCCTGCTGGTGTTCATCATGTCACTGCTCTTCACCTACTCTCACCACAGCATGGCCACCCTGCCCTACCTGGACTCGGGGGCCCTGGGCGGCACCCACCGGGTGAAGCTGGTGCCTGGCTATGCCGGCCTGCAGCGCCTCAGCAAAGAGGGGCTCGCTGGCAAGAACTGTGCCTGCCGCCGCTGCATGGGCGACGCCGGGACCTCCGACTGGTTTGACAGCCACTTCGACAGCAACATTTCCCCTGTGTGGACCCGGGAGAACATGGATCTGCCCCCCGATGTCCAGAAGTGGTGGATGGTGAGAGAGGCACGGCCCCTCCTGCCCATCTTTGCTGCTCCTCCTCTAGGGATCTGTTCCGCCACCCCATTGGGGAGTCAGTGTTAGAGCCCCCTCTGGCCCTAGAGTCTTGATAAAGCGAGAGCCCCATGATTAACCAGAGCCAGCTACTGGGATCACAGAATCTGAAAGGCAGAGTGAGCTTTGGCCTGAAGCAGAGGGAACGGATCTTCCCTAGTGCTTGTAGGGGCTGAGCGAAGACCAGAAATGCTTACTGGGCCAGGCAGATGACGTAGACGAGAGAAGTGGTCGGAGTCTGCCTTTCAGATCCTGCTTCCTGGCTCAGACTGTCAGAGTTCCTAAGGACAGGGAGAGGCGGGGTCACCAGGAGTCCCACAGGCCCTTCCTGTGACAGCTTGGAGCCCTTGGAGGGTCCTGCTTCCTGCTCATGGTCACAGCCTTCCTTTCATGGGCAATATCAAAGTTCAGAGTTCACAGGGCTTGCCCAAGGTCCCAGGTCCCAGTGGTGGCCACCTAGGTCCAGAACAGGACTCGAGACAGAGGTAAACCTATGGGCAGGTCAGACCACGGGATGGAACTCAGGGCTCTTTAAGCACCAACCAGCAGAAGCCGCTTTTCCTCTGCCCCCCACAGTCATCCTCTTTAACTGTGAACTTAGGATACTCAGAGCTAAGCTCTCTCTACACTGAGTTTGTGTTCTTTTTTTTTAAAAAAAAAATATTATTCGATTATTTATTTATTTATTTATTTAGAAAGAGAGGAAGGGAGAGAGAGAAACATCGATGTGTGAGAGAAACATCCATCAGTTGCCTTCTGTCGGTGCCCCAACCAGGGATTCAATCCACAACCTGGGTGCCCTGACTGGGAATTGAACCCACCACCTTTCAGTGTATGGGACAAAGCTCCAATCAACTGAACTGCACCAGCCAGAGCACTGAGTTTGTGTTCTTGTTCCCAGGGGTCCTTCCTGTGCTTAGAAGAGGTTAGAGGCTGAAACCAGTTTGGCTCAGTGGATAGAGTGTCAGCCTGTGGATTGAAAGGTCCCAGGTTCGATTCCGGTCAAGGGCACGTACTTTGGTTGTGGGCACATCCTCAGTAGGGGGTGTGCAGGAGGCATCTGATCAATGTTTCTAACTCTCTATCTCTCTCCCTTCCTCTCTGTAAAAAAAAAAAATACATATATATATATATATATAAAGAGGTTAGAGAAGCAGACCCACTCTTTCCCCTATCCCTTCCATGTATTCTGTCCCCTGAGCAACTCCTGCTCAACCACAAACCCAGGTATTATGGCTCAGACCACAGGGCATTTTATTTTTAAAATGTTTTTATTGGTTTTAAAATATATTTTTATTGACTTCAGAGAGGAAGGGAGAGGGGGAGAGAGATAGAAACATCAATGATGAGAGAGAATCATTGATCAGCTGCCTCTTGCATGCCCCCTACTGGGGATGTGCCCGCAACCAAGGTACGAACCTGCAACCAGGGCATGTGCTCTTGACTGGAATCAAACCTAGGACCCTTCATTCTGCAGGTGGACACTCTATCTACTGAACCAAACCAGCTAGGCCCTAGGGCTAAAGAGAGAATCATTGATCAGCTGCTAGGGCTAAAGATTTTTGTATTGATTTTCAGAGAAAAAGGAAGGGAGAGGGAGAAAGACAGAAACATTAATGTGAGAGCACAGCATTGATTGGTCATCTCCTGCATGCTCCCTACTGGGGGTCTATGGAATGGAACTGGCAATATTTTGGTGTATGGGACGATGCCCAACCAACTGAGCCATACTGGCCAGACACACAGGGCGTTTTAAAGCCCTAGTTTGACCTTACCAATTGGTGGTGTGTGGGCCACGGCCAGCCCACTCAGTGTTTTTTAAATATTATTATTAATGGCCCGGCCAGCGTGGCTCAGTGAGTGGTTGAATGTCAACCAATGAACTGGGAGGTCATGGTTCAATTCCCAGTAGGGCCATATGCCCGGGTTGCAGGCTTGATCCCCAGAGTGGGGTGTGCAGGAGCCAGCCAATCAATGATTCTCATCATGGATGTTTCTATCTCTCTCTCCCTCTCCCTTCCTCTCTGAAGTCAATAAAAATATATTTAAAATAATAAGTATTACTGTTATCAGCATTTATGAATCAGGATATGGCACATGAAATCTATACTTTCAGCTTCTCTTGAAAAGTTAGAAAATTTAGTCCTTCTGGGCTCACAGTCTCACATGGCAACAATTGACTGAAGTTGACTCTCAGGGATGGATGGGGCCTCCTGTTTGCCCTGGGCCCCCTCTGCCACTTCATTCCTGTGTGTCACCTGTCTGGCTCTGAAGGCATTAGAATGCTAGCTGGGCCTCGTTTTGTGTGTGGGTTTTTCATCTGCATGGTGGTGGGACATGCAGGAGACCAGTTCCATTCTGGCTGTTCTCGCATTGAAAGAAGGTCTGCGCCTCTCTGCCTTCCCTGGAGGCTCAGAGAATGGCTCAGGCAGCTTCAGTCACTCCTGAGTTCCTGGGGCACTCAATCCCTGTAGACTGATTTGAGAATGAACCCCTGCAGCTCAGCCGGACTTTCCACCTTAGCTTCACTTCAAGAAGACCTCTCGATATGACTCAGAGTTGCCTGAAGGGGACAGCTTTGCAAGGGCCTCTTCATGCTTGAGGAGCCCACCCAAGACGTTTCTCTGTTCCTGAGACAGGCCTACGGGTCCCTGGAGAATGTGCCTTGACCCTGGAAGGGAGATTTGACTGTTGTTGAAGGGAGGGCCTCACTGCTCAGAGAATTCCTGCTCCCTGACAGCCTGGTTAGGGGTCCTGTCTCCAGATGCATGCCATGTTCCCCTGCATTGGAGACTCTGAAATACCTTTTGGACCTCTTACTCTATTTATGCCCAAACTTTTGAAGATTGGTGGCTGCCGAGCAAGTGGGAGGAACCTCGAGGAGGTGGAGGCTCTGGGTGGGGGAGGGGAGGCAGCAGGAGTCTCTCTCTGGTCACACCCACTCCCTTCCCTTCCCCTCTGCAGATGTTGCAGCCCCAGTTCAAGTCACACAATACCAATGAGGTGCTGGAGAAACTGTTCCAGATAGTACCAGGCGAGAACCCCTACCGATTCCGGGACCCCCAGCAGTGCCGGCGCTGTGCTGTGGTGGGGAACTCCGGCAATCTGCGGGGCTCTGGCTATGGGCCAGATGTGGATGGCCACAACTTCATCATGAGGTGAGTCCTGGGACCCCCAGCCTCCCGAAGGGGGGACTGGACTCTGTGACCTTGTCTGGCAGTGTAGGAGCTGCCAGCTGCTGGGGCTGCTATAGGTCTCTAACACCCAGACCTGTGATAGGTTCTCAGCTTTGTTGGGGTGGAGGAGGTGGCAAAATTCCCATTCCATTGCTTGAGGCCTGTACGTACTCAGTTTCCAACTCTGAGTTGGAACAAGACTCCTGGCTGGCTGATGGTGAAAACGCCCACCAGAGGCCCTCCTGCCTGCCTGCTTTCCTCAGTAGTTGCACCAGGGCTAAGGGCTCAAACCAAACCAGCATCTTGCTTACCAGTAATAGTCACAGGTGATTCCCCCTGTAACTCACAGAAGACGGATGACCTGGGCAGAAGAAGAAAAGTAGAATCAATCATACAAGCGGAAGGATGTCTAGTGCTTGCTCTGGGCTGCTGTCCTTTATGTCACAAGGTTTAGATCGGGGAGGGTGGGGGTTATTCGTTCAACAAGACATCAGTGCCCAGTGCCCAGCCTTGGGGACAGAAGGGTTGGATGGGCATTCATTCCAGACAGGGGGACACAGAGCAAGAAATCTGGGGATGGACAGGGACTAAAGAGTGGACTTATGAGCTGAGTATGGGCTTCTCCTTCTGCCCTGAACTTGTTTTCTGACTTCTTCACTAGACTTGGAGGCAGGAAATGCCATCCCACTCCTTGGAGGAAGAGCCCTTAAGAATAAGATACTGAAAATAGCCAGTTTTCACGAAGTATCTCGTAGAATGAGCATTGCAGAGAGACGGGTTTCCCAGAAGGAGGAAGGAAGGGCTTTATCTTCAAATCTGTTGCTGTCTCCATAGCAACACCAAAGCAGCAATGTCTCTGAGGCTTTCCTCATTCCTTGCAAAACCCTTCTTATGGTGAGAATGGTGCAGTAAGGGGGAGAGGGATGCTAGGCTCCATCCAGGAACCCAGAGCCCCTGAGATTCTCCCCATCGTCCAGTTGCTGGCAAAGGGGGGAAGCTGGGAGCTGAAGAGGGGCCTCTATTTACCCAGAGACAGTGGCTGAGGTTGGGGAGTGAAGCGTCCATTATCCAGTCAGCCCTGAATCGCTTGAGAAATGTTCTAGGCTGCCTGACGCCCTGCCTCCCTTGCCCTGCCATCTGCATCCTCCTTTCCATCTGATGGTTGGGAAGCGCCAGAGTAGAAGCACAACAGACAAGCTCATAAGGCTTTGCTGCTGTGATAGTGGGCGGCCCCTCGTCAGGCCAAGCCACAGAAAGGAATTCACAGATGCTCCCTCACAGGGGCCAGGCTAGGGGGCATGGTAGGTTACCGCAGACCCCAGAATCGATTTGTGGAAGGGGTGACCCAGATGACCAGTGGCTGTCTGCTGACCTCTAAGGAGCCAGTTGCAGGGGAAGATGACTCTGCCTACAGGCATATTTTGATTTGGAACCAGAGGGGAGGCCTCCCTTCCTGGAAGGAGCACCAATGGAAAGACTCCACTGGGAGGGCCACGCTCAGTTACAGGGAGATGATGGCTCTACCCACCTAAAGGCCTCCTCCTCCTGAATGTCTTTCAGAGCCCTGCTGACAACTCCAAATGGAGTTGCTCTGGTCCTGCCTGAGCTGGCCAGCAGATGGGTCCAGAGTTCCTAGAGCAGTGCCTGGCATATTGAAGCTATACATTCATGAATGAATGAAAGAGACCTGGCACCAGACCCTAAGCACGAATGCATGTCTACCCTGCCTGTGCCCTTGCTCCCAAGTCTTCTTTGGCAGCTGGAGGCAGCCAAGGGCAGACGGAACTCTAGAATGCTTTGCCCTCGAGATACAGGCATATAGTTCATCCTCTGCCCTGCTCTGCCCCCTTTCCAGGGCTTGGCTTCTCCAGAATGAGTCAGAGCCTCAAAGCAAAATCCTGTCTCCAGATGCATGCCATGTTCCCCTGCGTTGGAGACTCTGAAATACCTTTTGGACCTCTTACTCTGCTTATGCCCAAACTTTTGAAGATTGGTGGCTGCCCAGCAAGTGGGAGGCACCTCAAGGAGGTGGAGGCTCTGCAGCAGGGCTCACTGAAGGGTGGGAGGCAGAGTGACGCTGGGTGACAGGTCTAAGAAGGGACTTTGTGAAAGCTCTGGCTGCCAGTTCAGTGGGGAAGGCAGGTGGAGGGCTGTCTTCAGAAGCCATCCTGGGGCAGGGGCAGCCCTTTGATCTGCAGGACCAGCTTGGTCTCTCCATTTCTGGTGAGATGAGGTTTGTTTCTTGGGTCTTCACAAGAGTCAACCTTGACCCCAGCTCTTGTCTAGGCTAGAGCCCAGCCAAGACTTCCACTGCCTGCTACCCTTCTGTCTCCCAGCAGCTGAGAAACACCATTCCTATCATGCCTTCCTCTCCCTGAAGGGAGGTAATATTGGAGGGGAAATGTACACAATAAAAAG
This sequence comes from Lasiurus cinereus, assembly GCA_011751065.1. Classification (NCBI taxonomy): domain Eukaryota; kingdom Metazoa; phylum Chordata; class Mammalia; order Chiroptera; family Vespertilionidae; genus Lasiurus; species Lasiurus cinereus. The sequence continues at coordinate 16,141,913 of JAAGEH010000452.1, forward strand.
GAATTCTCCTAAGTCCCATTTCCCAAGAGTAAGAATTATTCATAATTTTAATACCATTCCAGGTATTTTTTATATGTATACAAAAGTATTCTTTCTTTTAATGAAAAATGGTTATCATACTACCAGATTTTAAGTCTTCCTTTTCTGTGTTGTAATTCCCTCCTGTTGCACACAGTAGGTATTCAAGAGCTATGTATTATAAGGAAAGAAATGGGATACCTCACACCACTTGTGTGTTTTTGTTTTTTTTTTACTGAATAACTCTTGGACTTTTTTTTTTAAATAGTTTACCAATTTTTAGAGAGAGAGGAAGGGAGAGAGAGAGAAACATTGATGTGAGAGCACAACAGCAATTGACTGCCTCCTGATTAAACCCACAACTTTCTGGTACACAGGATGATGGCCAACTAACTGAGCCACACCAGCCGGGGCTCTTAGACTTATTTCTTACCAGCACATGTAAATCTACTTCATTCATTCTGATGGTCACATAGTATTTGAATGGGCCAAAATGTATAAACCAGTCTTTACTGCTTGATTCTACTTTTCACTATTGTGATATTACAGTGAATATCCTGTTTACACACATCTTTGCACACTTATGCGCCTATTTTTAAAATATATATTTCTTTATTGATTTCAGAGAGGAAGGGAGAGGGAGAGAGAGATAGAAACATCAATGATGAAAAAGAATCATTGATTGGTTGTCTCCGCCATGATCGGGGATTGAGCCCACAGCCTGGACATGTGCCATGACCGGGTGCGAGTGTCCACATCCTGCGTGGTTCAGGGTTCGGGTTTGGGCTCTGGAGGAGGCTGGAAGCAAATGAAAGAGACAAGACAGGAAATAATAATTTGGAAATTGGGGGCCAGGCGGAAGCCCAAGGAAGGACTCAGTCTTGCTTTGGCCTTGCCATCCCTTTTATTCAGGTTGGGATATACCCATAGCCCTTAGGGCTTAGGCAATTCCAGTAAAAGCGTGGTGATAGCCTATCAGCAAGGATTTACATTACATAAGACTAAAAGGTGGAAGTTACTTTAGCTGCCTTTGTCTCAACTAGACAGTGGGTGTGTGGCTCTGACCCTTGCCAGAGCCTCAAGGTTGACCACCCTTCCAGACTCCTTGTCCACCCCTTTCTGTTAGTGAAGGCAGTGGGCAGCTTCCAACAACCGGGATCGAACCATGACCTCCTAGTTCAGCCACCTCTCTCAGGCTGCAGCTATCTTTATTTCTGGTAATGGAATTGCTAGATGAAAGAGTATATATATCATCCTCTAAAAATCTTGTACCAGTTTCTTTTGCCTTTATCTTTTGTGTGTACCAGTTTCTATGGCAGCTTCTTCTCATGTCAACCTCTTGTCCCTGCAGAATGAATCAGGCACCAACTGTGGGCTTTGAGCAGGATGTTGGCAGCCGAACCACCCACCATTTCATGTACCCGGAGAGTGCCAAGAACCTGCCCGCCAACGTCAGCTTTGTGTTGGTGCCCTTCAAGGCCCTGGACCTGCTGTGGATCGCGAGCGCCCTGTCCACGGGGCAGATCCGATTGTGAGCCGCCCTGCTGACGGGGAGTGTAGTATGGGTGACAGGACCACCTTGGGAGGAGCCTGCCTGGGGACTGGACCTTAGGGTTCCTTTAACTGAATATTTTGGCCAAGAGGGGTTGGTGAGGAGGGAGAGAGGGCCCCAAGTGGTGCTTTAGCCAAGGCCTGAGCATGTTCTTTGTCAGTTCCTGCATGGTGACAGCCCGCATATTGGTGGTGGAAAGGTGAGGGAAGAACAATCTGCTTTTGGTCTCCTTTCCAGGGGATGGTTCCGAACTGTGGGAGCTCTGCCTTCTGAGAATTTTCTTTGGGGGTAGTTGCCCAGTCATAGTTTGAAATCTCAGGAACCAAGGTTGTTGTTTTTTTTAAAGATTTTTATTGATTTTTAGAAAGAGAGGAAGGGAGAAAGAGAACATTGATTTAAGAGAAACATCTCTCAGCTGCCTCCTGCACACCCCCTACTAGGGATTGAGCCTGCAATCTGGGCATGTGCTCTGACTGGGAATCAATCCAGTAACTCCCTGTGCCCAGAATGATGCCCAACCATCTGAGCCACACTGGCCAGGGCTAACCAAGTTTTGTTTGTTTTTTTAGCAGCTTTATTGAGATATGATTCAGATACCATACAATTCACACATTTAAAGTATATAATGCAATGGCTTTTAGCCTATTCAGAGTTGTATAGCCATCACCACAATTAATTTTAGAGCACTGTCATGTTCTAAAAATGAAAACCTTTCATCTAAAGATCTAAAGACACCTCTGTACACCTTAGCCACCACCCCCACTCCCTAAACCCTAACCCCCAAGGCAACCACTAATCAACTGTCCTAACCATGGTTTTAGTTGTGTATGCAGCAAAATGTATGTAACTTAAAATTTACAATTGTACAGCTCCCTAGCATTGAGTATATTCACATTATTGTGCAAACATCACCACTACCCATCTCCACAACTGTTTTATTATCTCAAATGGAAACTCTGTAGCCATTAAGTGATAACTCCTCATTCCTTCTTTTCCCAAGACCCTGATAATCACTGTTCTATCTCTATGATTAGACTATTCTAAGTACTTCATATAATTATGTAGTATTTTTTCATTTATACTGACTTATTTCACTTAGCATGGTTTTTAAGGTTCATCCAGGCTCAGATTTCACTCATTTTATTAATTTATTTTTTTATTGATTACAGAGAGGAAGGAAGAGGGAGAGAATCATAGCCTCCTGCACACTACCCACTGGGGATCTGTAACCTTGGCATATGCCCTTGACTAGCATTGAACCTAGGACCTTTCAGTCTACAGGCCAGTGCTCTATCCACTGAGCCAAACCAGCTAGGGCAGATTTCATTCATTTTAAAGGCTAAATAGTATTCCCTTGAATGGACATGCCACATTTATCCATTCATCCAACAATAGAAAATTTGAGTTGTTGCGACCTCTTGCCTGTTATTGTCATGTATTTTTAAACACAGAAGTATAAGTCACAGTGTCCTGACTTTATGTTAGGGAGACCTAAAAGCTAAAATAAATGCTATAGCATTTCAATCCCATAGATTTAAAAAGGGAGTGCAGGTAATGGTTGTCATGGCTGGCTAATAGGGAAGGAGAGACTTGTCCCAAATGTGAGGGGTAGCAAGAGTGTCAGGTGGGCAGAGGTAAGAGCACACACGGTGGGTTTGAGATGATTGGCTAACTCAAGTGGAGAGTCCATAGCAGAGAGTTGTGGGAGAAAAGTTGGGGCTGGAGTATGGAAGGCCCAGTGTATGTCTAATAAAACATCCTTATTTTAGCCGAAACCGGTCTGGCTCCATGGATGGAGCGTTGGCCTGCGGACTGAAGGGTCCCAGGTTCGATTCCGGTCAAGGGCATATACCACATGGTGTGGGAGAGCAGTCTGGAAGCTGGGGGTCTTGTGGTGAGGCTGTCATCGCTCCAGCCTGAGCAGAAAGAAAGGCATCTAAATGTTCTGTGTTTTTGTTTGCTTGCAGTACCTATGCTCCAGTCAAGTCCTTCCTTCGAGTAGACAAAGAAAAGGTAAGTTCCCTCTTCTGCCCCTTTCTGTACCCCCACCTCATTGGGAACAGTGCAGACCTGACCTCCTGGTGTGTCTGGTCCTGTGGCTCAGGGATCCCTCAGCGCCCTTCTAAAACCTTCAATATCCCCATCTGCTGGGATGCCTGACCTCCACAGAGAATGCAAGGAATCAGGGAACACAGATGAACAGGTCTAAGGAGGGCACAAGCTACTCAGAGCCTGGCCTGTGCCTCTAGACCCCCAAAACCCTCATGTGCCTGTCACATCTTCTCCTCCAGGTCCAGATCTACAACCCAGCCTTCTTCAAGTACATCCATGACAGGTGGACAGAGCATCATGGACGATACCCTTCTACCGGGATGCTGGTGCTCTTCTTTGCCCTGCATGTGTGTGATGAGGTGGGTAGCCCAGTCTGGGGATAAATAGGGGGACCCATGGAACGAGGGGAGGGGAAGCAGCCCTTCTCAGGGATCAGGAGTGCTTCAAGAGGAATGTGTTTTTGTAGGCAGAAGCCAAGTGGCTTTGATTTCTCCCCATTTCTAGGCAATGTAGCTCTGCATTTCCCAGGCTTATTCTACTTTAATTTGACCAAATCTGAGAGCACTTCATTTAAAAATTAAATTTATTTACAAAGGGAAAAATACTACTACTTCCATAGTTGATATTACTTGCCATAAAGAAAAAATAAAAAACATAGAATAGAATGGAGATAGTGCAGTTAAGATTCAGGGGGATGGCCATCTCCCATAGCTGTGGGCCCCAGGTCTGCTCTCTTGTTGTTAAAAACGGAGGTTATTCATTCAAGGAGGCATCTCGCTAGTGGGGCAGGGGTGCTCTGCCATACACGTCAGTGCTCACAGCCAGCACACCCACTTTTGCCAGTAAATCCTTTAACGTGGGATATTGGGTACTTGACCAGTTTTCAAATAAAAGTACTCCGTTAAAAAAGAAAAAAAGTTAGCAAGGGTTGTGCTAGCCCTAAATTGGGGCATTGTTCTTGAAGCAATCAGAAGGGTGGAAGGAGCTGAAAAGGGAGCGGCCGTCCCCCTCGGTCAGGGTCAGTGAGCTCAGCCCAGGCTTGGGTGTCCCCTCTTCCCATGCATCCCGCGCTCTGGGGACCGATTGGCTGGCGGCCTCCCGGGTTGTTGGGCCGCTGCGGCTGCTTCCTCCTTCCCCACTACTACCCCAGGCTCTCCCGCGTCCCGGCTCCCACGTAGGGGTGACTTGCACCGCCCTCCCCTGCAGGTGAACGTGTACGGTTTCGGGGCTGACAGCCGGGGCAACTGGCACCACTACTGGGAGAATAACCGGTACGCGGGCGAGTTCCGGAAGACCGGCGTGCACGACGCCGACTTCGAGGCCCACATCATCGACATGCTGGCCAAGGCCAGCAAGATCGAGGTCTACCGAGGTAACTGAGAGAAAGCTCTGACCGCGACTTCCTCCGGCCCGCAGCCCAGCGGCTCGTCTGCGCTCCGGGTCGGGGACCCCAGACCAGCCCCAGAGTGGCGGCTTCCGCCGGCGCGCGTCGCCGGGCGTGGGGCGTCGCCGGGCGTGGGGCGTCGCCAGGCAACGCTGAGCGCGCCCGCCGCGGCCGGGACCAATCATGCTGCAAGGCCAGCGGGCGCCGGCTGCTCCCTGCCAATCACAAGACTGGGCGTGGCGCCCAATCAACGCTGCGGCCGGGCGGGGCCGCTGTGTATCTCAGTCAATCGTGCCCCCTCCACTCCAGTCAACTTCCGGCGCCGGGCCCGTCTCCTCCAATCAATGGTTTTCGGGGGGCGAACCGGCCGGCTCCACCCCCACCGCCGTGGGCTCTCGGGTGGGGTTTTGTTTCACGCTTTTTTAAAGAGGGGGGGCGGGGGGTGGCTCCTGGCCCGGAGAAGTGCTTTCTCCAGGCTGGGTCGGGGCTGTCGCAATTGCTTGACCCCGTTAAGGACGCCGGGGAGGGCAGGGGAGGGAAGGGTGAGCTGGGGTGGGGTGGGGGGGTCCCGCGTGGCCTCTCGGCGGTCCAGGAACGGTCCATCTGACTCACGGGGAGCGCTCTTTCACCTCAGAGGCCAAGCCAGAACCCTCCCCAACCTCCCCACATTTCTGTGATTGTTTAGTCCGAGATGGGTGTTAGCCCACCAAAGAAAGTGCAGTGAGAATCCAGAGGGCGAGTGGCCCCTCATCCTACCGCCTCTCCCTGCCCCCTCCCCGCCTCTGGCCACCCTATGGAATGGCCTTGGTGACCAGGGGGCATTTAGTGTCTCACCAGAAAACGGACCTGTGTTCACCACCCTTTTTGCTTGGGAGCGGGATTCGCCCTTAGGTCCTAAACTCGAACACAGGTGTAAGGGCCTGGGCAGGGGACCAGGAAGCCCCCTCACAGCAAATGTAAGGTGCTTCTCACTCACGTGTATCCTTGGCCCCTCCTGTTCGCTCCAACTTTCAGTGTCTCTCTTTAGGCCCTGGGCCTCCTCACCAGCCTACTTGCTCTAGGAAAAAAAATCAAAACATGCCCTGGGATTGGTTAGGGCGCTGCTGCTTCTCTCTCTCTCTCCCTCCCATCACCCCCCCTCTCCCCTCTTTCTCTCTCGCACAAACACATCTTTGGCTGGCTCAAGGGAGAGGGAGCAACTCGTGGCAAAGAAGGCTGGAGATGGGGAGCCCAGCTGCCTGGTGCATGCACCTTCTTCCCTCGCCCATCACCCCAAAGAGGGAGTAAGAAACCTCTTGCTTGGGGGTGGTTTTTTGCTTTGGGCTCATAATTTAGTTAACCTGCAATGACCAGGTATTGGCTGACCAACACCCATTCTGTAAAAATTCCAAGCTGGCCGTGGAAATTACCTGGGAGCCTAGCTGGGGAGGAGTAGACTTGCCCCTCTGCATGCTTCCTCCCCTGCCCATGGGTCCCCTGCCCCAGGCTCACCTCTTGCCTTCTCGCTCTAACTCCCTTTCCAGTTCCAGCTCAGGAACGGGCTGGGAAGCTAACAACCAGGGATTACAACTGGAAGCTACGTGCATGATTGAACCCAGCTTAAACCCCCTGGAGGAAGCTGCAGATGGTATTCAACCTTCAAGGTCAGGGAATTTTAGGAGGGGAAAAGAGCTTCTGTGAAGCTTCCAAACCACTAAAAAGGACCCCACTATCCAGCAACACAAATATCACCCGTTTTCTTAGTGAGTTGGTACCACCAAGCAGCCTCCTGGCTGTTGGCGTAGCTCCTGCAGCTGGCTGGGAGAACAGGAACCAGAAGAGGATGAGAGGAGGCTTGGGGTAGAGCAGTGTGCACCCCCAAAAATTAATATATTGACAATTTAGCTTGAGTCTGTACCTTCCTAATTCCCAAAGTAGGTGAAATAAAGAATGGGGGTGGATTGGGGGAAGTAGGGCTTTGATGGATTGCCTCCTCCCACTGTCCTGGAGGGCGAGGGCACCGGTCATTCTTGCCAGTCTCAGTGCTTCCTGAGAGGCTGTTTTGAGTGTTTAGAAGATGAAAAAACAATGCAATTATGCCAAACAGTATTGAGCAGAATAATTTATTTTGTTTTTGTTTGTGTGTTTGTTTAAAACATTAATAAACCCCCATTCTGGAAGAGGTAGGTCCCAGCATCCCGCCCAGATCTCCTTTTCTGCAATAGTTATTTAAACAAATGATGTTTTTAAACTTTCTTCCCTTTCTCTCTCTTTCTAAATTAAAAAAGACAAAAATACTATATAGTCATTAATCTGTTTTGAAATGTGTTAGTGGGGAGCTGTGACTAAGTAAAGGCTAAGAATGTTGAGGAGGTCTACGGCCATACCACCCTGAACGTGCCTGATCTCGTCTGATCTCAGAAGCTAAGCAGGTTCGGGCCTGGTTAGTACTTGGATGGGAGAATGTTGAGATTTTGAAGGGGCAAGGTATCAACTCCCCAGCACCCTTATACAGGAGGCCTCCTCACTCAAAGCCAGTTGCCTCATGTCATAACTAGAGACCCAGTTCACACATTTGTGCACCAGTGGGGTCTCTTAGCCTGGCCTGCGGGGATCAGTGGACCTCCGTGCCGATTCCGCACAGCACAAAGTAGTGCATGAGGCAGCTGGAGTCTAGGGAGGAGCCTGAGCCCAGTCTGGGCGCCCGGCACCATGCCTCTCCTGCTCATCCCAGCCCACTGCACCTGCCACTATAGACTCGCTGCTGCTCCACTGCAGTCTCCAGCGCCCATCCTAGGGCGATACCGGTGCACCCAAGACCATGCAGCCACCACTTGTCATCTCAGCCTCACTCTTTGCACAGCAGCCGGCTTGCACCCAGTTATTCCAGATGCCGGTTCCAATCTGGGTCCCAGTCTGGATGGCAGAGGGGCATGCAGGGGGGAGTGTCCACGAGAGAGGCTCAAGCCACCGCAGCTGCGCTTGCCAGCCATGAGCCTGGCATCTGGCGTCCGTAGGTCAGCTGAGCGGGGCTCCCACTAGTGAGAGCGCACTGACCAGCAGGGGACAGCTCCTGCATCAAGCATCTGACCCCTGGTGGTCAGTGCGTGTCATAGCGGTCAGTCAACGGGTCATTTGGTCACTTAGGCTTTTATATATATATATAAAGGCCTGGTGCATGAATTCCTGCATGGGTGGGGTTCCTCAGGGTGGCCTGTGGGGATCAGGCTGAAACCCACAGTCCAATGCCAACTGCTGCACTGGTCCATTGGTGCCTAGCCCGCTCTTCAGAGATTGGACCTGCAGGGCTACTGAGGGAGGAAGTGGCTGCCGCTGCCGGGCTGGTGGGCCACGGGGACAGGTCGGTCAGCTGAGCTGGGCTTCCACTGTGGGAGGACACTGACCAGAGGGCGGCTCCTGCATGGAGCGTCTGCCCCCTGGTGGTCAGTGCACATCATAGTGACTGGTCATTCCACCATTTGGTTGATTGGCATATTTGGGTTTTATTATTTGGATTGGTTGCAGCAGCACTCCCAAATGTTAACTGTCGTCGCCAGAATCAAGAGTTCCACCAAACCGGGTCTTTTTCCCTCCTCTATGTTGGCTGCGGACTATATTGCTTTGATCCAGCAAAGATACCACATCTGAATACATAGGTTGGTGTTACCAACTGATTACATTTGCAGTAAACTACTGTCATTGTCCATGACTTGGATGGTAAATAAATAGGACTAGGAAGAAAACATCCCACCACTGCATAATTCAAGTTTGATGTCAGCACCAATCTCTGCAAATCCATGTGAGATATATATATTTATATATATATATATGATAGTTTATTGATTAATAGAGAGGAAGGCATAGGGAGAGAAACATAGATGAGAGAAACATTGGGTTGCTTCCTGTAGGCACCCTGACCAGGGAACAAACCTGCAACCTGTGCCTGTGCCCTGACTGGGAATAGAAATGGCAACTTTTTGGTGCATGGGATGATGCTTAACCATGCCACACTAGCTAGAGTTCTTGCTCTTTTTTACTGAAATGTATTTTCTCTTTCTCTTTGAGCACACAAACATCTGTAAAGTTTCTTATCAGACATTCCATAACATTAATTTTATCTGGGGTGAATTTAATTTATTGATGTTTGCAGTCTTTCTTAGTGTTGTTTCTTTTCTCCCCACAGTCCAATTGGATTTAGCAGCTGACTCCATCCAGCCCTACTCCTTAGACCCTTATTCTAGAACCAGGCCTGTGGACATGCAGTGAACTGGGTAGATCACAGACCAGACAGGCAGTGTGTGTCAGATTCCTGTCCAAGTCCTCCCACCCCATTTCTGAGCCCAGGTTTTAACATAACTCTTACATGCAGCCTGGGTGCAGGCCAAGTTCAGTGCAGCTCCTTCCCATTCACTCAGTTGCCCCCCATGGCTTCAGCCCACACACCACAGCCATGTCACCGCTCACCTTCTAAGGTAACAATCACCGCCAATGAGCAGGGCAAAACATTTTGAGACCCACAATAATTCATAAAATTAACTGCCCAAGAACTGCCAAAACAGGAAATGGGAGTAAACAACTTATAATGTTGGGATTGGGAAAGCTTTTCTAGCCATGACATAAAACTCAGATTTTTTTAAAAATTCAGATTTCTTAAAAATGAAATGTGAATATCATTAGAATTAAACTTTTGTGTAGTAGTTAAGAAAAAATGAGTTTGTAAAGACAAACTAGGAAAACATCTACAACTCAAGACAAAGTTTAATTTCCCTAAAGTAGAAAGACTGACAATTCAGTAGTAAAACGGTGAGACAAGAATGGGTAGCACCCCAAGAGAAAATACAAATATCCAATAAACTTGAAAATTTGCCAAATCTCACTAAGTACAAAAAAGCAATGATGTAATCTATTTTTTGCTACATAGTTTTAAAAATTAATAAATGTACAGGGTTGGCAAGCAGGTAAGAAAATAGGTAGTACATAAATTGGTAAAAATCTTCTGGCAAACTAAGTTAGCAATGTATTAAGAGTTTAAATGTCCCAGTCTTTGACCCAACAACTCTACTTCCAAAAATCCTAGAGTCTCAGCAGGGCACAGAGATGACCGAGGATATTCATGAGGCACTGTGGCGACACAACAGAGTGGAAACCCCCATATGCCTTTTCACTAGAGGAGCCATGACATAAATGCGAGGCAGCTACATGTTGGAGTGATGCACTATCAACGACAAGACAGATCTACATGTGCTGGACATATTACATGTCCACAATATGTTGGTAAGAGAGCCACAAAGACAAAAAAAAAATCAACAAAATATGCTGGTAAATGAAATGGTGAGTTGCACCACAGTGGAAATAAAATGTTCACAATTTTAAAAAGCAAACTAGGTAAATATATGCAAACAGAAGGCAATATACTGAATGTTCACCAAGCTGCTAGCAATGGTGACCCCAGAGAGGTAAGGATAGAGAGTACTTGCACATCATACTTACACACCCAAATATATTTTTTAATGCACATGTTAGTCTAATAACCAGAAAAACGCAAATAAAGACAAATCAAGCCAAAACTGGTTAGGCTCAGTGGATAGAGCATCAGTGGATAGAGCCTGCAGACTGAAAGGTCACAGCTTCGATACCAGTCAAGGGCATGTACCTTGGTTGTGGGCACATCCCCAGTAGGGGATGTGCAGGAGGCAGCCAATCGATGTTTCTCTCTCTTCCTCTCTGTAAAAAAATCAATAAAATATACTTAAAAAAAAAAAAAGACAAATCAAGGTAAGTAAAATGTGTCATAATTATTTTAAAATTTCTTAACATAATGAATGATGGGCATAGCTCTGGTTTATCTGTCCATATTCATACTATGTATGAAGTAAAGTAACCAATAGATCCACTATTACAGATGAACAGCATAATTCCAAATTTTCACTTGGTCATAACTTCCTTTCCACACTGTACTGCTCACCTCCACACACAGTGTGGACACCCCATGGATAAGAGCCAACTCGCTTGGCCCGGCATGTGTCAGACAATTGCCCAGTGTCTCCTGGCTGCCATGAATAATTGCTGGATGCACAAGCAGACAGAGAAAATGCAAGAGAAGTCAAGCTGGATTCTCAAAGGAGTCATAGCCCCTTGCCAGACAAATCCTTCTGAAAATTCAATGACATCCATGATTCTCCCCAATTGGAGGTTCACAAAGTATCCAAGATGCTCACCCAGGGAGAAATAGGGATGTCCTCTGGCACAGAGAGCAGAGGTGAAGTAGATTAACTGGAACATCTCTGGATTTTAGGAGAAGAAGGCTGAAAGGACAGGAGACATTTGTAACTGGTCTCAGTCAGGGACAGCTCACAGGCCTCTGCTGCCGCTCCCCTCGCTCCATCCAGGTGGTGGGCCCTCTCCCACACTTTACCTCTACCATTTCTGCAAGGGCTGGATGCAGGTTATCCCTAGCCAGATAACAGGAATGGAATCCTGGGGCCAGTGAACACCAATAGCAACCAGATGACTATAAAGATGAGGGAAACCTTGGCTTACATAAATGGGGGAAAAGGACTAAATTTTTCAAATGCAAAATTTTCCTCCACACCTTTCTCAATCATTTGCGTAAGTTTTGTCAAGTCCAAACGTAGTTTAAAATAAGGCAGGTGGTTTCTCTCCCCTCATGCCTTTGTCCTTTGGTGATGTCCAGGTCTGTGCTGTGAAAGCACCAGTTTCCTACGCAGGACTTGGTGGAGCTTCTCAGTTGGCTATTTTCTCAATCTCGTCCAAATCATCCGTGTCCAGTCTTTCTATTTTCTTATCTGAGAATAAAAAAAGATTCAAAGAGAAATCAAAATGGGGTTACATGGTGACATCTAGGGGAGGGGTAGCCCATCAGGGAGAGAAAACACACAGGTCTCTGCCCTGACTAGGAACAAGCCCTGCCTCTGCCCACATCCATCCTTCATTTAACCCCAAAGGCTTCTGGTGCCTGAGATACAGACACTGACAACAACAGTCTGAATACAGGGCCCTCACCCTGGCCAAGGGGAACTGACATTTGAGTCCTCACACTGAACTCCCCAGATGTGCTCTTTGAGGACTTTCTGATTGTAGGGGAGGAGGGGAATGTGCAAAGGGACAGAGCCTCTCTAGGAGCCACAGGACCACCTACCCTTCCACCCACCCCTGGACTTGCCCCTATAAGGAAAGGGAGGACACTCCCAAGACTCACTAAAATGCTCCTGGATTCTGTTGAGGATGTTCATGCTGTGCTTGCTGTCAACCATGTTCACTGCCAGGCCCCTCTTGCCAAAGCGGCCAGTGCGCCCAATCCGGTGCAGGTAAGTCTCGTTGTCTGGGTTCCCATCCTTGTCCACAGGAAGGTCAAAGTTGATGACAACAGACACCTGTTCAACATCGATACCTGCATGAAGGAGAGATGGGGAAAAGTAAGAATGGGAGACTGGCCACATATACCAACTTTGGGGAGAGGGAGTCAGAGTGGGCCAGCTCTGGGATTCAGGGACCAGGAGCACGTAGCAGAAC
>JAAGEH010000452.1:16154440-16176057 GCA_011751065.1 Lasiurus cinereus
CCGCGCTGGCAGACCAGGACAAGTTCTCTGCTCACCACGGGCACACACGTTGGTGGTCACCAGAACCTTCTCTTTGCCTTCTCGGAAGCGCTCAATCACTGCAGCCCTCTGCTCCACCATCATCTCACCGCTTAGCAGAGCCACCTGGTGGCCTTCTTTTGAGAGCTCTGCTGCCAGCCAACTGGCTGTTTTGCGGGTCTGAAGGAAGAAAACATCATTTGAGAAATCAAAAGTCAATGAAGAGAATATTTTTGATCTAGAAAACTCTACCTGAAACTTAGCAGTTAAGGGTTAATTTTTCTAAAATTGTTAATTGATGGTGTACCAGGAAGTAACAAAAAATATTTGATCTAAAAATAATCTAAAGGGTAAAAAACTCAGAGAAATTATACTTACTAGCCTGGACTGTTTAAGCTATCCATGTCATGAAAGGTGGGGAAACTGGTGGGATTAAGTGAGTCTCAAGAGACATGACAACTAAATGCAATAATCTCTAAATGGCTCTTTGGTTTACCAACAACAAACAAAAGCAATAAAGAACCTTTGTGGTAACAGGTGGGGAAAATGGAATATGGGTGAACTGTTTAGGGAATAATATCACTATCACTGTATCATTGTTCAAGGTGTGGTAATGGTATTATGGTTATTCTTGGGAAATATTTAACTGTGAATTTGTCATGATGTCTACAACTACCTTAAATATTACTCATAATCCCTGGCCAGTGTGCTAAGTGGTTAGAGCGCAGGGTCACAAGCTTGATTCCCTGTCAAGCACACTGAACCTGGGTTGCAGGTTCAATCCTGGCCCCGGTGGAGGATACAACCAATCGATGTCTCTCTCCAATCAATATTTCTCTCTCCCCTTCCCTCCCTTCTCTCCCTGTCTCCCTCTTTCCCTCCTATAAAAAGTTAATGGGAAAAATATCCTCAGGTGAGGATTAACAAAACGAAACAATTTTTAATTAAATAAATTAAAATAAGATGACTCAGCAAAAAGAGAAAGTACAGGTATTTCACACACGTGGATATGAATAATAAAGCCAATGTGGCTAAATGTTGACAATAGGTGAAGGACATGTTATTTTATTTTTTTATTTTCTATAGGTGTTAAAAGTTTCGATTTGAAGTTTGGAGAGGGATACTACTCTAAATTATAAGTCTTCCAACAACAGAGTAAGTTATCTCATTTTTATATCCTTTTAAATTTCAGATATCTGAAATTTTCTTCAGATATCTTAAATATTTACTGGTGAAAAAAAAAATTTTTGCTATATAAATGAGATCTATCCTTCAATTTTTCTAAGTGCACTTAAAACTAGAAAACTAGTTATTTTTATATTAATTTTGTAAGCAATCATTTTAATTTCTTATCAGTTGATTATCTTGGGTTTTCTAATAATATATCACATACAAATATAAAATTCAAGGTGCTCTATTCTTAGGCTATGAATACCTCAGAACACTAAGAAATTGACTCTTAATCTTCACAAACCATTTCCTTCCTGGCCACACAGAGAGAAGCTGGTCCTCCTCAGCATTAAGGTGGAGCTGGCTGAGAGGGAGGGGGCTGGCCACCACCTTCCCATGGAACTCCTCCCCAGGCTGGCCTGCGGCTGCTCCTGCTGCTACTCACATGGCAGAAGATCATGGCTTGAGCAATGGTGATGGCCCCATAGAGGTTGCACAGGGCCTGGAACTTCTCGTCTCTGTTATTGCACAGCACGTAATACTGCTTGATGGTGTCCAATGTCTCCTCCTCACGCTTCAGTTTGATAATGTTTGGGTCTGGGACCACTTTCTGGGCAAAGTTCCATACAGAGTCTTCAAAGGTGGCAGAGAAAAGCAGCATCTGGCAGTTCCTGGGCAGCATCCTGCAAGGGAAGGCCCAGGTATTTGGCATGAGCCCGAGATTTCCACTGGCATGAGCAGCAGCACAGCCTCCCCAGGCTTGGATGGTCTATGTGCCCTGGAAGGTGGCGGAGGTGGAGGAGCACTGTGGGGAAGAGGCAGGACCAGACCCGGGGCAGGGACAGGGTGGTATTAGATTCCCTAAGTCTTTCTCCTCGACCCAGGCGGGAGTATGGTTAGCGCTGACGTGGCCCATCGAACACATTCTGAAGCTTCTGAAGCAGAGAACCCAGAAGAAGGCTGAGAAGTTCCTCCCAGATCCAGCATTTTACCTTTGGATGCGGATGCTTTGATCTTGGTGGCCCTGAGTAGCTATCATCACATCAGCCTCATCCAGAACAAACACCTTGATCTTCTTGGGGTCAATGAACTTGAGCTTGGCACACCAGTCTAAGACAGTCCCAGGGGTGCCAATGACAATGTGCTCACTGATCTTCTGACCTCTTTCCACTGTGGAGACAAGAGATGTTCTGTGATTATTTCCAAGGCAAAACCAGCCTTGGAAAGCAAAGCTTAGCCCCATTCTTCCAGAGCTTTTAGAACAAGTTATTTCCAGATTTCAAAGCATACAGGACTGTTTCCCGAGTCTTGGTCTACTGTAAAGTGGGCATTATTACACCTACCTGACTGCATGTGGTCAGGATTAAATGCTATACTGTGAAACCTTAGTGCTAATTTTTTTTACTTTCTACTAACTTTTCCTGTAATTCAACACCGTCTAATTCTTTCTCGTTAGCATTATCTTGTTTTCATACCATCCATTCACTCATGATTCACTGATTTTCTCCCAAATTGGTAAAAACACTTTGGGGTCCCCAATAATGTTTAAGAGTGAAAAAGCCTAGCCCTAGATGGTCATCCTGATATGCCAAAGTTGTGGGGTCAGTCTCGTCAGGGTACATACAAGAATAAACTATAAATAAGTGGGACAAAACGATCTTTCTCTCTTTCCCCTGTCATCTCTCTCTAAATCTGTTTAAAAAAGGAAGAAAGAGTGTAAGAGACAAAAAACCTTGAGAATCACTGCTCTAGGCAATTATAAACTGCTGGGTCAAAGGGATATCTCTCTTCAACTTTTCTGGGTAACAGCAAACTGGTTCCTAAAGTGATTGTTCCTGAAGTGTGTGAGCATTCGTTTTGTATACTCCTGCCAGAAGTGGTTGAGCATTCCAGTTTTGTGTCTTCAGGAATAATGGTAATTGTCAGATTTTTTCATTTTTGCCAACCTGAGTTATATATAGTGGTTTTAATTTACATTTTTGTGATGACTAATGGGTCTCATTTTTTCATGTTTAATGACATGAAAATTCATCTGAATTCCTTCTTTGTGAAGTGTCTGTTCAACTGGGCTTCTTTTGTCTTTACCTTATGTATCTCTCTTTTATATATATATATATATATATATATATATATATATATATATATATTTATTTTTTTTTTTTAACTGATTTCAGAGAGGAAGGGAGAGGGAAAGAGAGATAGAAACATCAATGATGAAAATAATTCTATCGACTGCCTCCTGCACACCACACCCCCTATTGGGGATTGAACCCTCAACCCAGCATGTATTCTTGACTGGAATCAAACCCGGGATCCTTCAATCCACAGGCCAATACTCTATCCACTGAGCTGAACCAGCTAGGGCTCTTTTGTCTTTCCTTGATGACTTGTAGTTTTTTAAATATTCCAATAACTTTATAATGGCCCACTTTCTACCCGCCTCATCTCATTTTAAACCATATTCTCTACATTACATTCTGCAGAATACACAGGACAAAGAACTGTTGGAGGATTTCTGATTTTGATAAGACCAAGAGAACTATACATGTTTACTTTACCCTTATTAAGACTGCGCTTACTTTTACAATATATGTATTATTTTTATTTATTTCAGAGAGGAAGGGAGAGGGTATCATTGATCGGCTGCTTCTTGCATGCCCCATACTGGGAATCAAATCCACAACTTGGGCATATGCTTTGACTGGGAATCCAATAGTAAACTCTTGGTTCACAGATCAACACTCAACCACTAAGCCATGCCAGCTGGGCACTTTCAAAGAAAGGTATCTGACCTCCACCCCACATCTTCAGTGCTGCTATCCCTCTCTAGTAAACAGCTTCCAGAACCCTGGTGCCAAATTCAAAATCCTATCTTCTCAGTGAAGAACTCCAGGGCCCAGGGATTTTCTAATAATGCAAAATCTTATGTTAAGAGTAGAGAGAACTATTAACAAATCAGCAAGTAATTAAATACATTGGCTAAAGTCAATGCATTTGGGCTCTAAGGTCAGACTGAACCAGAGTTGAATCATCATCATCAGGTTTCAACATTCAAACACCTATCCTACTCACTGCTTTGGGCTCACCTCTTTATACTCACATTTATTGCCTCGAACAGCATAAGCAAGCTTTAGTTCCGGATGAAATTTGCCCATCTGCTCAATCACTTTTCCTGTTTGAAGCGCCAACTCATATGTTGGGGAGAGGCAAAGGCACTGACAGGGAGATCATAAAAGATGACTTTAGGAGACCCTTTTAGTAATAGACAACAGGCTCTAAAGCAGTGATTCTCAACCCTTTAATACAGGTTCCTCAAGTTCTGGTGACTCCCAACCATAAAATCATTTTCGTTGCTACTTCCTAACTGTAATTTTGCTACTGTTATAAATCGTAACATAAATATCTGTGTTTTCCGATGGTCATAACCCACAGGTTGAGAACTGCTGCTGTAGAGCCGATATTTACATTGATTCATTAACAGTAGCAAAATTACAGTTAGGAAGTAGCAACAAAAATAATTTTATGTTTGGGGTCACCACAACATGAGGAACTGTATTAAAGGGTCACGGCATTAAAAAGGTTGAGAACCACTGCTCTAAAGCAACAAGTATACTGATGTTATTAGCACTTAAACAGTGCGGGGAACCACACCCTTTCAACCAGGCCAACCGATCAGCTTGGCTGGGGGGATGCCTTTGGAATCTATTGTTTAAGGGTGCTTTCAAATGAATTTTACCCACATCCTGCTCTGCCTGAGCCACAGTTTGAAGCGCAGAAAATGTTCAGAACCCTCCAGGGGAACCCTCATCAATCCCCCACCAGATGGCAGTGCCCAGGCAAGTGAGGACCACAGGATTCCCCAGCCCTTACCTGGGGGTATCTCTCTGCTGGCTCCACTCGGCTGAGCATGGCCAGGACAAAGGCAGCCGTTTTACCAGTACCAGACTGAGATTGGGCAATCAGATTCTGTGGGCTGGAAGGAAGAAGAGAGATGAAAATAATATTTGGTTAAACACACAAAAAGGTGTCAAGATATTCTTTCTGGGTAGTAGGAATAGGGATTTCCAAAACTGCGTAAATATTATGGAAAATGATTGTTTTAGATGGGTCCATACTGAGAAGTCCTTATTCTAGACTCTAGCACAGCTAGTGCCCTAGTTCTGCACCGTAAAAGTCCTACAGAAAATAAGATCTGTGCTAATAAGACAAGTCCCCGAGAATGTGTTCTGCTGAGCTATAATGTGCCTCTAGCACTTAGCCCCTTCTGTGTGTTCCCTTTTCCCATCTTTATAGAAAATGTAAGATACAAACTCAGATACTTTAGAAGAAACTTTCACATTTCACTTCATGTAACCCATTGTCATAGAAGTAGGTGGCATTTTTGTCATTAAAACTAAAAACAAGCCCTGATAGAGTGGCTCAATCGTTGAGCATCGACATATGAACCAGGAGGTCACAGCTTGATTCCCAGTCAGGGCACATACCTGGATTGTGGGTTCAGTCCCCAGTAAGGGGCATGCAGGAGGCAGCCGATCAATGATTCTCTCTTATCATTAATGTTTCTCTCTCTCTTCCTTTCTCTGAAATCAATAAAAACCTGTCTTTTTTTAAAAAAAGTATACCACTTATCTAACGTTTAAAAGTACATAAACTACTCTAGATTCTTAGGGCGCATAGTAAAAATATAAAGAAATGAGAAAATGATGACCCACTTCGGGATGATGCTTACTTTGGTGGGAGAGGACATGAATGGAGAAGGGTATACAACTACCAACTACTAAATGATATTTTATTTCTTGGCAGGTGTTCTTGGTATTGCCCTTGACATCTTTTTGCAGGTCTCAAATATTTCCAAGTAATTTGTAAAAACCCAATTCAAGCTATTCCCATGAAGAAACATGTTGCTCCAAATGTCCCATCTTAGTCTCAAGGCAGTAACAGCTGTTGGTGGCTGACATTAAACCAAATTCTGAATAGGTGCATACTCACGGCTCAGCAAGCATCATGGGTAATGCATTCTCTTGTATCTTGGATGGTCGGTTGAAGCCCATGGCATACACTCCCTGAAGAAGCTGTGGTTTCCTGGGAGGCCAGGGAGAGAGAAAATAGACCTCTAGTTCTTGAGACTGTTTAAAAGGCCTAGATTTTTATCTTTCCCTATATCTAGCAAAGAATGATGCTTCCTATCTTTGTCAGACGTATTTTCCTATGCCTTAAAAAAAAACTACCTAAAACAAGATGAAATCATCTTTTCCTACTAGATCTTAATCTGCAACTATTATGCAATTCATAAAATATAGATTAGTTTCCTTTCTCATAGAAATTTATGCTTTCAGCACATCCACAAATATGATTGGCCTTCTGTGACCAATGTTCCCTGGATACTGCAAGAGTGGTATTTATTAATTCATGGTGCAAAGTAAATTATAAAAGACATTATTTAAAAGTAAACCTGTTTACTATGCTGCTAAGAAATAGAAATCCCTTAGGAGAATGGGATTTCAGTTTTAATTTCTCAATACAGATATTAAATTGAACCAGTTATTTTGTGTTCAATGGTCCTTCCAAAGCCAGCCTGGAAAAGTCAAGTGCAAATACTTGGAAAAATTAAGAAGAAAACTGATTCAGCCAGTTTCTAGTAGCTGATCTATACAGTAAGAGAGGGTTCAGTTATCACCCTAAACTTTACAAATGCTCAGATTTATTTATATACTCGTCAAAATCAAGAATAGAAAAGCACCAACTTATTATGTAAGTTGCTCTTACACTGCATTACAAAAAGCTCTCTGCTACCTCTAAACAGGTTGTTGAACAAAAATCATACTAGATTATTTCCCAAAAAAGTCAAACCAATTCAAGACTTCTGTCCTCTAAGCCCCTCTTGGAGTTTAACAGACTCTCTAAAAGGCAAATTCTTCTGGCCTATCTTGGTTCTCAGACACAAAGAACTTTGAGAATATAACCTTTGGTGTCTGCCATTTGGAAGAAAAGGCTGTAATGCCAGCAGATTCTCATTTGGTTGTCAAGGAAACAGTCACTACTGAATGAGGATTTTCAAGTGACCTAAGAGCTTCCAGTGGCTCTTTTTCTTTTTCTTTTATTTTGAAGATTAATTCAAATCTTTTAAATACAAAAACAGACCAAATATATTAAGTGACCTAGGTTTCATTCTTTGTTTCCTGGGACTACCAATAGCTAAATCAGAGAGAACTTGCCTTTTCACAGAGGACAATTCATCACTAGTTGAACCGAGAGCTCCAGTTCTTTAAGTGAAAGAAACTTAAAAAACAAAACAAAACTGATACTTGGAAAAGCAAACTGTAAGTTCAGGAAACAATAGAGCACATCTAGCTGCCCTACTACAGTTTATGAACAGAAGCAGAAATGACAGATTGAATGAAGCCCTTGAGAGGAAATACAGAAAATTATAATTTCCTGAAATCATTAAAAAAACAGCCACACTTTGATTAGTGTTAATAGTTGGCAGAAATGTAGCCTCTGTTTGCTACAGTGGACATACTATAGATTTTGCTGAATAAAGGTAAAGAATCCATTTATTCCACCCCTTTCTTATTGACCAGCTATTTTCTATCTATGATTTGGGTTCTGGCAGGCAGCAAGAATGTTAGTTTATCTTGTGCCACTCATAACACCCAGTAGAGTGGCATGTACATAAAGCAATGAGCCATACACACTTCTTTACTAACTTACTGAAGAAACAAAAATATTGGTATATCCTGTCATAATTTCTCCTTAAAATACTGGCACATTAGAAGTCATTTTTAGTACAATGCCATAAATGTGCTCCCCTAAGATTTAATTCTGGGTTTAAAAATTCCAGAATGTTGAAGGCTGCTTTGCGAATCCTATACAGGCTCTTTTGACAAATTTTATAAAAGCAGATAAACTGTTCTTAAGACCATAAACCCTATAGTCTAACAAAAGAGCTTACCTAATAAGAAATGTTCCTGACATCCAGAAATCACCTGTCAGCCAATATTTTATTGAAAGTTCTAAGAGCATAAAAGAAAAAAGACTTTCAGCTATGATGAATAAATCTGTGGCATTTAAAAATCCCTATCAAGAGGAGGAGAACGGGGAAGCAAGAAACAAGGGTAGGAGGGAGACCATCACTGTCACCTTTTTCATATTTTTGACTTTTGTATCACATGAATTATTAACTAGTCAAAGAGATAAGTATATTAGGATTTTAAAAATATGTATCTTATTGATTACTTAGATTTGAGAGAGGAAGGGAGAGGGAAAGATAGAAACATCAATGAGAAAAAAACATCAATATTGATTGGCTGCCTCCTACACGCCCCCCACTGGGGATCAAGCCCACAACCTGGCAAGTGCTCTGACCAGGAATTGAACCAGCAAACTCTTAGTGCCTGAATTGACACTCAACCACTGAGCCACACCAGTCCAGCAGGATTTTTAAAAATAAAATTACCACAAGAATCCGTGATGCTAAGTTTTATAAAAGAGGGACCAATAAAAAACAGCTCAAAGAAACAAACACTCACAGCCGCAGCTCCTCGAAGGACTTCACTGAGTAGAGAGGGGACTTTGGATCCCGCTGCAGGACTTCCACTTGGTTTGTATTATCAACCAGGTTACTTCTGATCAGCTTGTTGAGTAAGGACTGGGCAGCTCTGTCCTCTGTCAGGAAGAAACCAGCAGATTTTTTTTTTCTAATTTTTAAAATTTTTTATTGATTTTAGAGAGAGGGAGAGATAGAAATATCAATTTGTTGTTACACTTATTTATGCATTCATTGTTTGATTCTTGTATGTGCCCTGACCAGAGATTGAACCCACAACTTTGGTGTTTTAGGATGATGCCCTAATCAACTGAGCTACCTGGCCAGGGTCACCAGTTGATTTTCTTCACACTCATCTGGCAAACTCCATCTTTGTGACACTCCTCTCCCCATTATAGAACTTTCCCTAAAAAGGCTATCTATATTAATCTCCACTGCCTCTCCTCCCCTTCTGTTGAATGAACACGGAAGAGGGTTTTTATTTAACCTCTCCACTTAACCTCAGCCCTTGTCAAGCTCATCATGATGTCTACACTGCTAAATCAAACCAAAAGGCAATTTTTAGTTCTTCTCTTAGTCAACTTGTTACCCAGTATTTGACTCCCTACTTTGGAAAAAAATTCCTTCTTCTGATTTCTGGGACAGCATTCTCTTTTGGTCCTATTTCACTGACTGTCTTCTCAGTCTCCTTTGTAGATTCCTCTTCTCCTTCATCTTATAACTAAGAATATCTCTGGCTCCAGAAAGGCAAGTCCTGGGTCATACTGTGTCTCTTGCTACAGGGTTTGAGTGAGTAGTTACCTTTCTCTTCTTCATCTGTTTTCTCTGCAGTGGCATTGGTTTTGATAACACCTACACAAGAAAACAGTTGTCATAATCAGAAAGGCAAATATCAAACCCACCCAAAAGGTGGGACAATGTAAATACCAAAATTTATTTTATGTGATCAAAATGTAAATAGTTGGCATTTCTTTGTGTTTAATAAATTTTTATTCCTACAAAATTTTTAAGTGTATAAGGAAATTTCAAATTTCTAGAAATTTTGGCTGACTTCAAAATCATCATCAGAATGTAACCTCTGACTTACTTCTCCTAATATAAACTATAGCTTTATATTAGCAAACATAATTAAACATGAGAAAGAAAAATTAAAAGACAGAGGTAAAATGATCACTTTTTATAGAATGTACTAGAGGCCCGATGTACAAAGATTCGTGCCAGAATGGGCCTTCCCTCCCCTGGCTGCCAGCCCTGCCTTTGCTCTGGCCCAGAGCCACCTTTCTTTTTTTAAATTATTTTATTGATTTAAATTTTTTTTTTTTTACAGAGAGGAAAGGAGAAGGATAGAGTTAGAAACATTGATGAGAGAGAAGCATTGATCAGCTGCCTCATGCACACCCCCTACTGGGGATGTGCCTGCAACCAAGGTACATGCCCTTGACCAGAATCGAACCTGGGATCCTCAGTCCCCAGGTTGACGCTCTATCCAGTGAGCCAAACTGGCCACCTTTCTGCCTTTGCTCTGCCTGGAGCCGCCTTTCCACCTTCCCACGCTGCCCAGAGGCCATAGCAATGATGCAAGCATCCTGCCCCTGGCCACTCAGCTCTTGTGTATGCAAATTAACCTACCACCTGTGTTGGATTAATTTGCATACTTGCTCCTGATTGGCGGGAGGCTGTCACAAAGGTATCGTCAATTTGCATCTTTCTCTTTTATTAGTGTAGATGACCATAAACTTGTAGGGCTAAGTATTAACTTAAGTAAACAGAAATCAGTAGTTTAATAAATATATAGTGATATAACTGAAAAAAATCTGACTTATAATAGCAACTGAAAAGATAAAATACTGCATCCAGAAATAAAGTTAACAAAAATATGCAAGACTTAGATGAAGAAAACTTTAAAACACACATAAAATAATGCAAACAGGTACAGCTAAAAATAAACCAAAATTTAAATGGGAATCTAAGATATTCACTTATCCCAAAAGAAAGCAGGAAAAGATGCAGAGAACAAAATATAAGGGGAAAAACAAATCAAATAGTAAAATTGCTGGGTTGAAATTTGAATTGTGGACCGCCCCCCAATTCATATGTTGAAGTACCTAAGAATGTACCTCAGAATATGACCTTATTTTGAGATAGGGTCATTGGAGATGTAATTGGTTAGGATGAAGTGATTAGGGTGGGCCCTAATCCAATACCATTAATGTCCTACTAAAAATTGGAAATTTGAACAGAGATATACACACAGGAAAAAAGCCATGTGAGGACAAAGACAGATCGAGGTGATGCTTCTATAAGCCAAGAACACCAAAGATTGCCAGATCCTTCCTCATAGCCCTCAGAAGGAATCAACCCTGCCGACAACCTGATCTTGGACTTCTGGCCTCCAGAACTGTGAGACAATAAATTTCTATTGTTCAATCATCCAGTTTGTGATACTTTGTAATGGCAGCCCTAGCAAACTAATAATAGGTGGAGATTGGGAACTGGGTAAATGGTGGCCAGGATGGAAAGGCCTTTCACCTGTTTATACTTTATGAGTTGTTTTTATTGATTGCAGTGAGGGAGAGATAGATACATTAATGATGAGAATCACTGATTGGCTGTCTCCTGCACATCCCCTACTGGTGATGAAGCCCACCACCTGGGCATGTACCTTGACCAGGAATCAAACCATGATCTCCTGGTTCATAGGTTAAGGCTCAATCATGGAGCCATGCCGACCAGGCACTTTATGAGTTTTGAACCCAGATTAACCTTTAAAAATTTTAAAGAAACATTACCAAGTGAACAATGACAGAGGTTAGATCAAATCGGGAAAAATTACATATCCCCTTCAGTGTGAAATCAACTTTACTGGCTGTCAAATCCAGTGCTAACATTTGCCAAACATGCTAAATGAAAGCTCCTTTTCACATCATAGCTAGGAGTACAAAGCATAAGCAAACTTGTAACTTGTACCAGCTTACAATTACTCATGACTCACCATTGGTATCTGGTTTGACTCTCTCGTCTTTGATCTGCAAATTACTGATCTGAAGGGAAATAAATGAAAACACTTGAGAGCAGAGCCACAGGACAACTTAATACCATGAATTATGTACTAAGCTAATGTATACAAGTCTATGGTAAAATAAAGAGAGGGGAGGGTTTTTATCAACTATCAGGAAGCAGTGTTTTTAAAACATTAATCAGCCTCCTGATAAGCAAATTGTTTAGGACCAGATACCAAGTATATTCATATCTTATCTAGATTAGGAAAATAGGTTTAAAAAGATGTGAAACCAATTCTCAGTAACTGTCTTTTAGGAAAGATCTGATGCTAAACACCAGATTGTAAACTCTAGGGCACCAGAAACATCTATTATATCATACTTTATTTTAAAAATTGGTATTAGAGTGGAAAGGAGACAGAGAGAAACATCAATGATGGGAATCACTGATGGGCTGCCTCCTGCACACACACACACACACACACTCACCCACCCACCACTGGGGACTGAGCCCGAAACCCTGGCATTTGCCCTGGCTGTGTTTGATTCCCATTGACCTCCTGGTTCCTGGGTCTATGCTCAACCACTGAGCCATACCGGGCCACATCATACTTTTTGAATGAAATATATAAAAACCGAAATCTGTTATTCTGCATAGCTACGAACTACCAACCATGTTAAGCAAGGTTCAAATAAGGCACTCTCCCTGCTGGGGGCCTATCTTCCCTCTCAGGAGTGCGTCTCCTAGATTCTAACGATCCCCAAGAGACTTGCAACCAGGGGAGCAGCGGGCAGCGGCAGCTCCGCCCAGGCTGACCCCCTGACTCTGCCTCCAAGGCACCCTTTTCTCTGACTCCCCAGTGAGCCCAAGCCGTCCCGCCTAGGTTCCCCTGTTGCCTCTTCTATTCTAAGCACTCCCTTTGCTTCATCGTCCCCAAGCTTTAACATAGGTACCCTCAAATTCAAAGTTAACCATGTTAAAAGAAGAGAAGCACATCGTCGTTCTACTCTTGATGAGAAAGAGAACCAGCCTAAGTTTGCCTTTCCTTGACATCCCCGCTGGCGAGCTGCAATACAGAAAAGACCGCATACGTAGCGGGAACAGACTGCCGCACGATAGAAGTCTTTAACTGCCGGACGAAGACAAAAGGCTCGAATCAGCGCTGCTTCCGCGGCGGGCCACTGGCCTGCCCCACCCGCGGCCGCCCTGGATTTGAGGCCGGGTCCGCGGGGCCCTCCTGCTCCCCTCTCCCCTGGAGCTGAAGCCACTGACCGACTTGACAGCCGCTTCCTGCTGGTCCACGGCCAGGGCCCACGAGTCGGAGGCCATGGTCCGGAGGGAGGGAGGGAGGAGGCCGACTGTGGAAAAATTCACCCCACGGCACACGCACACACACACCCCAAGCCCGCCGCAGGCGCGAGAAGGTAACTCACGCGGACCGGAAGCGGAGCTGCCTCGGCATGACGTCACTTCCTGTCTGACGCCAACGTCACCATTCCGCGCCGCGCCGCCCCGCCCCTTTCCCCGGCTCGCGCCCGCTCCCGCCAGGCGCCACGCCGCGGCCGCCGCCGCTCCCCCCCGGCGTCTCACCTCGCGGTGTCTTAGCACCGCCAACGTCTGCGAAGTGAAACTCTTAGCCCTCACTTGGCCTCACTGCTGCACAGGGAAGTACCCCAAGTTTTATTTTCAAACCTGGCACGCCTCGTTAAGTTTATAAATCTCTGGTCTCTGAAGCCTCATGCGAAGGAAAGTACCACGGGAATACCACCCGGTGCCAATTTCCACCGTTAAGAACGCGGTCACAGGTAAGACAGCACAAACCAAACGAAACCAAAAGCCCCCCCTCCCTCCCGCCCCACAGCCCCGCCGCTCCAAAACACACAACGCCGTTATCGTTTCCTTCTGGGTCTTTCCAGGCCTCGTGCCTTCCCATCACAGCACAGCTATTTTATATATAGTCCTAAACAAAGTGTGCATACAATTTAAAACGTTTTTAATGTCATAGTTATCAATGCAACGGCACCAGAGTCCATCAAACTCCCATCACATCGATTGCCTAACTCCTTCCTGGTATTTTATCATTACTTGGTAACACTTCCGTAGACAGCTACACACCATCAGAAGGTAGCTTGTTGGTTTGCTGCCTGTTTGCTTTTCGTCTCCCCCCACTAGAATACGAACTCTTCAAACAAGACCAAAAATCATATGTCTTGGTCAAACAGCTGGTCAGTGAACCTAGAAAAGTTCCTGGCACATAGTAGACTCTCAAATACATACCAGGCAACAAGGGGGAGAGGAATGTTACCCAGAAGGTAACTTAGATGCCTGGCCAGTGAGGCTCAGTTGGGCCTCACTCAGCATTGCACCAAAAAGGTCACCAATTCCACTCCAGGTCAGATTACATTCCCGGGTTGCAGGCTCAATAGGCCAGTCACAAAAAAACAAGTATGTAAAAAACAAGTATGTATGATCTCATATAAAGTACTTAGGAATAGTCAAGATCGTAGAGACAGAAAGTAAAATGATAATTGTTAGCCCTAACCGGTTTGGCTTAATGTGAAGAGCTTAGACTGCAGGGTCCCAGGTTCTATTCCGATCAACGGCATGTACCTTGGTAGTGGGCACATCCCCAGTAGGGAGTGTGCAGGAGGCAGCTGATGGGTGTTTCTAAATCTTTTTCCTTCTCTCTTCCTCTCTGTAAAAAGTCAATAAAATATATTTTGGAAAAAGAAATGATAGTTGTCAGGCTGGGGTAGGGGGGGGGTCAGAGGAAAGGTCATGGGAATGGTTTATTGGGAATGGTTTCCATTTTACAAGATGAAGAATTAATAGAGCCCGTGTGGCATGGCTCAGTGGTTGAGAATCAATCTGTGAACCAGGAGATTATGGTTCGATTCCCAGACAGGGCATATGCCCAGGTTTCGGGCTCGATCCCCAATGTAGAGTGTGCAGGAGGCAGCCAATCAATGATTCTCATCATTGATGTTTCTCTAGTCCCCTCCCTTCCTCTCTGAAATCAATAAAAATATATATTTTTAAATAGTTAATGGAGATGGACTGTGGTGATGGTTGAACAATATTCTGAATGTATTTAACATCTGAACTGTGCTTTTTTTTTTTAATCTGTTTTATTGATTTGTTATAGAGAGGAAGGAGGAGGAATAGAGAGTTAGAAACATCGATGGGAGAGAAACACGATCAGCTGCCTCTTGCACACCTCCTACTGGGGATGTGCCCACAATCAAGGTACATGCCCCTGACTGGAATCGAACCTGGGACCTTTCAGTCCGCAGGCTGACGCTCTGTCCACTGAGCCAAACCGGTTAGGGCTGAACTGTACTTTTAAAAATAGTTAAGATGGTAAATTTTATATTTTACCACAATAAAATACAACTGGAAAAATTGGGGGCTGAATATGGGAAAGGTTAAAATAGGAGAGGGAGAGCTGATAGAAAAAGTCCTTAAAAAGCTACAGGAGAGAGAATTTAGTGCACTGATAGAGGGAGAGCTGATAGAAAAAGTCCTTAAAAAGCTACAGGAGAGAGAATTTAGTGCACTGATAGAAAAATTTAGACAATAAGAATACCTCCTATTGTAATAGGAGAGAGAAGAAGTGTGCTTGGAGATAAGTCTGGTGGTGGAAGGTTGAGGATGTCTCCTTGTGTTGGATGATTTGCTGAAACCTGAAGGAGATATGGGATGGGAAGTTTGAGATGAGTCTTGAAATGATCTGTGAACAGAGTGGGGAAGTTAACCAGATAGGACTAATGATCCATAAGTTAGAGGCACTGTAGCTTTTCCTAAAGTTGCCCCCTTCATTGATGTTAAATATGAAGTCAGATAACTAGAACAGTATTTATTTTGTTCCTGGAGTATAGACCTACTTGTTTTAGAAATTAACAAAGCCATACTGAAACACTGGGACCTGTTTTGTTGTTAAACTTGGACTCAAATGGGATTAGTTTATTAGAATGCTTTTCATGCAAATCAAGAAGTTGTTGGTGTCTGAGAGAAATGCAAACTAGATAACTGTACACCTAGTACTCATGGCCACAGAAACTGACCAGGGGCTAACTCATGTCCTTTCAAGTCTTCTGTGTGGAGACATTTGCTTTCAGGAATAGGTTTCAGGTTTTTCTTCAATTGGACTAGAAGCATGTAAATGAGAATATAACAGAAAAATTGTAAAGACTCACGAAATGTGTACTTGTACTTCCCAGAGAGTTCTATTTAAACAATCCCCCTCCTCCCATTTCCTCTAGGGGAAGGAAATGGCTGTAGTCCTGGGCAATAAGGCTACCCAACCACCTGTGCCTATTATTGATAAAGCAGAGGCGATAAGTATCTCATTTGAGCAGCTGGCATACCAACCACCACTGTCAGGCTTCACTTAATATTCTTTCCTCTTCCTACTTCTATACCTCATTTTACTTGAAATTTTTAAAAATATTTTTTATTGATTTCAGAGAGGGACAGAGAGATAGATACATCAGTGATGAGAGAGAATCACTGATCAAACTGCCTCCTGTATGCCCCACACTGGGGATTGAGCCTCCAACCTGGGCATGTGTCCTGACCAGTAATCAAACCATTATCTTCTTGTTCATAGGTGGACATTCAACCACTGAGCCATGCCTGCTGGGCCCCCATTTTACTTGCAGAATTATCTGAATTTAAAACTACTGAAGAGAATTTACTTGCTCTGCTGAATACTAACACCAGAATAATTTCTAAGCCAAGGCAGAAGCATCAAGCAGCAGTGGCTAGAGGAAGAGACATAAGGTAGGAGTGTAACATCTTCCAAGCAGATCCCCACCTGGCCTCACAGTTTCCACTAGTGTTTGAAGCTAGTCTGGGGAAAGCCTGTCCCGGATCTAGGACTAGGGCACTGGAGCCTTCTACCATCAGCCCCTCAGCCTCCTCACCTCCATTTTATAATTTTTAGAATTTGCTGTAATCTGAATTAACAGAATAAGGAACTTTTATTCTCAATCAGAAAAGCGAAGTCAGGTAAAATTGCAGGAATTCTTAAGAACCTGATATCTATGTCCCAGACCAGGAGAAACCTAAAGGAAGTCTGAAATCCACAACAGCTTGGGAAGTGTTGGTGAAGGAGAGGGGCCAGTCCCTTCTTGCAAAGATGACAGACCTGACATCATGCAGGCTGTGTAGGAGACTCAACACTGATCCGATCTTTTCTTCCCTTTGGGTTTCTCCCCAGAATTATTTTGTACAGTGTATCCAATTATTGAGTTACAAATCATCTTTGGCATAAAAATAGTACGTAGGAATGTAAGCCTGCCATTCTTCCTCTGTAATATCCCTCCAGTCCATTTTTTTCTGCATTCTCAATACAACCAATGACATCTGGCACTTGCTGTGTGATGGGACTGATGGAATAGTTTCTCAGAAGCCAGCCTTTTCAGCTCCAGTATATCTTGTCACCTCTGCTAGACCAATCCCCCCCCCAAAAAAAAACAACAACAACAAGTGATTCCATCCCTCCTGGGTTTTAAGAATCTATGATAATTTACTAGTAAATCCAAATCTTGTTCAAACAATCAAATCTCCATTTTCTACTTACTGAGACTTTTCTTTGCCCACATGGCTAGGCTGCTTACTTTACTACCCTTCCTGTATACTGTTTATCCTGGTGAAGTTTCTTTTGTCTAAGGCACTCTTCTTGTCTCTTGAAATCCCTTTTTCTCATAAGCAAACTCCACTCCTTCATGAGTCTTCCCTAATCTAGGATATCCTTTTTTTAAAAAAATGTATTTTTTTACTGATTTCAGAGAGAGAGAGAGAGAGAGATGTCAGTGATGAGAGAAAATCACTGATTGGCTGCCTCCTGCAAGTCCCACACAAGAGATAGAGCCAGTAACCAGGGCATGTGCCCTGACCAGGAACCATGACCTTCTGGTTCACAGGTTGATGCTCAACCACTGAGCTACGCTAGCCGGAAGGAAATCCTTACTTTCTGAATACCAAGGCACTTAGAATGGCCATATTAGTTAAATAATAAATGAGATGGGGCCCTAGCCTGTGTGGCTCAGTGAGTAGAATGTCAGTCTGGGCACCAAAAAGTCTAGTGTTCTATTCCTGGTCAAGGGCACATACCTGGTTCCAGGCACTGGTTGGGGTGCATCGGGAAGCAGCCAATTAATGTGTACCTCTCACATGGTTGTCATTCTTTCCCCTTCTTCTCCCTCCTCTGCTTCCCCTCTAAGAAAATCAGTGGAAAAAAATATCATCGGGTAAGGACTGACCAAAAGAGGAGATGAGAACAACAAAGGGAGAAGACCTCTTTCTGAATCCTATTTTTATTCCTTTCCTAGGGCTAGAAAAATAGAATGTAAGAACTTTGTAGTTGCTAGCATCTATTTTCTTTCTGATTCGCCAGCATCCTCTGGCTTACCGGCAGGAAAAAAGGGAATGTGAACAGACCTCTGGGAGCTGGGTAGGGCCAGCCCTTGGCCTATGGAGCCATCTCAGCTACTCAGGTTGGAGCAATGTTAACTTTGAAATGGAACAGTAATATAAGGTAATGACTAGCTTATGGAATAATAGGTGAGTCTTCACTTATGTATGATTACTAATACCAGCAACCAAAACATGCTGTTTTCTTCTTATAGTCATTAATGGTATCTTAGTAACATGAATATATCACAGTTAAGTTCAGTTAATACATCAACAATTGATTAAGTTTTATGCATACAGCCAATGAATGACACTTGAAAAAAGCCAATAAAATCAATTGTTTATGGATAACGAATATATCTAGAATCTGCCAATGGATCAAAAAAATCTCCTTTTCCCAAGTGAATTTTTGTTCTAGGGCACAGTTTATCATTCTATATCTAGGAATAGTAAAAGAAATTCTGGGGACTGAAGTTCAACAAGGGCTCAATATATTTTTATATCTCTGATGTCTCAAAACTGGACAAGGTCACAGAGGCAGCTTTGGTCTACTGAGCCACGGGAGACAAGCGCTAGCTGCAGTGAATATGGTCTTCTATGAAAGGATATGTACTGCAATGATACTGGGGTGACATTCCAGATCTATCCACAATAGTGAGTCTGACCTTTTTAAAACACACACTCCCTTGGGAGTGTCTCCCTGGAAAATGCACTTAAACTCAATACTGCATATACTTCAGACTCCACAAAAACCATCCAGTGAATTCTTGGAGTCCAAGCCTCCAGATTAAGAGCTATTTATCTAGGCTCCATATACCCATTTTATTCCTACTATTGAAGATGCTGAAACATCCCTTCCCATTTTGCTGCCCAGATTTAGGGCTCCTCAGAAGATGGGTTATATGTGCTGTGAGAAGGTAGTTGTGCAGCCTCATGAGGAATCTATAGTCCTTTAATTATTGCCTTTGTTCTTAGTTATTTCAGGGTTGGTCCACAAGACTTTGGGTGTGGGGATTAAATTTCTTCTGTTATATGACCCCCAGAGTAGGTCTCAGTTGGCCAGACGCATAGAGAAGACTATACAGCCAAGTTCCCATTGGAGGAATGTAGCAGGATTGGCAGAGTGTCATTCTCTCTGCAGTATCTGTAATGTCAGATTAAGGTAACTACCTGGAAGCTGGTAGTGGCTCTTTCCTTTCCCAGGAGACAGAGCTAGCCCTAAAACATAGAAACCACCTACAAGGAAGGCCTAGGATTTGAGTAGTTCTCATCACAGGAAACCCTTCTTCCAAGCCTGGTCCTAGGTAAAGTGGCCATTCTGTATCAGACCCAAAGAGCAGAAGAGGACCCCTTTTGCTTGGACTTCTATTACTCTTGCAGTTCACTTTCATCTCATCTTTGCTCTGTCACTTCGTGGGTACCAACAGCCTTAGTGAGATATGAAGAAATATTTATTATTATTATTTGCTCTGACTACTCTGTACAAAAATGCCAAGTAAAGATGGAGTAAAGGTCTTGGCAGTTACTCTTGCCTTGCACAGATGATGGTTGTAATCCACTTAGTCCCTTAGTTGCACATAGGTATCCAGTATCTTTTCACAGTCAAGGTGCCAAATACAGCCATTCATCAGCTTTTACACCTCATTCATCAGCTCTTACAACACCTGTCTTCTGGGATCTGAAGACAAAGCAAGGATTTGTGATTACTGCAGATCACTTCTGGAGCTTCCCTGAGGCTGGCTATTCGTGACTTCAAACCACAATTTTCACCGAGGATACAAATCTCACATCACCTTATATTTACTCAAAACTCCTATGGAGTCAAGTTGATGTTAAGGATATAAAAAAAGATGCTGCAAATGCCTGTGAGACCAGGTTTTATGGCAAGCTAGAGCCACCACTAATTCTTCACGATGACTTCACAGAACTTGCTCAAGCACAAGCAAGGGACATTCCAGTAATCAGATGTGCACTGCACACCGAAAGCACGTGCTGAAAAGAACAGATCGTGGCCCTACAACACAAACTTGCACCCACTGTAAATCCCAGGTTGGCATTTTGGTCCATGCTTCGAATTTTGGTTCGTGCTTAGCAAATCCCCTCCTGCTGTGGGCTTCAGTACAGAGTAGGCTGCCAACACTCAGTTGAGCTATCCTACCCCAAATCCAAAGCAGCAGCTCACAGCTCTCCTCTGCTGCTTCATATCTTACTCCAAACATGATGGGTGGCTTACACACCTATCCTTCTTGGGGCTTCTCTCTATGTTCCCTCTTCACCTCTATTCTGTCACTTCACTGGAGCTGGTGTGGGCCTGAACACTCCTACCCAGACAACAGGCAGAGGCTGCCAGATAGATCCTGAGCAAGTGATCATTTAGCACAGCATCTAGATGAGTGTAACCATGGGGAAAACACTGGCCAAAAAAAAGACAAAATTTCCAAAAGGTAAATTTCTGTGTATTCACGCCTAATCTTCCAAAAGTTGTGTAAATAATTTTATCTACCTTCCCCCATCATTTGCACAATTTTTATCAAGTCCAAACGTAATTTAAAATGAGGTAGGTAGTTTCTCTCTAATCGTGCCTTCATCTTTGTGGCGACTGTTGAGGCCTGTACTTGAAAGCACTACTCTCCCACTTAGGGGGAGCCAAGGGTGGGCAGCAGGGCCTGGTGGAGCTTCTCAGTTGGCTATTTTCTCAATCTCGTCCAAATCATCCGTGTCCAATCTTTCTATTTTCTTATCTGAGAATAAAAAAAAAGTTTCAAAGAGAGATCAACATGTGGTTACATGGAAATACACCCCTAGGGAAAGGGCAGCCCATCAGGGAGAGAAAACACACAGGTCTCTGCCCTGACTAGGAACAAGCCCTGCCTCTGCCCACATCCATCCTTCATTTAACCCCAAAGGCTTCTGGTGCCTGAGATACAGACACTGACAACAACAGTCTGAATACAAGGCCCTCACCCTGGCCAAGGGGAACTGACATTGACACTGAACTCCCCAGATGTGTTCTTTGAGGACTTCCTGATTGTTGGGGAGGAGGGGAATGTGCAAAGGAACAAAGCCTCTCTAGGAGCCATAGGACCACCTACCCTTCCACCCACCCTCGGACTTGCCCCTATAAGGAAAGGGAGGACACTCCCAGGACTCACTAAAATGCTCCTGGATTCTGTTGAGGATGTTCATGCTGTGCTTGCTGTCAACCATGTTCACTGCCAGGCCCCTCTTGCCAAAGCGGCCAGTGCGCCCAATCCGGTGCAGGTAAGTCTCGTTGTCTGGGTTCCCATCCTTGTCCACAGGAAGGTCAAAGTTGATGACAACAGACACCTGTTCAACATCAATACCTGCATGAAAGAGAGATGGGGAAGAGTAAGAACGGGAGACTGGCCACGTATACCAACTTTGGGGAGAGGGAGTCAGAGTGGGCCAGCTCTGGGATTCAGGGACCAGGAGCACGTAGCAGAAC
>JAAGEH010000452.1:16176067-16272305 GCA_011751065.1 Lasiurus cinereus
CCGCGCTGGCAGACCAGGACAAGTTCTCTGCTCACCACGGGCACACACGTTGGTGGTCACCAGAACCTTCTCTTTGCCTTCTCGGAAGCGCTCAATCACTGCAGCCCTCTGCTCCACCATCATCTCACCACTTAGCAGAGCCACCTGGTGGCCTTCTTTTGAGAGCTCTGCTGCCAGCCAACTGGCTGTTTTGCGGGTCTGGAGTGAAAAGAATTGTTTTAAATGAAGATACCTGCAAAAAAAAATGAAAACACCTGCAGAAAAGTGGCTTTTTGCCATTTATTTACATGAAGGCCTGCGGCATTCAGCCAGCAGGTTAGACTTAAAATTTTTCAAATAGAATTTTAGCCATATATTTTTTGGATGAATTAAATGATCTTAGTGTTCATCTAAGAAGAATGTGGTTTTTATTTCTAAAAAGTCTGTCTTAATATTTTAACATTTCATTGGGTGTTTAAATTTAGAGTTTTTTTCAAGTTATCTCTAAGAAGTGGGATTCAAGATGGTTCAATTTTCAATCTTCCTCTTATAACTCATTTTATTATGAGAATATGCCCTCGGGCAGTGGTCAGCAAACCAGGGCTCGATAGCCATATGCGGCTCTTTGGCCCCTTGAGTGTGACTCTTCCACAAAATACCACGTGCAGGCATGAACGTAGTGTGATTGAAACTTCATGGCCCACGCGCAGAAGTTGGTTTTTGGCTCTCAAAAAAGAAATGTGAGCCAAAACCAGTTTGGCTCAGTGGATAGAATGTCGGTCTGTGGACTGAAAGGTCCCAGGTTTGATTCCGGTCAAGGGCATGTACCTTGTTTGCTGGCACATCCCTAGTAGGGGGCGTGCAGGAAGCACCTGATCGATGTTTCTCATCAATGTTTCTAACTCTATCCCTCTCCCTTCCTCTCTGTATAAAAATCAATACAATATATATTTAAAAAAATTTTTTTTAATCATTGTACTGTTAATACTTGGCTCTTTTGACCAATGAGTTTGTTGATCACTGCCCTAGGGCAGGTAGAAGTGATTCACTTTCTTTCTAGTCCTACAGAGAGAAGCTGGTCCTCCTCAGCATTAAGGTGGAGCTGGCTGAGAGGGTGGGGGCTGGCCACCACCTTCCCATGGAACTCCTCCCCAGGCTGGCCTGCGGCTGCTCCTGCTGCTACTCACATGGCAGAAGATCATGGCTTGAGCAATGGTGATGGCCCCATAGAGGTTGCACAGGGCCTGGAACTTCTCGTCTCTGTTATTGCACAGCACGTAATACTGCTTGATGGTGTCCAATGTCTCCTCCTCACGCTTCAGTTTGATAATGTTTGGGTCTGGGACCACTTTCTGGGCAAAGTTCCATACAGAGTCTTCAAAGGTGGCAGAGAAAAGCAGCATCTGGCAGTTCCTGGGCAGCATCCTGCAAGGGAAGGCCCAGGTGTTTGGCATGAGCCCGAGATTTCCACTGGCATGAGCAGCAGCACAGCCTCGCCAGGCTTGGATGGTCTATGTGCCCTGGAAGGTGGCAGAGGTGGAGGAGCACTGGGGAAGAGGCAGGACCAGACCCGGGGCAGGGACAGGGTGGTATTAGATTCCCTAAGTCTTTCTCCTCGACCCAGGCGGGAGTACGGTCAGTGCTGACATGACCCATCAAACACATTCTTCTGAAGCAGAGACCTCAGCAGGAGAGAGAAGAGGAGTTGGATATAATAAAAGACATAAAGAAGAA
This sequence comes from Lasiurus cinereus, assembly GCA_011751065.1. Lineage (NCBI taxonomy): Eukaryota > Metazoa > Chordata > Mammalia > Chiroptera > Vespertilionidae > Lasiurus > Lasiurus cinereus. The sequence goes on from JAAGEH010000452.1 coordinate 16,177,781, forward strand.
GGTTTTTACTTATAGATCAGGAGGCTGAGAAGTTCCTCCCAGATCCAGCATTTTACCTTTGGATGCGGATGCTTTGATCTTGGTGGCCCTGAGTAGCTATCATCACATCAGCCTCATCCAGAACAAACACCTTGATCTTCTTGGGGTCAATGAACTTGAGCTTGGAGCACCAGTCTAAAACAGTCCCAGGGGTGCCAATGACAATGTGCTCACTGATCTTCTGACCTCTTTCCACTGTGGAGACAAGATGTTTTACATAGGTATGTTCCTGGCAAAACCAGCCCTCCTTTCTGAGAAATTCTAAAGCTTTGATGTATTTGAATACAAACTTAAAAAATATATATATTTTACTGATTTTATACAGAGAGGAAGGGAGAGGGATAAAGAGTCAGAATGATCGATGAGAGAGAGACATCGATCAGCCGCCTCCTGCATGTCCCCACTAGGGATGTGCCCACAACTAAGATATATGCCCCCGACGAATCGAATCTGGGACCTCTCAATCCGCAGACGGTTATCCACTGAGCCAAACCGGTCTCAGCTTAATATAATTTTTTTGATGTTTGCATTAATATTTTAAGGAAAGGTTAGGATATCACTACAATATTTCATGGACACTCACAGAAAAAAGAACAATGATGAAAAGATATACTAAGGATGCTGAAACCGGTTTGGCTCAGTGGATAGAGCGTAGGCCTGGGAACTGAAAGATCCCAGGTTCAATTCCGGTCAAGGGCCGTACCTTGGTTGCGGGCCCATCCCCAGTAGGGGGTGTGCAAGAGGCAGCTGATCGATGTTTCTCTCTCATTGATGTTTCTAACTCTATCCCTCTCTCTTCCTCTCTGTAAAAAATCAATAATAATAAAAAATACTAAGGATATAAACAATGAGAAGAAAACAAACTTGGTGGTATTCTTTCCCATTTTATATTTCAAAAGTCTCTTTTTAAATTTTTATTGTTAATCCTCATGGGAGGATATTTTTTCCATTGATTTTTAGAGAGAGTGGGAGGGAGGGAAAGGTAAAGAGAAAGAGAGAGAGAGAGACATTCATGTCAGAGAGACAACTTGACTAATTGCCTCCTGCACACTCCCAACTGAGGTTGGGGATTGAACCTGCAACCCAGGTAAGCGCCCTTTGATTGGGAATTGACCCTTTAAATTGACTTTAACCCTTTGGTGCATGGGCCAATGCTCTAACCATTGAGAAAACTGGTCAGGGCAAGGACTTGTTATCTTTATTTCTTCTCTGTCAGCATGGTTCCCCCTAGATGAGGATTGTATTTCCTTATAACAGACATTTTCAAAGTTTTCCTCACTCTAGTGTACTCAGCTCCTCAACTCTTCCATCATTTACATCAAACAAGTCAGTTGCTTTTACACGCCTCATACCCAGATCAGTCAGTAGGGTTCATTATGAAAGACTCTTTTTTCAAACACAATCTACCTCTTTTAAAATGCTTTCCAGATTAGGCCTGCCAGACCATGACATATTCTTGGTCTGAAATTGAGAATTTGGTTCTTCATTTTTAATTAGATGGTATTTATTGATTCAAATTTTAGCACTTATCTGTACTTTTTGCCAGACATAAACAATTTCCATCCAATCATGGCCACAATTTTGCCCAAATGTGAATGTTGAATCAATTCAAAACTAACAAATGCTGCCTTTTTTAAATTTCAGTTAACAATTACTGTTCCTCATAAAAAAATTATTCAAAATCCCCTGTAATTCTAACTCAAATCCAAACTAACATTTTAAATTACTTTTCACTAAGTTTTATTATCTTACTTTTCAGAACTGATTTCACAAAAGAATGTTGTACACAGTGTAGATTTCTGCGAGTCATAAAGTTACAAGTTTGTGTTAAAGATCCATAGGACTCAACCAAACTTCTAAGAAAGTTTAAATTACTTAAATATTGTCAGTTTGTTGTAAAACAAAGGCAGAAAATATGTATAAAGAATAAAAATAAACTACCAGAGTTAACCACCATGAACATTCTAGAACATTTTTGTTCTTCTAATGACATCAAAAAGAATTAGGTAATTAAACAAATCCAGAATTTGGAATATTTTATAAGCAAAAAGGTGTGTTCAAAAAGTCAAATGTAATGTGAAGGGACTATTCTAGATTTAAAAATATATAAAGAGATACAATAACCAAATGCAGTGTGGATACACTCACTAGATCTTGGTTCAAAACAAGAGAGCCAGCCATAAGGAAACATTTTGGGGACAATTGAAGTAAAGTGAAAATGATTAGTATTAGTCACGAGAGAATCTATTAATATTGTTGGTTGTGATAAGGGTATTGTGGATATGCTGAAGAATGTCCTAATCATGAAATGCCTACTCAAGTATCTACACTAATAAAAGAGAAACATGCAAATTGACTGTACCTCTGCTATGCCCCCACAAGCCAACCCCACCAGCCAATTAGGAGCAAGTATGCAAATTAATCCAACCAAGATGGCTGTGGCCATGGAGAGAGCAGGAGGCTTGGGCTGTCCCTGGTGATGGAGGAAGTCAAACTTCCCACCCTGCCCTGGCCGGCCCTGACCTCCACTCAAGGCTAGACCTCCACTCAAGGCTACAAAGTTTCAATTATAGAAGGTAAATAAATCCCAGATACTAGGGCCTCTGCTTGGGTCACAGAGGAGCGTGGCCAACCTGCAAACCATCACAGGCCCCTTGCCTAGGCTTACCCAGGCCCCAAGGGAACCCGCACCCTGATCCAGGACACTCTTCAGTGCAAACCAGCTGGCCCCCACCCATGCACCAGGTCTCTATCCTATCAAATAAAAGAGTAATATGCAAATTGACCACCACTCCAACACACAAGGTGGCTGCCCCCATGTGGACACAAAATGGCCACCACAAATGGCCAGCAGGGGAGAGCAGTTGAGAGGGACCAGGCCTGCAAGGGAGGGCAGTTGGGGGTGATCAAGCCTCCAGGGGAGTGCAGTTAAGGTGACCAGGTCTTCAGGGGAGGGCAGTTGGGGAGGACCCAGGCCTGCAGGGAAGAGCAGTTAGTGGCAATAAGCTAGTAGGGGAGCAGTTAGGTATCAATCAGGCTGGCAGGGGAGTGGTTTGGGGGTGATCATGCTGGCAGGCAGAAGTGGTTAGGGGCAATCAGGAAGGCAGGCAGGCGAGTAGTTGGGAGCCAGTAGTCCTGGATTGTGAGAGGATGCAGGCTGGGCTGTGGGACAAACCCCTCCCCCAATGCAAGAATTTCGTGTACTGGGCCTCTAGTTAGGAATAAAAAGCCACTTACTTTCAAATGATTTACATACACATAAAACGATTATGGCAAAACATTAAGTTTTCAAATCTAGATGGAGGGTACATAGGACTCATTGTATTATTTTAACTGTAAAATTAAAAAATATATCTTAATGAATTAAGATTACATATTCATACTCACATTTATTGCCTCGAACAGCATAAGCTAGCTTCAGCTCTGGGTAAAATTTGCCCATCTGCTCAATCACTTTTCCCGTTTGAAGGGCAAGTTCATACGTTGGGGAGAGGCATAGACACTGGTAGAAAGAGTGCAGAGTGAGAAGTTAAGACAATAGCTTTTTTGCAATGGGGAATTACACCAGGATTTAGTTATTCTTCCAGCTAAGGCTGAAGGAAAGGGTATATAAAGTGTACACAATTTGTTTATTTAAGCTGCAAAGTCACAAGGTAGAATTCTTAGGGGCCAGAACTCTGGCTGGGTAAAGCCACTTGGAAACAGCTACTGGCCAGTAGAGTACCAAAACCTACAAGTGAGCAAGGATCTGAAATTCAAATTGGAGATTAGCTTCCTTTTCTCTTTCTCAGAAAGTTCTCAACTTTCTAATGGGTGAATAATTATAGATGAAGGAGGTTTTTCCTGCAAGTAAAGGAGCCAAGCCTATCAGCAGTATCCTAGAATTGGCAAACCATGGAAGAGAACAGAATTTTTGTTACTAGATCAACTATGTTGGTTGTACCCAATTTAAGGAGCTCTAGTTTATGTAAAAGGTAATATAAGACATGGCTTTTAATCCATCAAATGGCATTTCCCTTCTAGCTATGCATTAGCAGAAAACCCAAATTCACTAACTCCTTACCTGGGGGTATCTGTTTGCAGGTTCTACATGGCTGAGCATGGCCAACACAAAGGCAGCTGTTTTACCAGTACCAGACTGAGACTGGGCAATTAAGTTCTGTGGGCTGCACAAGAAAATGAACTGTTTAGTAAACTTAAATCTCAAGTGTCCTTTCAGTTAATAAAAATGAATAACGTTTCAAGTAAAAAATTGACACACATCTTAATGTTACTATGATGCAGAACAACGAAAACTTTGAGAAAATAAAGACCTAAAGTATCTATTTTTAGATAAACAGCTTACTAGAAATCATGAACCTTAATCCACCTCAAATCTACTGAAATCAGAATTTGCATTTTAATAAATTCTTATGAAAATGAGAAGCACTGCACCATTCTGGTCTCCTTAGAACATATGTTTTTTTTTGCCGATATACTTGATACAATAAACTTTATACTAGTATATCCCTATAATGAAATCATGGTATATATCGGGGTGAGGAACCTTTCTCTGCCAAGGGCCATTTGGATATTTATAACATCTTTTGTATAACATACAAAATTATCACCTTAAAAATTAGCCTGCTATACTTGGTTAAATGTTTAATTAACTCACCCCCAATGGCATGGCAGGGCCAGACCAAATGATCTCATGGGCCTCATATGGATGTTTCCCACCCCTGGGCTGTATATGAATATACAAATGTATATTTCCCAACATAGATGGTCATATAAATAAAAATTTAAAATTTTTAAATTTTATATCTATTTTAAAATATCTATACATATGTAAATGTCTGCCCTGGCCAGTGTGACTCAGTTGATTGGAGCGTTGTCACATGCACCAAAGGACTGTGTGTTCAATTCCCAGTCAGGGCACATATTCAGGTTGCAGGTTCGATTCCTGGTTGGGGTGGATGTGGGAGGCAACCAATCGATGTTTCTCACATCAATGTTTTCCGTCCTCTCTCTCAAAAAAAGTCTAGGTGTCTCTACTCAAAATATTAATAGTATGCGGAGGAGGGAGATTACAAATGATTTGTTTCCTAACTTTTCTAAAATGAGGATATATTAATAGTGTAGTTGTTTTAAATAAAAATTTTAAAATGGAAAATTAAAAATGGGATAGAGTTATGTCAGGACACATACGGCTCAGCAAGCATCAAAGGCAATGCGTTTTCCTGTATCTTGGATGGACGGTTGAAGCCCATGGCGTAAACTCCCTGGAGAAGTTGTGGCTTCCTAGAAAAACAATTAATAATGCAAGTCAGTCTTTTTGGTTGAGGAAAGAAGCCAAATATATGGGGAATTTTTTTCTCTTTTTAATTGGTTTTACCCACAGATTAGAACTAACAAACTTGAACTGTGCTAAACTAAGTCCAATGTGTTAAGTACAGATAACATTTTTATAGATTACCTGGACATTTTACTAAATAGTTTAAAGCAGCTAATTTTTAAAAATTAAATTTGGTTAGCTAAAAATTTTCTACTGTGATGAAAAATATAACAGGTCCAGGATAGCTATCTAAACACAAAGGGGAGAGTGAGAAAGCAAACAAAACAAGTACTCACAACCGCAGCTCCTCAAAGGACTTCACTGAGTAGAGGGGGGAGTTTGGATCCCGTTGCAGGACTTCCACTTGGTTTGTGTTATCAACAAGGTTGTTTCTGATAAGTTTATTGAGTAAAGACTGGGCAGCTCTGTCCTCTGTCAGGATAAAGAGCAAATAATTTTAAAAGTCCATGAAATCTACCATGAGCTCATCTGAATTTAATTGCCATTGATATTTTAAGCAGTAATACGTTTTTAAAAAAATTATTCTTTATTGTTGAAAGTATTACATATATCTCCTTATTTCCCCAATTGACCCCCTCCAGCCCTTCCCAAACCCCCTTATACAGAAATATTTTTTTTAAAAACAGAATACTTTATTTTGATTTTTAGAAAGAGAGGAAGAGAGAGGAAGCCTGAAACCCAGGCATGTGTCTTGACCTGGAATTAAACCGGCAACCTTTTGATGCATGGGATGAAGCCCAACCAACTGAGCCACACCAGCCAGGATTGTACTGGGACATCTAGTTCAAGGTATATTATAGTTTTTACTTATAAATATGATTAGTTTGTTTTATTAAAGACAAAGATTATGATACCCATGGCATCCATTTGGGCCTCATATTCTTCAGAACTCTATTCCTCCTAACAACTGTCCTTTCCAGAGATTATTCCTATCTAGACCCAAATATTTTCCCCCAATTTATGCTTAATATAAACTTAAAACTAGAGGCTCAATGCACAAAACTGGTGCAAGGGCCTTGGCCCTGGCCCCTGCCCACTGCGTCTTTGTCTAGAAGTAAGGACATTTGGAAGAATGTCCAGTCTAATTAACATATTACACTTTTATTATTACAGATGATTAAGTTAATAAATAAATATAATCGCAACAATAAAAAAAACAAAATTATAATCTGTATCTTGATAACATATAAGCTGCTTGCATCTTGTTAAATGTACTGAAATGTCATTAGGTTTAATTTTATTAGACAACAGGGATGCAACTTAAATTTTTTTTTCTTTTTTCCAAAGGTAGTAAAATTTCTTTTCTAATGCCTTGTAAAAAATAATCATTCAGTGAATATTTCCTGCTGCTACTGAAGTTCATAATTTTTCAAAGTAAAATTTCCGTAAAGTATAAACAATTAGAATTCCTTCACCAACAGCTGTTAGCACTGTGATTCCCACTAAAGTAAAGCCACGTTGGAGTTGGGTGTAAAAATGAAGCCACTTAACAATCCATTCTCTTCGGCTGCAGAATCTTAGTATGTAGCTCTCAGGCTGTGTTACCTTTCTCTTCTTCTTCTGCCTTCTCTGCATTAGCATTGGTCTTGACAACAGCACCTTTATCAGACACAAAGTGGCATTCAAAATCACATCCCATACCCAACAGCTGAGATAATTCAAATTCTACCAGACACTAGAAATGTAAAGGCCTGAAGAGCAAAAAAAAAATAACGAGGAAACCAAGCCAAATATTTTATTGTTGCTAAATAAATAAAGGTATGAAACACTGTAGCTTATATTTTAATCCTTCGTTCCCCTCACCAGACTTCAAAAACTAATGTTAATTTCCCTCATAGCATCAATATTTATGAAATGTTGTAGAAAGATGATTACAGAAGTCATCAGAAATCATCTTGATGCTCAACACCTATGCAAATCAAATTTCATCAATATATGAATACAATAATGCTATTAAGTCTATGCATATGAATTGTTGATTAATAGAATTGTTAGTAGAAATTTATACTCAAACACAGTTGCAGTTTTGTGAAAATACACATAAAAAAGATTTTAAGTGAATTCTGTAAGGTAAATGTTACAATTTCCTCCTTATTAAGTACATCAACAAAAATTTAATGGCAGTCTTAGATTTTGGGTACATGATTTCAGAATAATAATAATAGGTCAACTCTCAGATTACTCATACTTTCTCTAGTTCATCTCAAATTGAGGATTATCTTTAAAAATAACAAGTAACCTTTGGCAGTACAGTCTCATGGTTAGTAATAAATTTAATAATGTATAAGCCAATTAGGCATCCTCATGATTATATTAAACACAATATAAACAAAACAATTCAGTTTATTGATTTCCAAATCAAATGACTGCTAGTATTTGCCAGCCCCTGGTCTGATTACATATATGTCAAAACAAATACTAGAATAAATCACATTTGTTTTCAAACTAGCTTTTAATTACTCACCATTGGCATCTGGTTTGATTTTCTCTTCCTTAAGATGCAAGTTGCTCAACTAAATGGAGAATATAGGGGAGGATGGAAAGTGTCAGGAAAATCAAGTATAAGATTTTAAATCAACAGAGCCTCCCCAGTGTAGCTGGGGAAACATGAGCCACTCTCAATATTCATTAGATTGTTCTGCTGGGCTCCTTTTGTAATCCCTAATTATAATGCCTAAATTCCTAATTACAATCTCTAGAGAAAATGATAATTTATGAGTTTGCTTAATTTTCTGATTACAAATACCTCTTAATAGAATATCAGTTGGGTTGTTATATTCCAAACGAGGAAATTTAGAGAAATTTTGGAAAATGCATCTGTAAGTAGGAATCAGTTATGTTACAGGATATGTCTGAGCCACAGGACCACAGCATACTGATATGCAGCCTCACTCACATTGATGTCGACTTGTGCTGTCTGATATTTTAAACTTGGAACAGCTTGGAGGATTATTGCATGCTGTGTACTCAAAATATGCAACAGGCTGAAGTAGGAATAGATAGGAAGAAACAGAGCAAAGAGACATTTCAAAGAAAGAAATTTTCAGGACTGATCAGACACTGCAAATTAGGGATATCCTGGCAAGATTTTTTCTCCTATTAGAATGAAAATACCCTTTTAGTTGTCAATCATACTTCAATAAAGCTGAAAAAAAAAACACCTTAAAGACAAGAGGTATTTTTAATTGATTTTTGGATATAGCACAAAGCAGGTGCTATAATTTTAAAATATTAAGTGGTGTCAAAGACAACCTAGTGCAGGGTAAAAGTATGAAAATCATAATACTTTTATAGGTATTTCTGAAAGCATCACAAACACAGGTTCTTTATGTTTTAAGGTTCATTTCTGTCTTTCCTCTAAGTCTCAGAAGGAGGAAAGAGGAAGGAATGAAAAAGTTGTTTGTTTTAATGGGTGGTTAGTTAGAAATGGAGGAATTTCTAATGGAAACTGAAAAGGGAGTTTCTGGTGTCTCTCTGCTTTTGGTGTTGGGGAAAAGAGAAAATACACTAGAGAGCTTGGCAAAAAAAGGAAATTATCCCCCCCCCAAAAAAAAATCATCATAAAGCAGTAAAAATCTTCATTAAGTCTGAAGAATAGAGAATATACTAATAGGTAATGAAATGAAGCAGTCAGCACAGTATGTAATATATCAATAGTGTAGGTAGTCCAGTTATTTTAGTCTTCACTAAAGTATTACTCTTTCACATCCTATCAATGAACTTAGTTTAAGTCCAGCAATATTCAGGGCTGTTAAAGAAGAGACAGACTAACTGACGTATTGGCAATATTTACAAGAGTAAGATTAACAGTATTCACTCCTAGGGTCATAAGAGCTACTTAACATAAGTGTTAGGGCTGAAGTCTAAATAAGTTAATGAGGTATAAAAGAATTAGAAATATCCATTACTGCAAAAGCATTTAAATATTCAGTGGCAAGAGGACAAACTATTCTTTTGTTTATAGATTTTTCTTTTCTTTTTTTTAAATAAATTGTATTGATTTTTCACAGAGAGGAAGGAAGAGGGATAGAGAGTTAAAACATCGATGAGAGAGAGACATCGATCAGCCGCCTCCTGCACACCTCCTTCTGAGGATGTGCCCGCAACTAAGATACATGCCCTTGACCGGAATCGAACCTGGGATCTTTCAGTCCGAAGGCCGACGCTCTATCCACTGAGCCAAACCAATTTCAGCTATAGAGTTTTTCAAATCAAAGTTAAGAGTAAGTAGTTAAAATAACTAAAATACACTGTGTAGGGTGGGAAAAATAAAATACAATGTGTAGGGAAAGTTGATAGCAACAATGTAAATGAAACAAATAGATACTTTAATATAAATGTATCAGAATTCTGGAGAGGTTCCAGCAGCATCTAAAAACATAGCCCTCATTTAACTACAAGGATCTCAAAGCCCATAAGGCAAAAGCAGCTGCACAAATTTCTATTATCCACTGCAGTGAGGTAACTGAACACTGAAACTTATATTGAGAGCAGTTAGTCCAGATACCTTCCTTTGCTCTATTTATTTGGACCAAAAATGAAAAACCAATTTCTCTGGTGTCTTCATTGGAAACCACCTTAAAATTCAGAAAGTTAACCAAAGGCAAAAAAGTAAAAACACCTACCTTATAATATCCACATTTTTTTCAATGCCTTTAATATTTTAGTTTTCAAGGTACATTAAAATAATTGAAAACTATAATCATACACTGCATTTTATTCAAAGCTATCTGAAAAAGGATGCTTGAGAAATAAGATTTAATGTTAAGTGAACTATACTGAATAGGGAGGATCTTAGGCAAAGTTTGAAGTAGGAATCTTATTCATCAGCTTTCTTATCTGTTCTTCCTCCTTGAAATTGAAAATAAATCTCCCATGAAACAAAGGGTGAACAAAGGAGCCACTGGAGACTGAGGAAATATAAACAGAATCTAATATTTTCTTACCTAAAATGAATAAGAAATGAAGCTTAATGAATATTTAAAATATAATAACCTAGCACTGTACATGTTATAGGCACATGTCATACAATGCCTATGGGGATCCTCAATGAGAGTTTCATAAAGGCAGAGAGTAACAAAGGTTTTTTTTTAAAAAATATATATTTTTATTGATTTTATAGAGGAAGGAGAGAGAGAAACATCAATGATGAGAAAGAATCATTGATCAGCTGCCTCCTGCACTCCCCTACTTAGGATCGAGCCCACAACCTGGGCATTTGCCCTGACCAGGAATTGAACTGTGACATTCTGGTTCATAGGTTGATGCCTGGTTCATAGGCCAAGGCAACAGAGGTGTTTTTAGTAATTTGTTCAGTTTTATTGTGATCTGTTATAATTTACCTGTGCATGGTTAAGTAGATTCACAAATCTTATTCAGGGTCAACTAACTAATCCATATAATATGGACAAGTAATTTAAAAGGTTCCTGCAAAGAAACTGTGAATTATTGATAAAAATAACAATAATAATAGCTATCACTTATATAGCACTTATATCAGACATGTCTATAACTCAGGGAGGGAGGTATTATGTTATCCCCAGTTTTCAGATGTGGAAACTGAGGCACAGAAAAGTTAAGCAGTTTGCCCAAGGTCATACATATAACTAGTAAGTGAGGGACACGGGATAAAATTCCAAGTCTATATAGCTAAAACCAAGGTCTTAATTTCTACATAGTAGTGCCTCATAGACAATACTAATCTCAAAGAAAAGTAATGTAAAGATGATACAGAAGTACAGCTACTTTGGAAAATAGTCTCACAGTTCTTCAAAAGTTAAACACACATTACTGTATAACACAACAATGCCCGTTCTAGATATATACCCTAGAGAATTAAAAATATATGTTCACATAAAAACTTGTATATGAAATGATCATAGCAACATTATTCCTAATAGGCAAAAAGTAGAAAGAATCCAAATGTCTATCAGTGGACATGATGATTAAATAAATAAAATGTGGTATATCTATATACTGGAATATTATATGGCAATAAAAAGGAATGAATACTGATACCCACTGAAACATAGATGAACCTTGACAACATTATGCTAAGTGAAGAAGTCAGACACAAAAGACCATCTATCATATGATTCCATTTATATGACATGTCAAGAATAGGCAAATCTAAACAGAAAGTACATTAATGGTTTTCTAGGGTGAGAGGTTGGAGGGAAATGGGGAGTACAGCTAAGGCATACAGAGTCTCTTTCTGAGGTGATAAAATTCTAAAATTATGGTGATGGCTGCACAACTCTGTGAATATACTAAAAATTAGAGAACTGTACGTTTTGAATGAATAAAATATATGGTATGTAACACCTCATTAAACCTGTTATTTAAAAAAAGAGAGAGCTCTAGTTGGTTTGGTTCAGTGGATTGAGGGTCAGCCTGTAGACCAAAGGTTCCTGGGTTTGATTCCCGTCAAGGACATGTACCTTGGTTGCAGGCTCTGCCCTGCCTGGGCCCAGGAAGCAACCAATTGGTGTGTTTCTTTCACATCAATGATTCTCTGTGTCTTTCCCTCTCTCTTGCAGTAGCCCTAAAAATTAATGGGAAATTATCCTCAGGTAAGGATAAATAAATGATAAAAATAAGAAAGAGCCGAAACCGGTTTGGCTCAGTGGATAGAGCGTCGGCCTATTTAAAAAATATAAGAAATATAGTAGGATAAAATCCCACCATAATCCTCTAAAAATAGGGTCCCAAGATTCAATTTTGTAAAATTCCAAGTTTTGTTGGAAGTACAATGGCTAGTATATATCTGCTGAAATTTACAGGAGCTAATCATATTATATCTGAATGTTCATTATCACAAGGGTGTATTATGAGTTTCTGTACTGTCTTAAAGATAATTCTATGCCCTAGCTGGTTTGGCTCAATGGATAGAGCGTTGGCCTGAAGACTGAAGGGTCCCAGGTTCGATTCCAGTCAAGGGCACAGGCCTGAGTTGAGAGCTGGACCCCCAGTAGGGGGCATGCAGGAGGCAGCTGATCAGTGATTCCCTCTCATCATTGATGTTTCTGTCTCTCTCCCCTTCCTCCCTTCTTCTCTGAAAACAATAAAAATATATTTTAAAATTGAATTGATAATTCTAACAATGCAATCTCAAGCAAATAAGAAAATGATAAAGCTATCAACTCCAGACAAACTTTTTTAAGCATATTAATAGATTAAGACAATGACAATATAATCTGACCTAACAAGTTAGTAAAAACATTCAAACTATTTGAAATATATATTCATATTTGCAATGGCTAATATGATTTTTTCCCTATGTATATATTGTACCTTGAGACATTAATGAAAGTACCAGTATAAAGCCAGCAAAAGGAAGCACAGTAAAATATTTTAAAACATTCTTTATTTGAGCTTTTATTACTTTTGTGAATGCTTTATAATGTACATAATATATTTAGCAAAACAGTACAGTATGCAATATTTAAATATGTATATTTTGAGAATTCATGTCCAGAAGTTTCTGACAGAGCCATGTAATATAAAACAAACTATACAGCTTATTTACTCAATTAACAGTGCCGGCTAGGCATGAGAAACACTGAAATGAATAAGCTAAGAGTTATAGTATAAGAAGGGGATGCCATGATGAGAATTCGAGTATTAAATGGAACCAAGTATACTGAGTGCTGAGACCTCCACCTTCTCCTCCCACTCCACTGACACTGGTCAGAGCCCTACCCTCCAGGCAGGAAATCTGAGGATCCTCTCTGCAAAATCTGGCCAGTCAGGAGGAACATTCTGAGGACACTAAATGGTACAGCCACTTTGGAAAACAGTATGGCACTTACTAATTTAAAAATTGGTGGTGTTGGGAACCAGTGTTTAAAATTATTTGACTCTTTGAATTATGTGCATATTACTCACCAGCTATAAAAAAATAAGACAAAATCCTTGTTCTCGAATTCAGAGAATAAAGTAGTAGGTTCAAAGTAACATCAGAATTTAGAGTGTTTAGGTGAGAGAAAGTAATTCTACATAGTAACATTTAACTCATATCTTGCTTCCTTGGTGTCAGGCCCAGAACAAAGTTAAGCAGATCAGGAGAGGATTTACTGACTGCCAGGCCTACTGAGTGGCTCACTCATTATCACTAAGCAAGCTGAGGAAGCACACAGATATGAGTAACCCCTGGTCCCTAAGCCCAAAAACCTCAGAATCCGGAGATGGAAAATAACACCTACAAAAGTGATTACAATCCACGGCGTTGATACAATCTATAATCAATTCAGATTCCAGATAGACAGACAGGTGGCTGGGCTCTTTATGGATGGGAGCACTCACCTGTGCTTACATAACATGTGAGGTGGGTAAACAAAGATAGCTCAGGGTTCATGCTCATCCCCGCCCGCTGCCTGTTCGGCCCAGACCAGCCTAGGGAGTGTCCGTTCCCATGGAGCTGATCCCCAGCCAAAACTGATTCTGATCCTTTTATGGCTCAAACCAACTCACCGACTCGGCCGCCGCTTCCTGCTCATCCACCGCCAGGGCCCACGAGTCAGTGGCCATGGTCCCGGGCGCGGGCGGGACGCTGATGCTGGCGGACTTGCCGGCTGGCACAGCGCGATCGTGGGCTCCCGGGGTCGCGGTGAGCCCGGCTCCCGCCCCACAGAGGGGTAAGTCATTCGCACCGGCGCTGGGGACCGGAAGCGGCGCGCCGCAGTGACGTCAAAGTCCGCGTCGGCCCTGGCCCCTTGGGGCTGTCCCTTCTGTCGCCTTCAGACCCCACCCTCACCCCTGCTTAGCTCACGCTTTTTTTATCTTTTTTAAAAATATATATATATATTTATTTTAGAGAGAGAAGAAGGGACAGGGATAGAAAGAAACATTCATGAGAGAAACATTGGCTGCCTGCCTCCTGCACGCCCATCTAGGGATGGAGCCTGCTACTGGCACATGTGCCCTAGCCAGGTATGGAACCACTGACCTCTTGATTCATAGACAGAGCCCGGCTGAGCTCACACTTTCTATTTAACAACTAGAACAGAACTGAGGTAGTTATCTTAACGAGTCTAAGCTCTTGTCAATTGCCCTCCAACGGAAGAGCAAAACCACATTTCTGCTTAGGAGAGTGGCATAGAAGCGGCTCATGCAGATTGAAGATATCGAAACACAAAACCGTTACAAATAGTCACCAAATGCATACTGAATCAAGCAGATCCTTTTTTTTTTTTAAATAACTTTTCGGGTTGGTAATTTCCGATGTCCAAGTGTTGGCCAGGGTGTTGGGAATCAGCCCTCTCAAAAATGGTTTGATTGAAATTTTGCCCAGAGCCAACACCACTTGAAGAAATTTAACCTTGAAAAATATTCAAGGAAAGAGCTAGGGAAATGAATTCCAGATAGAGGATCAGAGACAGGAGAGAGCAAGGATGTTTGCAGAGCCGAACAGACACAGTTTCAGTGGGAATTGATAAGAGTCAGGGAAGAAGAGATTGGTAGGTGGTCAAAGAAAAGTGCAGAATAGCTTAATGAGCAACTGACGTCACTCCATCCCTGGCTTGACTTTTGAAGTTAACTGTGCCTATGTTAGAATCCCAGCACTCCCAGGTAAGGATCGTGTGAATGGGAGAATTATGTATTAAAAAGGCAAAGACCCAAAACAAAACAAAAAGGCAAAAGTATCTTGTGCTTTTAGAAGAGGTAAAATAAGTATTGTGATAGATGCTTCCTGCTAAAGTCATACAAGCTTCTCTCCCCTTGCTACTTCACAGAAAAAAGATGGGCATTTTCCTGTACCGAGAAAATGAATCCCCACTTATTTCACTTTGCCAATATTCCACTACATACAATAAATTAATTTCAAGCAGTAGTGGCTCTAGGTGGAATTTTACCTGGCGAGTATGGATGAAAGTGTTTGGGAAAGGATAAAGCAGTTCCCAGCAGTCCTTTATTTGTCATGACTCTTTCTCCTGCACTTTTTAAAGAGTTAATTGGGGAAGTTTTTTGTGTTGTTTTTTTTTTCCCTACAGTTGAGGATGTAAAAAAAGAAAAGGCAAACACACAGCCTGAGAAGCCATGACCTACATTTAATCATGTCAGAAACAACACTGGGAATATTTTGCCAGAGAAATTATAGTGATCACAGGACTTATAGATTTTTTTTTATGTTTAATGAGGTTAAAAATTAAGTCATCTAACCCTAGCCAGTTTGGCTGAGTGTATAAGCATCAGCCTGTGGACTGAAGGGTCCTGGGTTTGATTCCAGTCAAGGGCACATGTTAGGGTTGTGGGCTCAATCCCTAGGTGGGGTCATGTAGGAGGCAGTCAATCAGTGATTCTCATAATTGATGTTCCCTTTTTTATTTTATTTTATTTTTTAAATATATTCTATTGATTTTTCACAGAGTGGAAGGGAGAGGGATAAAGAGAAACATCCATCAGCTGCCTCCTGCACACCCCCTACTGGGGATGTACCCACAACCAAGGTACATGCCCTTAACAGGAATCGAACCTGGGACCTTTCAGTCCACAGGCTGACGCTATGTCCGCTGAGCCAAACTGGTTTCGGCTCCTTTTTTATTTTATTTTTATTTTTTATTGATTTCAGAGAGGAAGGGAGAGGGAGAGAGTTAGAACATCAATGATGAGAGAATCTTTGATTGGCTGCCTCCTGCCCATCTCCTACTGGGGATCAAGCCTGCAACCCAAGCATGTGCCCTTGACCAGAATCAAACCAGGGATTCTTCAGTCTTCAGGCCAATGCTCCATCCACGGAGCCAAACTGGCTAGGGCAGTGGTTGGCAAACTCATTAGTCAACAGAGCCAAATATCAACAGTACAATGATTGAAATTTCTTTTGAGAGCCGAAAACCGACTTTCTGTGCATGGGCCACGAAGTTTCAATCGCACTATACATGCGTGCCCACATGTGGTATTTTGTGGAAGAGCCACACTCCAGGGTCCAAAGAGCCGCATGTGGCTCGCGAGCCGAAGTTTGCCAACCACTGGACTAGGGCTCATCACTGATGTTTTTATCTCTCCTTCTCCCTCTCCCTTCCTCTCTGAAATCAATAAAGATATATTTTTAAAAAATTAAATCATCTAAGGTGTTGACTGTATATAAGAGGATACACTTGTGCAAAAACATCAACAACAAAAACCAACTTACCCAAAATAAAAACATAATCAGATATACACTAGCACCTACTATATAAAATGTTTAAGATACACAACACTGATACAGTGGTTTCTAGTGAGGGACTCTAGAAATCTGGGGTGGGAGAGACTTCCTTTCTGTCACGTACACTTGATCCTCTGAAATTTATTTTCCATGTACATGCTTTCCTTTTAAAATTGTATTTCAGGCAAATAAGAAAGGGAATAATATAACAAACATCTAGGTTACTCCCTCACAGCTTAAGAAATGAGACAATTAAGACTCCGTTGAAGTCCCTCCATAGCCATCCCAAGAGATAGCAGCTCTCCTAAATTTAGTGCTCACCCTTCCCATACATGCTTTAAGTATATGTTGCTTTCTCTATTAAAAAAAAAACAACAGCCGAAACCGGTTTGGCTCAGTGGATAGAGCGTCAGCCTGGGGACTGAAAGGTCCCAGGTTCGATTCCGGTCAAGGGCATGTACCTTGGTTGCGGGCACATCCCCAGTAGGGGGTGCGCAGGAGGCAGCTGATCGATGTTTCTCTCTCATCGATGTTTCTGACTCTCTCTCCTTCTCTCTTCCTCTCTGTAAAAAATCAATAAAATATATTTAAAAAACAAAACAACCACAGCCTAGCCGAGATGGCTCATTGGTTGGCACAGACCCAGGCACCAAGAGATCACGGGTTGGGTTTCCAGTCAGGGCCCAGACCCGGGTTTCTAACTGGACCCCGTTAGGGGACGTGCAGGAGGCAGCCCATGGGTATTAATGTTTCTCACCCATGTTCCTACCTCTCCCCCTCCATTCTTTTCTCTCTAAAAATCAATAAAAACACTTAAAAACAACTAAGAATAAGCGTCAGGATTCTAGCCTCTCCTACGTCCATCTCCCCGAACCTGCGTACTATGAGACTCGTGCTAAGGGGAAATCTGGTCTCCAAAATGGAATGTGGAGCGAGGACTCGGGAATACAGAGCCTCCGGATGGGGATTCGGCCTCCCGGGTTGACTCCCCGGTGGCCTGAGGAGGCCCCTCCGCTGAAACCTCCGCTAAGAACCGATCGCACTGAACAAGGAGTCAGCGATCCCACGGCAAGGCCCCGGCCCGGCGCCGGCCCATGGCCAAGGCTCGATGAATACCAGCTATTACTCGTGCCCCGGCCCCCGGGGCGAGGCAAGGAAGACACCCAGATGTGGAAGAGAGGGCCCCCCTTTACCCTCTGAAATACTCACGTCGCCCACGGGCAGGGAAACAGAAAGCACCTCAAGGCCTGACCTTGGCCTGGGCCAGCGGCCCCGGCCATCGCGCGGCAGCATGGCCGTTGCCCCCACCAACGGCCTCCCGAGCTCATTGGCTGTGGCCGGGCACCCGCCAGCCAATCAGCGCGCCAGGTTCCTGCGGGCAAAGGCCGGCTCTAGGCTCCAGCGGGGGCGCCTGGGTGTGGGTTGTGTCACCTTTCGCTGAATGTACGGCTGCCGGGCGGGACTTGCGGACTCCCAAGGGCAAGGCAGTATCTGCTTTCTTTACTGTTGATCTTCCGGGACTAATGCATAAAAGACACTCGTTTGGTGAATAGCTAGATGAGGCATGCACACCCCTTCGGTAGATCAAGCTTTTAAATCTTTGTCTCTGAACAAACAGGTGAAAAAGTTCATTCTGGAGTTTAGGACTTTGCTACCCCAAGTGCGATCCCCAGCAGTACAGCTATCTCCAAGGAGCCTGTTAGAAATGGAAAATCTCAGGCCCCACTCCAGACCTACTAAATCAGGATCTACATTTTAATGTCTCAGCTGATCTCTTCAGCATCTTATGGTCTGAAAACAACTATTCCGTCACTCCTTATTGATCTGAGAGCAAATAAATGAACATTCTCGGTCCATATTATAGATGCTAAACGTAGCCTAGGTGCCATGGAAGAATCAGAAACTAGGACCAGTCTTTACAAAACTAAGTATTTTAGTTCAAGTATCTTGAGCCCCTTGTTATCTTCCTCATGCTCCAAGGTGAGGGTGTACCAATGTTCTGTTGCAGAGCAAGCCGTGTGTGTAGTGTTTACTCTTTTTTAAAAATATTTTTTATTGATTTTTTTTACAGAAAGGAAGGGAGAGGGATAGTCAGAAATATCGATGAGAGACATCGATTAGCCGCCTCCTGCACGCCCCCTACAGGGGATGTGACCGCAACCAGGATACATGCCCCCAATTGGAATCGAATCTGGGACCTTTCAGTCCGCAGGCCTGACACTCTCTCCACTGAGCCAAACCAGTTTCAGCAATGTTTACTCTTATAATAGGCCTATTTGCTTAGCCCAGAATAAGAAGTTTCCTAAAATACACAATTCATACGTTGCACTCAGATAGCTTTCCTTCCACTATATACTGTAGTTGACATCTACAAGAGAACAATATCACAGAGAACTGGTTAATTATCTGTATAATTCATGTAGAAAATTCGTGTTTAGGAGAACGTGACTTTTGGACCTCAATTACAATTTCTCATCATTACCACTGAATGTGAGATTAGAGGGTGAAGTCCCAAAGGGAGACTCAAACCCTGAGCCAGCAGGATTCTTGGCTTTGAGCATGAAAGAATTCAAGAAGCGAGCCAGACAAGAGGTTAAAATGGAAGCCAGTTTATTGAGCAGAGAGGATAAGCAAGAAAAGCCACTCCCTTGACAGAGTAGTGGACTCTCCTCACAAGAGAAGGAAGAGAGAGACCCCAACTGTCTCTTGAGTTTGAGCTTATATCTGCAGTTTCTATGGAAAATTCCTGCCATGGGGAAATAAGAGGGGATGGGGGGAAGGTGGGATTAAGTTTAACCTTTACAAGGTATATTGTGTGTCCCTGTGTATGGCCATGGTATTGGGTGAGTAGCTATTCATCTTCGCAGAGACTTTGTTCTGAGGCTCTTCAAGGTCCGCTTTCCTCTCTGGCCGGCCGAGTTCTGTATCAGGAAGCATATAACAGGCCCCTGACTTAACTTTGTTTGACTTTAGTTAATTATATAGTTCTCATGCTCCTCTCCAATATTAAGTGAACACAATTAAAAAAAAATTGTCTCTCATTCTTTCTTCAGTGTAGGTGCTGTCCTAACAATAGCAATAACTCTGGCAACATAGCAAAGTTATTAAGATGACAACCTGTATTACTTTATTTTATTTTAAAAATGCAATTTGTATAGTTTTAACTTTCATATTCACTGTGGTGGCACATCAATCTGACCCATAACACAGATTGTTTAGGTTTAATATGCCTACTCTTTTGGGGCCCATTTGGGTCAGAACAAACACTTGTCTCTTGGTTTTATCCTTTACTATCTCATCCTCTTAGTGCCTCAGTTGTTAAAAGCAGATAATTTTTTTAAAAAGCAGATAATAATAGTAACTCATTATAAGGTTATGAAGAGCAAAAGCTTAGATCAGTGTATGTTCAATAAATGTTAGACATGCTGAAGATTATTGAATTGCTTTGAACTAGAAAGTTAATTCAGGTGATTTTAAAAAATAACACTGGCTTTTAAGCTTTATCTATTTGTATAGGATGCTATATTACATAAAAAGTAAATTTTTTCTGACCAGCCCACAGAACTGAACCAAGAAATCAAAGTTCGATTACCAGTTAGGACACATGCCAGGGTTGCGGGCTCAATTATTCTCTCATCATTGATGTTTCTGCCTCTCTCTCCCTCTCCTTTCCTCTCTGAAGTAGACAAAAATATATCTTTTTAAAAAGTAATTTTTTTCCACAATATCTTTAATTCTGTTTTTAAACAGTAGTACAATTGTATACCAGGGTATTTTGATATATCAGATGCTGTAGGTGGTTTTGGATCCTGGCTTGGCAAAACATTCTTCAGTGTGAATGTGGGCAAGGCAGTTATCTCATCAGTAAAAATGGCATGGCAGCTGACTAGCCTCATACAGCTTAAAAATTAAATGTTATAAATAATCTATATGGAGGAGAAACCAAGATGGTGTCATAGGTAAACATCTAAACTGCTGCCTCGCACAATTTCAAAACTACAACTAAAAGACAAAACAAACATCATCTAGACATCTCATAAGGATGTCTCCAGCACAGAAATCCTCCCAGCGTAGACACAGCTGATCCTCACAGCCAATTGGCCTGGAGGTCAATTCCCCCCAGTATACCAACAACAATCAAGGCTTAACTACAACAAGACTGTGCACATAGCCCACAAAGGGGTGCACCAAGAGTGTCCACCTCAGGTAACTGGGGAGGCAGAGTCACTGGGCCCTATAGGACACCTAGCACACAAAGCCACTCTATCAACTCAGGGAAGCAGCCAAAAGGCAGAGACAAAGAAACAGATCACAATTGAAAGAAATGGAGGAAAGCAAAAAGAGTTCAAAACCACGGTTATAAGGTTTTTCAAGAATTTTCTAGAAAAGGCCAATAAATTTAGTGAGACCTCGAGGATATGAAAAAGAATCAACTAGAAATTAAACATACACTAACTGAAATAAAAAATATTATACAGAGATATAACCGCAGATTAGAGGATCAAAATAATCAAGTCAAAGATTTAAAATACAAAAGAAGCAGAAAACACTCAGCCGGAAAAGCAAAAAGAATCCAAAAATGTGAAGATAATGTAAGGATCCTCTGGGACAACTTCCAAGTGTACCAACATCAGAATTATGGGGACAGAAGAAGAGAGAGACCAAGACACTGAAAAACTATTTGAAGAAATAATGACTGAAAACCTCCTCCACCTGGTGAAAGAAATAGACTTACAAGTCCAGGAAGCGCACAGAACCCCAAACAAAAGGAATCCAAAGGGGAACACACCAAGACACATCATAATTAAAATGCCAAGAGCAAAAGACAAAGAGAATATTAAAAGCAGCAAGAGAAAAACAGTTCATTACCTACAAGGGAGCACTCATATGACTGTCAGCTGATTTCTCAACAGAAACGATGCAGGTCAGATGGGAATGGCAAGAAATATTCAACGTGATGAATAGCAAGAACCTACAACCAAGATTACTCTACCCAGCAAAGCTATCATTCAAAATTGAAGGTCAGATAAAGAGCTTCACAGATAAAAAGCTAAAGGAGTTCGTCACCGCCAAACCAGGATTATATGAAATGCTGAAAGGTACTCTTTAAGAAGACGAAGAAAAAGGTAAAAATAAAAATTATGAACAACAAATACATATCTATCCACGAGTGAATCTAAAAATCAACTGAATAAAAAATCTGAATAAACTGGTGAATATAATAGAATCAAGGGCATAGAAAGGGAGTGGACAGACAATTCTGCGGGGGCTGGGGGAAGGGATGTGGGGATACAGGAAGAGACTGGACAAAAAGGGTACACCTATGGATAAGGACAGTGGGGGGAAGGGGGTGTAAGGGCAGAGGGTGGTGTGGGGACCAGGTGGACGGGAGCTATGGGGGGGAAAGGAGGACCAATTGTAATCATCTGAACAATAAAGATTTATTAAATTAAAAAAAATAATCCATATGAAATTATAAGAATGTTTTTCTTGTTCAGAGGGAGGGCGAGGGAGAGAGAAACATTGATGAGAAACAGCCATGGGCTGCCTCCTGCACGCCCCCTGCTGGGGACCTGGCCCCCAGCCTGGCCATGTGCCCTGACCAGGGACCCAGTGGGCCACCTCCTGGTGCATCAACTGAGCCACACCGGCCAGTCATCCGTGGGAACATTTTAATACAATATACCTCACATATAAATACTAACCATTGTTTTTCAAAGGCAAGTCAAGGGGCAGATGCGAAATTCAACCATTAAATTACTTCTTCCACAACTAAATCCCAGCAAGTCTGGCAAGGACAAGTGTATCCGTAGGCACAGGGTATATCAGACTCTTCCAGGACTAACACGCCATTCTCTCACTGCAACCAAGAGCTGTGACCTGTACCAAACACACGTCACCGTCTCCCCCTTATTAACCACGTCAGCTCTTAGGGCTTTTTATGTGGAAACCAAAACGTCAGCCCCCAGGAGTCCGCATCCTACTCCGTCACGTGACACCCCTCCCCTTTCCTTCTTTTCCCCGCCATTGCATCAGCCGAGTTAGCGCTGCCTTCCCAGAAGCCCGCTGCGGAGCCCGGGTTGATGGGCACACTCCTTGACCAATGAGGTCTCGTGGAGGTAAGGCGCGGTGGGGCGCTCTCCGTCTGCGCGCTCCGATTGGACGGGGCGCTGCGCGTTGCGGCCAGCGGGGGTTTCTGGCCGCGCGTCTGCCCTGGGTGCGCTCACAGGTATTGGCGGGCCGCCGGCGGTGGGCTGGGAGGGGAGCGAGGGGCCGCGAGCGACCCGCGGGAGAAGCGGGCAGCCTGGGACGTCTCCCGCGAGGGCGGCAGGGCCGGGGTCAGGGCGCGCAGCGGCCGCAGTGGCTCCTTGGCCAGGCCTCGCCCGGCCTCTGGAGTTGGACCTTGGGCGGGAGCCGGGGCCAGGGCAGCTGCCTTGCGGGCACGACCAGCGAGAGCTGGAGTGGAGCGGCATCCGGTGGCCTGTACGAGGACCCAGGTCGTGGGAGGACCCCGGTTGCCATTGACTACCCACCCCAAGCTGAGGTTTTATTTAAGTTTTTTTTTTTTTTATCTTCTAGGGATGAGCGGAACGCTGGTGGTCCAGGGTGGGATCTGTAGGAACCGTTCTCTCAATTCTTAAAATTAGCTGAATAACGGAGAGTGGTCCAGGCCCCATCATCATGTTCAGCTATTACTTTCCCAGGCAGCCTGCGTTTCCTGGTGTGCTTTTAAGCTCGTTCAGAGGTTTGCTCTGAAAGACTTATTAATACCTAGTCCTGAAATTGTTAGCAGCCCCCAGGTGAGACGCGGAGGATGTAGCTGTCACGGGGAGCAAGCACCAGTCACGGTTTGCCCTGGTGTAGAACTTGCAGCCTGATGGGGAGGAGATGGCTTCCACAGGCCACCAAGTGCAGGCAGCTGACGGAAGGTGCCCGGGGCTTTGAGAATAAAATAAGGAGAATCTGATCCACCAGGAGAAGGCTTCCTTAAATAAGTCTCTTTGAAATTAAGATAATCAAGCATGAGAAATTAGAAGAAAAAAGAGGGGGGAAATGTGGGAGTTGGGGTAGGTAGCTGACCTGGCAAATGAAGGGCTTGTTGAAACGTCCTTTTACGGCTAGTGTGACTCGGGGTACTCGGGACTCTCACAGCTCCTGCTAGGAGGTGGAATCTGAGGACCCGCCTTTGCATCCCATACAGCCTGCCAGCTTATTTGTATTGAGTCGGTGAATGGGTCGGGGTGGTGGTGACACAGTTTTTAAGAGGCCCAGGCTCTATTGGGCTTATTGTTGTCGCATAGAGTGGATTCTTTGACATCATACTGAGTTTATTTCTGTATATGATTGTCTCCTCCCCATTCAAGACATAGAATCATTCGCCTTGGTTTCTAGTACCAAGGTTTGCATTCAGTAAATTGAATGAAGAAGCAGAAATGGAAAGTTCCTGCTTACTTGCCTCAGGTAGCCCATGTCAAGGACAAGAGGTAAACACTGCAAAACAGCTAAAATGGAGCCGCTCAGAATTACCAGCGTAAATTCATTTTTGTCACCTTTATTGAGATTCATTGAGAGCATGATGAGAAGGGATAAGGAAGAATGTGGTGTGACAAAGTTTCGAAAAACCCCAGCCTTGACTTCTTACCATGGACACAAAGTCCTCATCTGTAGACATTTCAGTGAGCCAATTATTTGGCTCTGTCAACCTGTGTTTCACCATCTTTTTGATCAAAGGGCTTTTGTTTAAATAATGAGTTGATTGAGTTGTGAATAAACCAATTGAAATTTTGGTTAAAACAAAATCTGAGAGAGTTTCATGTTCATTGTATACAACCTTTAAAAAAATTTTTAAATACGTTTTTATTGATTTTAGAGAGAGGAAGGGAGAGGGGAAGAGAGATAGAAACATCAATGATGAGAATCATCGAGATAGGCTACCTCCTGCAGACCCCCACTAGGAATCAAGCCTGCAATTCGGACATGTGCCCCAACCAGGAATACAACCATGACCTCCTGGTTCATGGATCGACACTCGGCCCCTGAGCCACAGTGGATGGGCAACATAGAGGTTTTATTTTATATTAATTGTTATTTTAAAAATATTTTTTAATGATTTTACAAAGGAGGGAGAGGGACAGAGAGCGAGAAACATCCATCAGCTGCCGCTTGCATGCCCCCTACTGGGGATGTGCCCGCAACAAAGGTACATGCCCTTGCCCGGAATCGAACCCATGACTCTTCAGTTGGCAGGCTGATGCTCCATTCACTGAGCCAAACCAGCCAGGACTATTTTATTTATTTGTTAAATATATTTTTTTTATTGATTTCAGAGAGGAAGGGAGAGGGGGAAAGAGATAGAAACATCAGTGATGAGAGAGAATCATTGATCAGCTGACTCCTGCACACCCCCTGCTGAGAATAGCCCACAGCCTGGGCATGTGCCCTTGACTGGAATCGAATCTGGGCTCCTTCAGTCTGTAGGCTGACACTCTACCCACTGAGCCAAACCAGCTAGGGCAAAAGACGTTTTAGATCAAACCGTTGACCTGTGTCCTGCTTTGAG
The DNA here is from genome assembly GCA_011751065.1 of Lasiurus cinereus. Lineage (NCBI taxonomy): Eukaryota > Metazoa > Chordata > Mammalia > Chiroptera > Vespertilionidae > Lasiurus > Lasiurus cinereus. Next base: position 16,202,861 of record JAAGEH010000452.1, read on the forward strand.
TTGGCCTAAGAAGCCAGGAGTCTTATGTAATGCCTACTTATCTCTTAGTTTTTTCCTCATTTTTTTCTTTGGTTATTTTCTGCAGGGTTGGTTACTTTCAAGATGGACTCAATCCTCACAGCAAGTGAAATTCGGCAGCGATTCATAGATTTCTTCAAGAGAAATGAGCACACCTATGTTCACTCATCTGCTACCATCCCATTGGATGACCCCACTTTGCTCTTTGCCAATGCGGGCATGAACCAGGTAAGGCTCTTCTCCCTTCTTCCTGGCTATTTGTCCACATAGGAGGCAACAAGGCAGTGATAAAAGCAAAGCTCTCAGAGTCGGACAGAATCCCGGATCTGTCACTCACTGGGTGGTCTTGTGGGACTTACTTTATATCATTGAATAATAATAGCTCTTGCCTTTAGATTGAAGAAAGGAGTAAATAAAGTTAATTCATTAAAAATGTTTAGCACGGTATTCGAGGAGGTACTCAAATATTAGCTATTATTTTTAGTTGTGATGAGAGGCCCCGATATCCACAGATAAAACCTGTATGCCTCTGAAGGAAAGTGCAACTGTAATGGGGCGACCTGAGACAGACGACCACCAGACAGTCAATTAGAAAATTTAGGAAGCCTTCATTACGAACTCGAGTCGAACTCGAGTCCGGGCTCCCGGTTCCACTGACACAGCAGGGAAGCACGAGAGCCCCGAACCTCTGCAGCAAGTGCTTTTTATCCTCAGCGCAGGAGGACTTGGCGAATTTTAATTGGCTAAGCATTACTAAATTTCATATACTGACTCTTTGTCTAAGCTTTTTGGTTATGCAAGTAAGCAGTCTAGATAGCGCTTGTCCTTGCAGGAGTTGTTTGTCAAACTTTATGGCTTCTCAAGGCCGGGAGTGCCTTCAGGCACCTGGTGTTCTGAAACCCCCCCCTTCCTTCTGCCTCCAGGCCTGAGGGCACCCTGACCCTGATTCATTCTTTATGGGGAAATGCAGTCTGGTCCTTGCCCCTCTACACAACTAAAAATAACAATGTCAGGCCAAGTCAAAGCAGGACATAGATAAGCAGTTTCATCCTGTGTTTAGTCTTAAATTTTGCCTTTGTTTTCCCTAAGGAAAATGCTGTTTTATTAGAATCAGAAGCTGGGTTAACCTTGCTGAGCCCTGAAGAGAGTTGTTAACTGTTGTGATTCTCCTTCATATCTTCATTATCTTTGTTTTTTTCTTTATAAAACAAGTCAGTTCTTCATGATCCTTTCAAAGCTTTGCTTTCATTCTCATTCTAGGACATGCACAGTTTTATTGGAGTTTTTATAGTCTCTCTTTTTTAAATTGATTTCAAAGAAAAAGGGAGAGAGAGAGAAACAGCAGTGATGATGCGTATAGTTCAGTGGTTGAGCATCCATCTATGAACTAGGAGTGCACAGTTCGGTTCCCGGTCAGGGTACATGCCCAGGTTGCAGGCTCCTGAGGTGCACAGTTCGGTTCCCAGTCAGGGTACATGCCCAGGTTGCAGGCTCCTCTGCATCCAGTGGGGGGTGTGCAGGAGGCAGCTAATCAGTGATTCTCTCTCATCATTGATGTTTCTGTTTTTCTGTCCCTCTCCCTTCCTCTCTGAAATCAATAAAAATATATTTAAAAAGATGAAGAAACATCATTTTCATTTTTTAAAAATTATAATTAAAAAAGAGAAACAAATGTAATAATCTGAATAATAAAGATTTAACTTAAAAAAAATTATAATTACTGCCATAGCCAGTTTGGCTCAGTGGATAGAGCATTGGCCTGCAGCCAAAGGGTCCCGGGTTTGATTCCGGTCAAGGGAACATACCTCGGTTGCAGGCTCCTCCCTGTGTAGGCCCTGGTCAGGGCGCATGCAGCAATCAACAGATTGGTGTGTTTCTCTCATATCGATGTTTCTCTCTGTCGTTCCTTCTCCCACTCTCCCTAAAAATCAATGGAAAAGTATCTTCGGGTGAGGATTAAAAAAAAAATTATAATTACTAATTATTTCATTTTAATTCATTTGGTTTTACATATTCACAAGTGGCTGGTAGTTACCAAATTGGAGAGGTCTAATGGGAAAAATAAGGCAGAGTTACACATATAATAATGGTGTACCATAGCAAGGTGACACTGTCTCCTTACACATCCAGTCATGTTGATTTTGCTCCCTTAATGAAGGTCTCAATTTTTTTTCTTCCTTTTCACCTTTACTACCAAACCGTTACATCGCTTTTATTTTTTAATTTTTTAAAATATATTTTTATTGATTTCAGAAAGGAAGAGAGAGAGAGAGAAACATCAACAATGAGAGAGAATCATTGATCAGCTAGCTGCCTTCTGCATTCCCCCTACTGGGGATGGAGCCTATAACCCGGGCATGTGCCCTTGACCGGAATCAAACCCAGGACCCTCAGTCCGCGGGCTGACACTCTATCCACGGAGCCAAACCGGCTAGGGTGCCAGTACATCCGCTTTTAGAATAAGTTCTTCCAGAAAGATGATATAAACCCTGACTGTCAGATTTGCAAGGAAGCACATGTTTCAGCGCATCCACCTTTGTCTATTAGATCTGGCAGGCCTTTCCCCTGCACAGGTCCTGTCACTGGTGGGGACCGTTAGAGAACTAGAATCGGGGAGAAGCTGCTCCAGGATATGTTGCCTCTGCTGTGGCCTCACAGGGCCACCTGCCTCTGAGAAGTTTCTCTGTTGCTGGCTAATTAGGTCACAAACTGAAGAGTTTGTGTGTGCTGTCTTCCTGTCAGTGTGTGGCCACCTATTCTACCTACAGTCTTTAGAAGTTGAAATGTGCCCTTCTTTTTTTCAGTTCAAACCTATCTTCCTGAACACTATTGATCCGTCTCACCCCATGGCAAAGCTGAGCAGAGCTGCCAATACCCAGAAATGCATCCGGGCTGGGGGCAAACACAATGACCTGGATGACGTGGGCAAGGATGTCTACCATCACACCTTCTTTGAGATGTTGGGCTCCTGGTCTTTTGGAGATTACTTCAAGGTAAGATCAAAGCAGGAGGTCTGTTGGGGTTTTGAGCAAAATAGTCATTACCACTGAGGGAAGCAGATTCTAATTTTGCTTGTTTAAAGTATAAAATATCACTTAGTAGTAAATCTCCTAAGACTTCCTGATGGCAATACGTATAATTTGATTACAGTTCACATTTGGATTTCTTGCATAAATCACTAATCAATCCTGAATTCTGTTGAGTTTACTTGTTTATTTTTTAAAATATATTTTTATTGATTTCAGAGAGGAAGGGAAAGGGGGAGAGAGAGAGAAACATCAATCATGAGAGAGAATCATTGATCAGCTGCCTCCTGTACACCCCACATTGGGGATCAAACCCGCAACCCGGGCATGTACCCTGACCAGGAATTGAACCATGACCTCCCGGTTCATAGGTTGATGCTCAACCACTGAACCATGCTGGCTGGGTATCTGCTGAGTATATAATGAAGATATTATCATTGTCTATCCGGGTTCTCAGAATCTGGACTTTTTGTCCTCATACTAAATAGTAGAATAAACCAAACACTGGCTTGGCCATGTTCCACATCTTCCTTTTTGTTTCTTTTTGTAGGAATTGGCATGTAAGATGGCTCTGGAACTTCTCACCCAAGAGTTCGGCATTCCAGTGGAAAGACTTTATGTTACTTACTTTGGTGGGGATGAAGCAGCTGGCTTAGAACCAGACTTGGAGTGCAAACAGATCTGGCAAAACTTGGGGTAAGACTGCAACTCACATTTGAAGAGAATGGAGGAGTAAAGTGATTGGTGCCTGAGTAGGCCTTTAGGACTTGGAGTACATTGCCATTTCCCATTTCACGATGGAGGTGCGGTGACTGTGAGTAATTATCTTTTGGTATACACATTATTTCTTAGTAGGTTTGATTAGTCATTCTATCTTGGAAAGCCAACATAAAGAGTCCTATTTTTTTTCAATTATATGCATTTAAAGAGTCATATTTTTTAATTTTTGTATATTTTTAGAAATTGTGCATTATAACGCCTGTGTTGTAAAAATCCAAACTACATAGAAATGTAAACATAGGAATTAGAAAATTTCTAGGATTAACCATTGTTAATAGTTAATTAACTATATATACTCTTCTAGGCCTTTTTCATATTTCTGTAGCCCTATGTGAATCTTTTTCAACAGAGTGATATTCTTAATGTGAAACAGTTTATTTTTTATGGAGATGTAATGACATCAAACAGATCTAGGACAGAGGAAGTTGTTTTTTGTTCTTGTTTTTTACTTGGGGATGAGGAAGAGGAGAGGGGGAAGACCTTAGGGATGCAGGAGAGGAGTGGCTAAAACCATTTGGGTTTTTAAAAATGTAATATAATTCTAAAGTAAAATCATGTAGCATAAAAGGTAACATGATAGATGAGCTGTATGTGTTCTGTGCTTTAGACTGAATAGAATTTGTGAAGTACTGTATCAAAAGGAATCTGTGGAGCGATGTACCCTGTAGATAGCTAGGGTGCCCATGGTGTCCTTGTCTCATCTTCTTTTTTTAGTTGTTGTCTCATCTTCTTCTTTTTACTGAACTCTGTTCTTTAGTATATAACTTTTAAAAAATATATATTTTGTTGATTTTTTTTTTTTTTTACAGAGAGGACAGGAGAGGGATAGAGAGATAGAAACATTGATGAGAGAGACATTGATAAGCTGCCTCCTGCACGCCCCCTACTGGGGATGTGCCCTCAACCAAGGTACATGCTTTTGACTGGAATCGAACCTGAGACCTTTCAGTCCACAGACCGATGCTCTATCCACTGAGCCAAACCGGTTTTGGCAGTACATAACTTTTTAAAAAAAATACTATGTATGGCATTAAACCTGTAATCGGCAAACTGTGGCTCTCAAGCCACATGCGGCTCTTTGGCCTCTTGAGTATGGCTCTTCCACAAAATACCACAGCCTGGGTGAGTCTATTTTGAAGAAGTGGCGTTAGAAGAAGTTTAAGTTTAAAAAATTTTGGCTCTAAAAAGAAATTTCAATCGTTGTATTGTTGGTATTTGGCTCTGTTGACTAATGAGTTTGCCGACCACTGCCTTAAGCTAATATCTTTTTTTTTTCTTTTAAATCCTCACCTGAGGATATTTTTCTTCTTTTTTTTTTAAAATTTTTTTATTGATTTTAGAGAAGAGGGGAGAAGGATAGAGAGAGAGAAACATCAATGATGAGAGAGATTCATTTATTGACTGGCAGCCTCCTGCATGACCCCTGCTGCGGATCGAGCTCATAACCTGGGCATGTGCCCTTCACTGGAATCAAACCTGGGACCCCTCAGTCTGCAGGCTGGCGCCCTCTACACTGAGCCAAACCAGCTAGGACTAAGCCTATCTTTTTTTAAAATATATTTTTATTGATTTCAGAAAGAGGAAGGGAAAGGGAGAGAGATAAAAAATCGATGATGAAACATTGATCAATCACCTGTGCACTTCCCCTACTGGGGATTGAGCCCACAACCTGGGCATGTGCCCGGACCAGGAATTGAACCTTGACCTCCTGGTTCATGAGCCACACCAGATGGGCTAGTGCCATGGTTGACAAACTGCGGCTCACAAGCTGCATGTGGCTCTTTGACCCCTTGAGTGTGGCTCTTCCACAAAATGCCAGGGTCTGGGCGAGTCTATTTTGAAGAAGTGGCGTTAGAAGAAGTTTAAGTTTAAAAAATTTGGCTCTCAAAAGAAATTTCAATCGTTGTACTGTTGATATTTGGCTCTGTGGACTAATGAGTTTGCCAACCACTGGTCTAGTGCATAACTTTTTAGTATACTTAAGCAATGCTACCTTTCTTTGTTTCCTTTCTTAACCTTTTTTTTTTTTTTGCTCTCCCCCTGGTTTTTGAGACACTGCTCCTGGTTTTCGCTCCTTTTTTATCTTTTACTTCAGATATATTATTCCATCCAGCTTTCCCTTTTACTTGGCCTGAACTTCCTACATGCTTAGACTCCGTAGTCTAATGAACTTGAACATTTTGGGCAGTAATATATGTGAAACTTAAATACTAACCTTGACTTTTTGGGTCCTGTTTTACTTGGCTTTCTCTGTGTCTGTGCTTTGTTTATTAAGTAAGCACAATCTTTTTGGATTGCTTTATTATCCAGCAACTTTCAGCAGTTAGCTATTTTTGAAATGTTTTAATCTTATTAGATTCTTTTTGGTATTTTAAGGTAAAATATAGATGATTAAATTGAGGTATGGAGGGATAACTTTAATCAGCAGGGTTTTTTATACTGTCATACAGTCATTTTTAAAAAAAATGAAAAACGATTTGTCAAGAAAATATTTGCTTAAATTTTGGTGGTATCATAAATGTTTCCATTTTTAATGTGTTCCTTTCTAGGTGTTATCCATATCCTTGGATATTTTTATTTAGTCATGTTTGGAGCATATGTATATTTTGTATTCTATTGTTTTCAATCTTGAGAAGAACCATGTTATGCCTCTTTAGCAGGGTCTGTATGTAGACGTGGCAATTTTAAGTGCCGGAGAGTGGTCCATCTTTGTAGAAATGTATAAGGATCTCTTTTTGCAGCAGATGCAAGTCTGTGCTAAATCTTGCACATGGTTATAACTGGGCTTATCCTCCTCACTGTGTGCAGGGTGGATGACACTAAAATCCTGCCCGGCAACATGAAGGATAACTTCTGGGAGATGGGTGACACAGGTCCATGTGGTCCCTGCAGTGAGATCCACTATGACCGGATCGGAGGTCGGGATGCTGCACATCTTGTCAACCAGGATGACCCCAACGTGCTGGAGATTTGGAACCTCGTGTTCATCCAATATAACAGGTGGCCTTGGGGTCCTGGACCACTCCTGCTGAGATATCCCATATATACTATATATACTCTTCCAAGCTTTTCTCATATTTCTGTAGCCCGGTGTGCATCTTTTTCGACAGAGTGGTATTCTTCATATGAAAGTTTATTTCTCATGGAAATGTAATGGTGTCAAATAGGTCTAGGACAAAGGAAGTTTGGGTTTTTGTTTTTATGTCCTTGAGCTGCACAGAGAAAAAGGAATCAGGCGTGTAGCTATCTTCTCATCCTGGTCTCTGGGGACAGAGGGGCAGTGCTAAAGCAGGCTTTGAAGGCATCCTGGCATCTTGTGGCACATTCTTTTCTCAAGTTTTCCCTCTGATCTCTGGGTCAGAGCTGGGGCTATTCTTTTATAAATGAGTTTTATTCCCCATGATACCTACTCATCCAAGAATAATTTTTTCCATTGATTTTTTTTTGAGAGGAAGGGAGGGGGAGAAACAGAGAGAGAAACATCTATATAAGAGACATATCGATTGGTTGCCTCCCACCTACACCCCATTTGGGACTGGGGATAGAGCCTGCAACTGAAGTACATGCAGTTGACTGGTATTGAACCCAAGATGCTTCAGTCCCTGGGCCAAAGTTCTATCTACTGAGCCAAACCTGCCAGGCCTAGACTGTTATTTTAAAGCTTAATTTTCTGAAGCTTTGCCTCCTTCTAAATGGACCCCAGAGTACTTGTTACCTTTCCCCCTTCACTCCCCTCCTCCCACCAATCAGGCAGGGTCAAGTGACAACAAGTCCCAATCTGCAAGCTGTTGTGTAAACGAGTTTTAATTGGCATTGAGAGATCTGAGTTCTCGTTTCTTCTTCCTTTTTCTCTGATCATGCAGGGAATCCGATGGAACTCTGAAACCTCTTCCTAAGAAAAGTATTGACACAGGGATGGGCCTGGAGCGACTGGTGTCTGTGCTGCAGAATAAGATGTCCAACTATGACACTGACCTTTTTGTCCCTTACTTTGAAGCCATTCAGAAGGTACTGGTCCTTTTGCAAACACTGCCAACTTGTGTGGAAGTTTTCAGGCTGGGCTCTTAGCAATGCTGTCTAAAGTAGAATAACCAGATGCTTTGTCAGCTGAGGGTCCTGTGACCATCTGCCAACTTTACTGTTACTAACACAAGGCTCTGGGCACAAGGCACTATAATGTGTGGAGAGCAGGGGGCTGGCTGGAGGCTCACTGTTCTCACTTTTCTTGGCAAGAGGATCGTTCTTTCTCCGAATGCCCCTCAGTTCTCTCGGAACCTCCTAGGGCAAGGCAAGGCCAGAAAGGCTGTTTCCTCATGTGCTGCCTCCTGGATTTTATCTGTAGGGCACAGGTGCCCGGCCATACACTGGGAAAGTTGGTGCTGACGATGCTGATGGGATTGACATGGCCTACCGGGTGCTGGCTGACCATGCTCGGACCATCACTGTGGCTCTAGCCGATGGCGGCCGACCTGACAACACAGGGCGGGGGTATGTTACACATGGGGCGATGTTAGGACTCTGTGGAACTTACTGTTTTCTTTGTCTTCTAGGTAGTTGGAGGGAAACTTTATTTGTTAAGGGACGAAGGGAGTTTTGGATCACACTAAAGAGTTGTTCTCTTTATTAATCCTTTGCTGATAAGTACAGATGATACGGATTGGTAGAATATTGGCAGCAGTGGGGTAGGGGTAGGTCTTGACTAGCTCCAGGCAACTTCTTTACTGACAGGCAGGGCCTGGGATGGGGGAATCAAGTCCACCATTTGGTCTGTACTTGCCTCCATCTCTGGGGGCAGGAAAACAAACTACGATTACCGCAGGTCATGCTTGATGCATATTTGTGGATACGTTACTGAGTTTGGTGCTGGAATTCATGTTAATGACCGTGGGGAATGCAAAGAGAAGCAAACATAGGATAAAAGAATGTATTTGAAAGAGAAAGACAAAAAGCTGATCATCTTGCTTTGGGTCGAATCCCAAAGAACTACTACAAAATATTCAGCTGGGAACATACCTAACGGGGGCCTGGGTTCTACCTCTCATAGGTATGTGTTGAGACGGATTCTGCGGCGGGCTGTGCGATACTCCCATGAGAAACTCAATGCCAGCAAGGGTTTCTTTGCTACATTAGTAGACGTTGTTGTCCAGTCCCTGGTAAGTCTGTTTCCCTGTTTGCTTCTTCTATACAAAGCACATACCTTGAGGGGGTTTGGGAGGGAGGGAGTAAACTGTTAATGAGCATTTGTAGAGGGGGTCATGGAATAGTCCCTGGCTTCACTGGGCCCACGTCTCTGTTTCCCCTTTGCCAGGGAGATGCATTTCCTGAACTAAAGAAGGACCCAGATATGGTGAAGGATATCATTAATGAAGAGGAAGTGCAATTTCTCAAGACTCTCAGCAGAGGGCGTCGTATCCTGGACAGGAAAATTCAGAGCCTGGGAGACAGCAAGACCATTCCCGGTGAGGACCAGTTCAGTTTTTTCCTTTCGCCAACGAGGCTGTTTCATCTTCCTGGAAGAGGCAAGCCCTTTTTTCACAAACTGACAGAGGACTCCCATGCCTCCAGAGGCTGAGCATAGATAGCTTAGATGCTTATGGTGTAAAATGAGGTTTATGTAAAGATTATAAAATACATTATTATGGTAAAGTATTCAAACAACATAAAAGTAAAAGTGAAAATCCTTTTCCCCAAATATATGTCTCAAAAGTAACAGCTCTTAAGGGCTGGATGTATTCAGGATGATTCTCTTATTTGCATACAAATGTGTGTGTGTGTGTGTGTGTGTGTGTGTGCAGCAAAAATGGGAACAGATAATACTGGTTTTTGAAAATTGCTTTGTTTTTTATCAGACAGTACAAATTAATTCTGAAAGTTTTTTCCTTTTTGAAATCCTACATAAGAAAGAGGTAATATGCAAATTGACTGTCACGCTCTCACAAGATGGCTACTTACAACCAGGCTGGCAGGGGGGTTAGTGAGGGATGACCAAATGACTGAGCAGCAGGCTACATGGGGTGACCAGGTCGGCAGAGGCGGGTGGTGGGTGGTGGGCAGTAAGTGGTGAACAGGCTGGCGGGAGTGTGGGGGGCAGTTAGGAGCAATCAGGCCAGGCAGTTGAGAGTTTCTTGGCTGGCAGGGGGAGCAGATAGGAGCGATCAGGCCAGCATGCAGAGGCAGTGAGAAGCAATCAGGTCAGCAGGGGGGGGCAGTTAGGGGTGACCAGACAGGCAGGCAGGTGAACGATTAAGAGCCAGTGGTCCAGGATTGTGAGGGGGATATCCCAGATTGGAGAGGGTGCAGGCTGGGCTGAGGGGACCCCCCTCATGCATGAATTTTATGCACCGGGCCTCAAGTATAATATAATTTACAAGGAGAAAGGCTGATGAATTTCACAAACTGAACACACTTGTTTAGATTAAGAAACAGAACTTCACTAGGAGACCTCTCATGCTTTCTCCAAGTCATTTCCAAAAGATTTGATGGCTTTTTCTGACAAGTGCCTAGACCCAATACTCACTTACCTCGTCTCTTTAATCTCTCTGTCACTGTCAGCATCCTCCTGGGAAGGGCTTGGGGGCGAAAGGGGGCAGAGGCCATCCACAATACTTGACACAATTCCTTTGTGCTGTGTAGGAGACACTGCTTGGCTTCTCTATGACACCTATGGCTTTCCCGTGGATCTCACTGGTCTGATTGCTGAAGAGAAGGGCCTGGTGGTAGATATGGACGGTTTTGAAGAGGAGAGGAAACTGGCCCAGGTAAAGAATTTGGGGAGTGAGCAGGAGACCCAACACCTACCAAGACAGGAATTGGCTGAAAAGCAAGAGTTTCTTTTCATTAAAGTCTTTGAAATCCCGTTTTCCCTAGACCAGTGGGTCTCAGCTGGGGGCATTTTGGCACCCCAGGGGACAGTTGGCAATAATGTCAAAACATATTTTTGATTTACACACGGGGGACATGCTACTTGCATCTAGTGGATGGAAACCAGAGATGCTGCTCACACCTTACAGTGCACAGGGGAGCCCCACAACAAAGAATTACCTGCTGAGATTGAAAAACCCTGTTCTAGGATTTTACATTGGACATCGTTGAGCAGTTCTTCTACATTAGGGTAACTATGCTTGCTTCTCTTCCTGGCAGCTGAAATCACAGGGCAAGGGAGCTGGAGGGGAAGACCACATTATGCTGGACATCTACGCTATTGAAGAGCTTCGGGGAAAGAGTCTGGAGGCAACAGATGATTCTCCAAAGTACAATTACCTTTCGGACTCCAGTGGGACCTACGGTATGTTACTGAGCTCGTTGGGGGCGTTTGCAGGAGACATCTAGGGTGTCTGTGTGAGCCTCTCGACAGTGCTGTAAAGTCATGCGTGTAATTTCATACTCAGAGACTCTTGGTTGATTTTCTCATTTCTAGATTCATAGGGAGTGTTCAGTTTTTAAGTTTACAGGGAGATTCCTTGTACAGTTGCCTGTCATTGTAACACCTGATAGGAAATCAGGAAGTAGACATTATATGATTCACGGTGGCTGTTGAATTTTGCATTGGGATAGTAATATTCGAAGATATGAAAAATCAAACAGGCACTACATGTTTTTCCTCTTTTGCTCCAGTAGAGATATCTAAATCTATCCAAGCAAGCTCACAAAAGAGTCAAAAATAAATTCCCTACTTCAAGGTCAATTCACAAAGTCAATTCACAAACTCTTTCACTGTAAAAGAGTTTACAGTGAAGAATACTCAGGTGCGAGTCAATTCTTTGTGAATTGACCTTGAAGTAGGGAATTTATTACTACTATTAAAGAACTACTAATCACATTCACCGATTTTCTGCTCAGTAGCTGAGTTAGGGTGACCAGCAGCCCCAGTTTCCCCAGAACTGTCTCAATGCTGACACTGAAAGTCTCGCATCCCAGGAAACCCTTGGGTCCAAGCAAACCAGGACAGTTTGGATGCCTTGTGAGTGCTGCATTCTCTGGTGGGAAGCCAGTGTGTTAAGCCTTTTCGTGGAGTCTAGTGAGCTTGCTTTCAAACAAAATTAGATCATTAGGCCCTAACGAGAGTTTGAGAAATAGAATGCAGCAAAAGCCTGGTAAGAATGTGTGACTGAAGTCATTGACCCCGTTCCCCCTCCTGTGCAGCGTTTGAGAGCGCAGTGACTACAGTGATGGCTCTGCGCAGGGATAAGATGTTCGTGGAGGAGGTGTCCACGGGCCAGGAGTGTGGAGTGGTGCTGGACAAGACCTGTTTCTATGCCGAGCAAGGAGGGCAGATCTACGACGAAGGCTACCTGGTGAAGGTTGATGACAACAGTGAAGACGTGAGCCAATACACATGCTTCATTGTTAGCCAGAGAGGGGGTCTGACAAAGTGCAGGCCTGGTCTGGGGCAGCTTTGCTGGCTCCTCAACACTTGGCCTTAGGGAACAGACACAGAATTTTGGGTTGTGCTCCACAGCCTGTATTTCTGAAGCTGAGGAAGCTGTTTATTGCACCATGTTGCTTTCATAGCCGTTAGGTCCCCTTGTAGCAGGATCCTTGCAGCCAGATGCATGGGTTAAACCTCGGTTTCTCTGGGCTTTCCTCATAAATAAGGAGAGGCAGCTTTCGGAGGGGCAGAATCCTTGTCAGGGTCTCAGCCTTTAGCTCTGCCACTGCTGACTCTGTAGTTTTGGATGAGTGACCTAGTTAAATACGTGTCCATATAAAATGGCGTGTGCATGCAATGTAAATATGTACATAATGGTGCATGTGTATGTATATATAATAAACATATGGCATTAATGGTGTATAAGTATATACACGCCTGGCAGTGAGGAATGTCTTAGGGAATGTGTGTATGTGTAATTTGTATCTGTAAAGAGAATTTATATATATATACATTTATTGGTTTATTTATTGGTCTCCTCCTTGATTGCCTTTAGAAAACGGAGTTTACAGTGAAGAATACTCAGGTGCGAGGCGGGTATGTGCTACACATAGGAACCATCTATGGCAGCCTGAAAGTGGGAGATCAAGTCCGACTGTTTATTGATGAGGTGAGTTGAATTATGTTGGTCAGCATTGAATCTGGTTAATATTCACCTTTTTTTTTTTAATTTATTGATTTTAGAGAGAGGAAAAGAGAGACACAGAGGGAAAAACATCGATTTGTTGTTCCACTTATTTCTGCATCCATTGGTTGATTCTTGTATGTGCCCTGACCAGGGATTGAACCTGCAACCTTAGCATTTTGGGACCGTGCTCTAACCTGAGGTACCTGGCTAGGGCATTTTTTTTTTTTTAATTTCAACTTTGTTCAGGTATAATTGACATATAAAATTACAAGGTATTTTAAAGTTCAGTCATATGCCACTTAACAATGGGGATATATTCTGGGAAATGCATTGTTAGGTGATTTCATCATTGTGCGAACATCATAAAGTGCACTTACACAGCCTAGATGTTATGGCCAACTACATACCTAGACTGCATGGTATATCACCATTGTATATGTGGCCTGTCATTGAATGAAACATTGTTGTGCAGCACATGACTGTACATCACAGTGATTTGGTGTATTTACTATTCATCTCCTTCTAAAAATTGGTCCATAATTATAAGGGATGAATCTGAGAGTTAAATCTATATATATGTTGCCATGTCAGACCACAGTGATTTCCATTGCGACCCTATAGACTTGTTTTCATGAATTGCCTTTCTCCAGGTTAACTTCAAATACTTCTTCTGGACCCAAGGATCCTGTATTAATTAAGAAATAGATTTTAGCCTTGGCATGTACCTGAGTTGCAGATTCCATTCCCAGTCCCAGTTGGGGCTCATGCAAGAGGCAACCAATCAATCTCTCTCTCTCTCTCTCTCTCTCTTTCCCTCTCTTTTTTTCTCTCTCTCCTACTCTCCCTAAAAATCATTGGGAAAAAATACTCTCAGGTAAGGATTAACAATAAAAGAAATAGATTCTATTGTACGTGACAGAGCTCCAAAATAACAGTAACTTTAAACAAGATAGAAATGTGTTTCTCACCTAGAAGTCCAGACTTATATAGAGGCTGTGCCCCACAAAGTTATTGGCCCAGCTTTTCCTTGCTTGTTGCGTTGCCATCATTCCTAGGGTGTTGCCCTTGATTTCATGGTCCAAGAAGGTAGCTATAAGATTGATTTTCTAGGTCCAGGATCGGTACTGTTTTGGAAAGGGCTAGATAGTAAATACTTTTGGTATTCTGGGTCATAACAATCTCTATCACAACTACTCAACTCTGTTGTTATGGCACAAAAGTACCATAGACGATATGTGCACATATGAGTGTGGCTGTGTTCATAAACTTATTTATAAAAATGGGTGGCAGGCCAGATTTGGCTCATAGGCCATGGTTTACCAACTCCTGTTCTAGACAGGGGGAAAGCATGCCCTTTCCCGTTAAGGGTATGCTTACAACTCATTAACCAGAACTTATCATATGGCTACACTTAGCTGAAAGAGAAGCTAGGCTATGTAGTCTTTATTCTGGGCAGCCATGTGTCCAAGTAAAAATTCTAATACTTGGGAAGATGGGGAGAGCAAGTATTGGGGGACAACCAGCAATCTGTTGCAGATCCCTCCACCAGCCACCTCTCTTTACAGCCCCGACGTAGACCTGTCATGAGCAACCATACAGCTACCCACATTCTGAACTTCGCCCTGCGCTCCGTGCTCGGGGAAGCTGACCAGAGAGGCTCCCTCGTGGCACCTGACCGCCTTCGGTTTGACTTCACTGCCAAGGGAGCCATGTCCACCCAACAGATCAAGACCGCTGAGCAGATTGTTAACGAGATGATTGAGGCCGCCAAGGTAGGTTGGATTGTGTGTAAGCTCTTGGATCATGAACCTCACTCCTTCCTGCACCATCACTTTCTGTTCACAGAGTGTCAACCCAAATGCTCTGGCTCCATCGTACCATAGTCTGTCCTGCACGCAGATCTGCTTAAAGCAGTGATTCTCAAACTGTGCTCAGTGAGGGCAGTGCTGGTTCTCGGCAAAGGGCTCTTCTATGAGTTATGTCTGTTTTATATAAAGCACATCTATGTAAGATTTGGTTCATAGTTTAACAGTACATTCTTGGAAATTTCTATTTTGATTTCCTCAACTATACATAGTACCTCCTTTCAGGAGGCTGTGGGCACATGAGGGGCAGAGCCAGGATTAGACACCCCGAGTCCTGCCTGCAGGACCACACTCGCTCTAGTGCTCCCTGCTGACCTCCAGAGACCTTTCCAGCCTCTGTTCTGTCTTCTTCCCCCGCAGCCCGTCTATACCCAGGATTGTCCCCTGGCAGCAGCTAAAGCCATCCAGGGCCTGCGTGCTGTGTTTGATGAAACCTATCCTGACCCTGTGCGAGTCGTCTCTATTGGGGTCCCAGTGTCCAAGCTGCTAGACGACCCCTCTGGTCCTGCGGGCTCACTCACTTCTGTTGAGTTCTGTGGGGGAACGTGAGTACTTCAGGGGGAGCTGTAGTGAGACCAGTGACATTACCCCTGGCAGATGTAGATCCTAGACCAACTCTTGCTTATCTGAGATTTAAACAAAGCCCCAGAAGTGCAGTTGGCAAACAGCATTCCCAAGAATCTCAGCATCGCAGTGCTTGTGATTCGCTGGAGTTGTGATGAAATGTTCTTCCTAAGAAAAGGAAGCACTTCCCACACACTGTTTGCTCTTGTTCCTGTGCTGATCCCATAAGAGTTGGGATTCTTGGCCTGTGAATTTGGGATTCAGCAAGGCCATAGAGTGCTCATCCAGCTCCTGGTCTGGTCCTAAGCCCCTTTCTCTTCCTGGGGCCTCACTTAACTCCCTTTGCTGTTTGAATAGCATCTGAGCTATTAATCTCATTGTCTCAGAGCCCGAGGCAGGCCCCTCGGTAGGTGCAGCTTAATTTGGCTTGGGATAGCCACTTATTTCCACCAACTTGAATTCCTTTATAGCCCTCGGTACTTCCTGGGGTCTTCTGGGATGGTTATGGTGACCTGGGACGTTCCTGCTTTTGAAGGAAGCTTGGTGAAGCATTCTTGGGGCCTTGGCACAAGGGCCCATCCAGGGCCTCCTGCAGGCTTCAAGCAGGCAGAGAGGAGAGCATGTGGAGGGTGAGGGAGTATGTGGCGACCAGGTTCCAGGCCTAATTTTGCCCTGACATTTTTCACAACACTTTAGAGCATAAAAAACAGCTTTCAAAGACTATGCCTCACAAGATGACTGAGAGATAATGAGAATTTGAGGTTCTCTGAGCAACAGGGAACAAAACCTGTTTGTTTAAAGGGTTGTAGGATTTTAAATTAATCTCCAATATTCTCAACTAGTGAACTGGGATAGAAGAACATAGCTTATGTTCCACCAGAGAGAACCAAAACTGTGAATGATTGTAGAACCCACCAGCAGTTATATGGTTTTGGGCATTAGGGACTACAGTTTCATTTGATCTTATTTGATTTTCCCAACAGCCCTGTGAGGAGCATAACACCTATTTATACCTGAGAAAAAAAGCTCAGAAACATGGCATCTAGCTTAGTGTCACAAAGCTCTTAGCCCCTTCCCGGCCAAGCTGGATTCTGCAGCCTAGCTGCAGAGCCAAGGGCTTTGGGGGTGCAATGGAGACCAGGGCACCCGGGCTTCCTCATAACCACGAGCTTTGTGTTGTGCCATCAGTCACCTGCAGAATTCAAGTCACGCGGGAGCTTTTGTGATTGTGAGTGAAGAAGCGATTGCCAAGGGCATCCGGAGGATCGTGGCTGTCACAGGTGCTGAAGCCCAGAAGGTGAGCAGTTTGGGCTGGTTCGTGGCTTAATTCAACAAGGCAAGGGGAGCTTAATCTGCAGATCCACAGATGGTTATGTGGCTGCTGCAGTCAGAAGCAGAAGTACGGGCTGCCCCCAAATGGCCCGTTACCTGACAGAAGCAAGCCACCAGTACAGAAGACTTTATAGCTGTCTTAATCTATATAATACATGCAAATTGTGCCTTGTATCCAGTAATATAGCTGTGTCTAGGAAGGTTAGCCATAGTTTTGCTGTGACTTCCAGCAGTCCCAGCACTTACCCATGTCTCCCTGGGGGTACATGCCTAGTTTGAGATGGGAACAGTTGTGTGTAACGGGGACTAATTTGTGCATGCTGGGTGCTGAAGCCTCCTAACTTGCGACTTCTCGGTTACCCCCGAACCTGAGCTAGTGCAGCCTGTCCACTGGCATGTAAGGAAGGTGCTCCTTTTTGGGTCAAGAGGCTGCAAACACTTGCTCCCTGAAGGAAGAGAAATTTCTGGTGTCTTAGGGATGTGTTGTTCCATCACCTGCCATCAGTGATGGCCTCAGCTGTTTATAGACAGAAGAGTGAAGCTGAAAGCTATCTGGAGTTTACAACTCTTGATTGTCCCCTCCCAGGCCCTCAGGAAAGCAGAGAGCTTGAAGAAGTCTCTCTCTGTCATGGAGGCCAAAGTGAAGGCCCAGACTTCGCCCAACAAGGACGTGCAGAGGGAGATCGCTGACCTTGGAGAGGTAGGGTGGCTTCCCGCTCCTCAAGGCCTGCTCAGTGCTGCATCCTAGGCCTGGTGATCAGACACTCACTGTTCTTGAACCCTCAAGTCTTGGTTCTCAGTGCAGTGGGCCTTTGGACTGACTTTTGTTGTCACGCAGCCTTGCAATAGGGAGGTTATGGATCCCAGAACCTGCCTGCTGCCCATTGCCTGTAGCAGGGGTGGCCGTCCCAAGCATGAGCGCACACTGGTGTGGAGGGAGTTTGGGGAGGTGCTGTGGGTGCCCAGTTTCCAGGCTTTCCGGTGTTTGTTAATATTTGGGGACTTCCAATAAGCACTTCACAGGCTGTGTTCACTGCTTGGTAGGGACCAGGTCGTACAGGGTTCCCATCTCTTTATTCTGCCTCTTTCTCTCCAGTCCTGCTTGTTAAAACTGCTGTAGTTAACCCTGGCTGGTGTGGCTCAGTGCACTGAAGGGTCTCAGCTTCCATTCCCGGTCAAAGGCACATAACCTGGTTGCAGGTTTGATCCCCAGCCTGGTCAAGGCAGCTGCGGAAGGCAACCAATTGATGTTTCTCTCTCTCTCATTGGTATTTTTCTCTCTCTTGCTCCCCTCCTCCACCTTCCTCTTCCCTTCCACTATCTCAGAAAGTCATAGGAAAAATATCCTCAGGTGAGGATTAACAAAACAATAAAGTGCTGTAGTTATTCATAAGTGACTGACCTCAAGACCAGTGGATACCATTTTTTTCTTTTCTCTTTCCTCTGGACACTAATCAGGGAGGACTTTGGTGTTCAAAGCTAGAAGGTGGGCTGGGCTGGATCCTCACATCTAGCTCCTTGTGGTTCATATCTGAATGGTCTTCCGGTTCTGGTTTCAGGCCCTGGCCACTGCAGTCATCCCCCAATGGCAGAAGGATGAGTTCCGGGAGACTCTCAAATCCCTGAAGAAGATCATGGATGACCTAGACCGGGCTAGCAAAGCTGATGTCCAGAAGCGAGTGAGTCCTGGCAGTGCTGGTGGCTGGAAGGGAACCACGAGGACTTACCCAGCAAAGACCGCTATCTGGGTGTCAATCTGGGCCTTGGACCTGAAACCTCTCTTATGGATCTTCCTCCCTTTTAGGTGTTGGAGAAGACAAAGCAGCTCATTGATAGCAACCCCAACCAGCCCCTCGTCATCCTGGAGATGGAGAGCGGCGCATCAGCCAAGGCAACCCAGGGGCAGGGTTCTGGGGGCTGGGTCTCCAGGCATTGCTTGGTGCCTATCCACTGCTTGTCTCCTCTGGGGGCTCATCAACCCTCTGGTGGCTGCAGTCTGAGTTTTGTGGCTCAGAGCGGAGTGGTCATCTGAGGGCCCACTCTCTGGGATTGAGGTTAGACTAAGCCATGGAGAGATCTGGTGGCTGGCGAGCTGTGGCTCTTGGAGATGGGAAGGACCTGTGCTTGGTCCTTCTCCATGCAGGCTCCTAGGACCGGCACCTGCTCTAGGAAGGGGAGGGTGCGGGTGGGCAGGGAAAGCTCCAAAAACTGAGTTCTGCAAATTCACTGCACTTATGGGGAGCCTGGCCCCTTCCCCAGGGCCATGGCCTGATGCCAGGTTCTCCCACAGGCCCTGAATGAAGCCTTGAAGCTCTTCAAGACGCATTCCCCACAGACTTCCGCCATGCTCTTCACAGTGGATAATGAGGCTGGCAAGATCACATGCTTGTGTCAAGTCCCTCAGGTCAGAATACCCTGCAGCCCTGGCCCAGTGGGTGTCTGTAGCTTTTCTGAGGGAGCTCAGTTCTTACGGTTGTTTGCCAAACCCCAATTGTGTTTGTACAACCCTCAATAGAAATGGCCCTTCTCTCTCTTAAAAAAAAAATTGATTTTAAAGATAGGAAGGAAGGGTGAGGGAGAGAGGAAAGACGGGAGGGAGGGACATTAATCATCTTCCTCCCACACATGTCCCAATTGGGAATTGAACCCACAACCTGGATATGTGCCCTGGCCAGGAATCGAACCTGCCACCTTTTGGTGACTCCAACCAACTGAGCCATACTGACCAGGGCAAAGAAATGGCCCTTCTCCTGCCCTCCTGTTGGTCCCCTCCAGCATCCCTACCCTCAGGCCCTCTCCTTGGATATGTTTAACTGTGCTGGCTGGTACCTGGTTTTGTCACTCAGGATGCCTTGTCTTAACCATGGTACAGCTGTAGGGTCTGCCTCAGCCTCCGGCAACATCACCCAGGACAGGAGTGGGTGTCTGTGGTCCCCCCATTCTTTTTCTTTCCCTCCCCTCAGTGCCTCCCTCAGTTCCATCCTCTGTCCTGACTGCCACTTCTCCTTCCTGTCTTCCAGAATGCAGCCAACCGGGGCCTGAAAGCCAGCGAGTGGGTGCAGCAGGTGTCAGGCCTGATGGATGGCAAAGGTGGTGGCAAAGATGTGTCTGCTCAGGCCACAGGCAAGAATGTGGGCTGCCTGCAGGAGGCACTGCAGCTGGCCACTTCCTTTGCCCAGCTCCGCCTGGGAGATGTGAAGAATTGAGGGGAGGGATGGCTTCCACTTGGAAGCGTCTCCCCCACACCCAGATGTATCCGTCCAACCAGGAGATCTCCATCTGCCACACGGACATTGGAATTTGGGACCTTTAAATAGCCCCATTTCTCCTTCTAACTCAGCAGTAACTGGAATTCACTTAGGTGCCAGCCTGTGACTCAATGCCCATGTTACATTTCTGCCGAGAGCCCTACACCGCAGCACCATCTGTGTAGAACCACTATCCCAGTATTGCTACTTATCATTGTCATGCTTATGTCTACAGACAGTTCTCTGCAGACACAAGGCTCTAGGTCTGCGGAAAGGAACCATTTTTGCTGCAGAGAATAAAAGGACCATGTGCAATACTTGATACCCTGTGGTTCCTGTCACTATCCACCCTCCCACCACCACCACCAATAGGTGTCTCTGTGTGACAACATGTGGCTCCCTGAGTGAAGAATAAATACAGCACCCAGCCCCACACCCCTGAATTTTGGGAATGGCCCCCAGGATTGCCTCAAGATGTTTGTGGAGGAGGCCCACGGGATGGAGCAGGAGTGAGATGGAGAGAGGCATGAACCAATAGAAGATTCTCAGAGATGCTGGAAGCAGAGAGAAGCTCCTTTCTTAGAGCCTCTCGTAGGAGAACCTCCCCATTTCTTTGGCCTGTATTCCTCATCCCTTCTCCTTTGAGATGTTCTCTGATACAGGAGGTATTTAGGGTACATCAGTTGCCTCCTCCAACTCCTTTGCCCCAGCATTCCTGTTTCCTTAACTCAAAGATGGACAGTGAGCATGGCCCTGAACCACTTCACCCAAGCCTGATGAAGACAGTTGGGTTTGGAAATGTGTGCTGGGAGGTTAAGTGTACTGCTGACCTACACTGGCTTCAGCTGGTTTCCGGTCCCCTGGGCACAGCAGGCTGGCTGACATGTGCTGGGAGAAGCAGCAGAGGCCACTGTCACAGGCAGAAGGAGGGTACCAAAACCCTGGATTCAAGCACCTGCTGGGGATACAAAGCTTCACAATCCAGGGCAGCAGAGCGATCATTCCAACAAGTGCCGGCCAGGGTACTGAGGGTACAGGAGTGAGCAAGGCAAAAAGTCATTGCCCTATCGGGTAAGGAAGTGGGGAATACATAGAACAGTCACACAAGTGTAGAATTAAATAAATTTTGCCCCGCCGGTGTGGCTCAGTGGCTGAACATCAACCCATGATTCAGATCACAGAGTCCCAGTCAGGGCACATGCCCAGGTGTGGGTTTGATCCCCAGTAGGGGGCGTGCAGGAGGGAACCAATCAATGGTTCTTTCTCATCATTGATGTTTCCATCTCTCTCCCTCTCTGAAATCAATTCAAATATATTTTTAAACATTAATAATTACAATCTTCACAAGAGAAAGGGAGAAGACACGTGCTGGGATTGCCCTGGTTCAGGAAGCTAGAAGTCCGCCGGCGAGCTCAGGCCCCACTTTTGCAGGCCTGCCAGGTGAGTCCACCCTTGGAATCCTAAACGTCCTCCGCGGCGGGCCCGGGGCTCTGAAGCGCTCGCCGTCCTCCCTCCAGGCCGGCAGGGGGCAGCGCGGCGCCGCTCGCTGCTATCCCGACAGCCCTCGCGAGGGCGCGCGGCGGAAGCGGCTCGCACGCCCGGCGCCGCCATGCCCGGGGACCATCGCCGCATCCGCGGGCCCGAGGAGTCGCAGCCGCCGCAGCTGTACGCGGCGGAAGAGGACGAGGTGCCCGACCCGCGCGACCCCTCGCGGCTGCGGCCCGTGTACGCGCGCGCCGGGCTGCTGAGCCAGGCCAAGGGCTCGGCCTACCTGGAGGCGGGAGGCACCAAGGTCCTGTGCGCCGTGTCCGGCCCGCGCCAGGTCGAGGGAGGAGAACGCGGCGGAGGCCCGGCGGGCGCGGGAGGCGAGGCCCCGGCCGCGCTGCGGGGGCGCTTGCTCTGCGACTTCCGCCGCGCGCCCTTCGCGGGCCGCCGGCGCCGCGCGCCGCAGGGCGGCGGGGAGGAGCGCGAGCTGGCGCTGGCCCTGCAGGAAGCCCTGGAGCCCGCCGTGCGCCTGGGCCGCTACCCGCGCGCGCAGCTCGAGGTGTCGGCGCTGCTGCTGGAGGACGGCGGCTCGGCCCTGGCCGCCGCGCTCACGGCCGCCGCGCTCGCCCTGGCCGACGCGGGCATCGAGATGTACGACCTGGTGGTGGGCTGCGGCCTGAGCCGCGCGCCGGGGCCCGCGCCCACCTGGTTGCTGGACCCCACGCGGCTGGAGGAGGAGCGGGCCGCCGCCGGCCTCACCGTGGCGCTCATGCCCGTGCTCAACCAGGTGGCCGGGCTGCTGGGCAGCGGGGAGGGGGGCCCGACCGAGAGCTGGGTGGAAGCCGTGCGCATGGGTCTCGAGGGCTGCCAGCGCCTCTACCCGGTGCTGCAGCAGTGCCTGGTGCGGGCCGCCCGCCGGAGGGGCGCCGCTGCCCCGAACTGAACCACAAGCCGGAGGATGACGGACGCCCAGGACCCTGCTGCCAATGCCGCCGCCGCCACTGGTTGCTTCCAGGCTGCGCCCCCTGAGAATGGAGCACCCGAGAGGATCTGGGGAGACGCGCCCGGAACTGATGCACTGGACAGCTACTGTGTTGGAACAATTTTTTTACAAACTGACCGGTTAAAGACACTTTTCTCTTTTAAGCTGGCTCTTAGCGCCCCGGCCCAAGTTGGAAAGGACTTCGGCGGGGCAGAGGTGGAAAATGGGACCTGACGCTACTACTGTCTTGTGAGGGGTGGACCCTGAGCAGACGGGCCGGTGACTCCCTCCTCTGTAACTGGGCTGCTTTTGAGAGAGCGGACAAAGGGGGCTGTGCCTTCTCACACGTAGATCTGAGCTAAAACAGAACAAAAACCCTTTTCTATCGGAAAAGCCTTCTGCTGTGGTTCTTGGGACAGGATTTAAAAGAGCAAGGCTGTCTTGAGCTCTGTAGTGTGCTCGTGGACTCCTGGTGTCAAGGGCTAGGGGCAGCAAGGTCTAAAATGTGTTCTGTCTCTCGTGTAACATGAGCAGAAGGGACAGGCCAAAACGGAAGGAGCGCATGTGGGGAAATGTAGCTTCGGAAGAGAAGCTACCCCTCAAGTACCAGAGTGAGGGCCACTGCGGAGGTTCGATGAGGTGGAGGGCTGTGTGCCTCCAGGAGCTTTCTGGGTGCACACCGGCCTCTGTTTTTGGTGCTGGGAAGGGATTGGGTCTCGGTGGAAGCCAGATCCCATCCCTTTCTTGCCCTTGTGCAGAGCCGCACAGCCAGCGGCCTCCCACCGCTGGTAGGAAGTGAGGGCCTGGACTGGCTTCGTGATTGGTGTCCCTTCCCCAGTCTCGGCTGCTGGGAGAGAGCAGATGCACTGCCAGGAGAGAGAGTTGGATGTGGGGAATCCAGGTGCACCCTGGTCATTCTGTAGGGCAAAGCTGGCCTGGCTGGCCACAAGGAGAGGATCTACCCTGGGTGGCTCCTGAGCCCCAGGGGTTTGTGCTCATGTCTCTGTTGGAGGAAGGCAGGGCAGTGTAGTCTCATCTCTGTACCTTGGTTTGGTATGAGCTTCTGAACTTGAGAGTCTTGGGTCTGCTCAGCTCCTCTAGGAAGGGCTGGCCTGGAGCAGCCCAAGGACCAGAAAGGAGCTCAGAGACGACCTTGATGACCAGGGAGAAATACAAATTTAATTTTTCCCCTTCTGACACATATTTCCAGAGCAGATCTGATACACAAAGTATCACTCTAGCAAGAGACAAGATGGAAAGAGGGCATAAAATGACACCCCTTTCCTGAAGGATGGTTTTGTACTGTCCCCCTATGTGGGGCACATCCTGAGCACCTTGAAGCTCAGTTTCAGACAAAGGGGAACAGTAGGATGTGGCCTGTACACCACTGTGGCTGGAGAAGACTGGCCCACTGCGGTGGGTGCTCCCCACTCAGGACTGGAGGGGAGGAGCATCCGAAACAGTACCTACAGCCAAAGAGGGCTACGGGGAGGCGGGGGACTGTCCAGCTTCCTCTTGCAAGATGGCCTTGGCTTCATGAGGATGTGAGTTGGTGCTGAGCAGTCTCCATCCCATCCAATCCCATCCCATCCCTGCCAGTTCCCAGACTCACCTGGAAGCATGTCCTCCAAAGCTAAAGCCACCACAACGGGGCGGCTTCCCAGCTGGCGTGGCACAGCTGTGCCTCCACTTCATTGCCCTCACTCCACGGGTGCCTGCAGTGACACAGGTGCCACTGGGAGGCCTTAAAAACAAGGCAAGGAAGGGAGCCAGCTGGGAAGTGCTGGAGCAGGTGAGCCCTAGAGGGATTTTAACCTACTGGCTGCCCTGGTCCGATGCGTGATTCTTCCCTTGTAGGGAAAGCAGAAGCAGGACCCTGGCCCAGAGGGCTGAGGAGCACGGTGTGGCTGGGAGAGGACCATCCGCTGACATATCCCAGTCTTTCCTCACACCCACCTCCCTTTCTTAACGGCTTTGGCAGCTCAGATTCTTCCTGAGACCTGGAAACCCCAAACCACCAGAGAAAAGAGCGTCCTCTCCATCTAGCCCAGTCTTCCCAGAGGCGACCGAGACCTGGGCAGTACAGGGCCCTCTGGAGCCCAGCAGGCCAAGGGGTAGAGCTGGGCAGTGGAGGAAGGGAGGCTCGGCGCTGCCTGCTCCCCAGCAGCCAGCCCTGCTAAGATGGCCCAAACACGGCTGGCCCACCTCAGGAACACCAGTAGGGGAGGAGGATACGCTAGGGCAGCGAACATTCGGGCCCTTTAAGGCCACTTTTAAGCCGTAGCGAGGGTTGTTATCAAATCCAGGTTTGGATCTTCTCATCCAAGAAGGTATGTTTCCACAGCTTTTCTGGGGAGCATAGGTCCATGTGGACCGTCTAAAGACAGGCAGCAAGTGGGTGCAGGGGCGGGAAAAGGGCAGGAATCTGGGTTTTAACAAGCTTGCCAGGTGGTTATTAGGCGAGGGGTCTGTGACCATGAAGGATACCTGTGACATTATTCAAAGGCACACTTCCCCCCAACCCGCATGAGGTGGTATCTCAGCCCAGAGCTGGCCCAGCTGAGCCGACCAAGCCCGAGTTGAGGGGATATAAGCAGGCCACAGGCCGTCTGGGCATTGCCTGTGGTGAATGATAGTTCTCCCAACCACCACTGTGGGCTCCCACACAAACCCTAGTTACCCCCCTTGTTCACAGAGAGACCTCAGGACCCAGACAAGGAGGGGGCAGCACCCCCACCATTCACTGCCTCCTCCGGTCTGTACTCTCCTCAGCCACCTGCCCTGGATGGGCCCTCTGGCTCCTGGGCTCCTGCTGGTGTTCGGTGGTTCTGCATGAAGAACCTTAATTCCAGGCCCCTGTTCTCGCTGTCCTCTGTCTCCGTGCAGGAAGAGGCACCGTTATGGCTAGGTTTGGAGCCCCAGCGGAGTCCAGAGAGGCCTCTCAACATCAGCACTGATCAGAGTATCATCTTGAGAGGACAGCATGAGTGTGGCTGGGACACTCCTGTGGCCCCAGATGTCGCCTGAATGAGTGGGGTCATGGGACAACCTAAAGCCACAAGGATCCTCAGGCCACAGGAACAGGCAGAAGGAGTGGGGTGGAGGGGAGCCCTGCAGATAGGGAGAGCCCAAGGCAAGACTCCAGGGGCCCCCACACCTTCAGGAGTGGGGAAAGCTGGACATCGCTAAGGGTGTGGGGTACCCGAGCTGGAAGCTGTTCCCTCTGCTAGTCCAGGTGCTCCAGACTCCCCAGCAGGCAGTCCGCCTGGGCTTTGATCTGGCTCAGCTCCGCCTGATGCAGTGCAGCGCCTCAGCCTGGACTGTTGGTGGAGGGCCCAGTGCTGCCTGCTCACAGCTGAGGCTGCCTGGCTGCTTGCTAGCCTTGCAGAGGAGAGCTGCACCCCTTCACTTTATCTGCCTTGGGGGAAAGTGGCTCTTCCTGGGGGCCTTGTGGGGACTAAAGCTGCTCTTGACCCCATGCCCAGGTGGGTCCTCCAGATCTTGAGAAGCAGGTGATTGCTGAGTGGAGGGATCTTCTGGTATTGAGACGCCCTATGGGCAGGGCCGCAGTAGTCAGGCCAACCAGCCCCACCCTTGTGCCCAGAGGACGAAGGAGGCAGGACCCACTCACCTGCAGGGAACATCTCTGTACAGCTCGTGGCCCAGGTCATAGTTGATGATGCGGCAGAGATGAATGGGGCAAGGGTCACTGTCCTGGGCCGGAGTCCTTGTCCAGACCCCAGTTTGTCTTGGGGAAATAGATATGAAGCTTTTTTCTGAGAATCCCAGAATCCTCCATTGGAAGAACCCCTAGGGCAGCGGTTCTCAACCTGTGGGTCGCGACCCCTTTGGGGGTCGGACGACCTTTTCACAAGGGTCGCCTAAGACCATCGGAAAATGCAGATATTTACATCACGATGCATAACAGTAGCAAAATTTCATGGTTGGGTGTCACCACCACAAGGGTCGCGGCCTTAGGAAGGTTGAGAACCACTGCCCTAGGGACTTGTCCAAGTTCACTTTGAGAGATTGTAGCAAACCAGCTTTCCCCTGGCTGGTCTCTGGAAGGTGGACCTTCCAGCTGGCAGGAGGGGGACCATCGCCCGCAGGCTTCTGGCCACCTGAGCCAGGCCCTCCCAATGGCCCCGGCACTGCTGACAGTCTGGAGCCCTTCTGGTGAGGGGTGAAAGGAAAAAGTTCAGTCAGGGCCACAGCCATGGAGGGGTGTACAAGCCTTTAATCCTTGAGGATAAAGACAACCCTGAAGTCAAGGGCTGCGGGGCAGGGTGCTGTGCTAATGGCACCGCACAGCGTAAAGGACAGATACAGTTCTCCGTCCAAATTCTCAGCGCCAGGCTTGGTTAGAAAACCGGGGGATTTTTGCAGCTTGCAACTAACTACAAGGCCAATGAGAGAGCAAACCAGACGTAAAGCTTGACCAGTGGCTATAAAATGACACCATCAGGGAGCTTCACACCCTGGCTAGGTCTCTAACCAGGAAAGAGTGGAGAACAGAGGCCATCCAAATGGGGCTCCGTGGGAAGGTGTGGAGGACTTAGTTACTCGCTACCTCACAGAGCCCCCTCCCTCCCTTGCTGGCCAAAGTGACTCCTCTTGGTCATCCTGGAGGTCCTGGTGGCAGAAACTCACCAGCTCTCTGTCAAACCCACATCCCTTCCCTCCTGGGCACACATCTAGCAAGAGTTTCCCAGCCTCCCTTGTAGTTAGAGTGCTGCATGGCTGAGGGGTGGCCAATGGCTATGGGCACCTCCCGGGCCCATAGCATCCTCTGAGTGGGTGTCCACCCTCCCGCCTCCCCGGCTGACCACCTGGATGCGAATGCCCTGGCTAAGCTGGAAGCCAGGTGCTGCAGTGGCAGGCCCTTGCTCGGCCTGGGCTCCCCTGTCCCCCATTGCTCATGGGTGACCATGGCCAGCGGCTAGCATTCCCCTTGTGTGCCCTACCCCACCACCCTCCATTCTCTCCAGACTGAAACAACAGGTCAGATCCCTGCAGGCCCCAGGACGCCAGTGACTTCCAATCTGGGATGAGGATTGAATCGCCAAAAAACTGTCAGATGTTGCTAATTGATAACTGGCAAATTGACCCAAGAATGGATTCTGGGGAAGGAAGAAAATGACGTTAGTGGGGTTGACTGTATTGGTATTTAGGATTCTACAGAGCTGGCTTGAGTTGCTGAGATGGTTCTGTTGTTTGCTTGAAACAGACTCAATTGTGATCAAAGAATTTTAGCTTATAGGTGATTATAAGAAGAATGAGAATAGCTAAGACTTATGGAGCATTTACTATATATATATATACATATAAAATTGATTTTTTTAGAGAGTAAGGGAGAGGGATAGAGAGCCAGAAACATAGATGAGAGGGAAACATGGATCAGCTGCCTCCTGCACGCCTACCGCTGGGGATGTGCCCACAACCAAGGCACGCACCCCTGACCGGAATCAAACCCTGGACCTTTCAGTCCGCAGGCCGATGCTCTATCCACTGAGCCAAACCGGTCTTGGCTTAAGTACTGTTCTTATTTAAAATATATTTAGTTAACAAGTGAAGTTTTGATGGCTAACATTCATCAGTGTTGTCTCACCAGGCACGGTTCCAAACCCTTTAATATACTAACTCATTTTCTTACCCTCATTGTACAGAACATGAGGCAGAGAGATGTTTTAGGGTGACCAACTGCCTTGGTTTGCTTGGGATGGAGGTGTTTCCCAGCATGTGGGACTTTGACTGCTCAAACTGGGACAGTTCCAGGCAAATTGAGACAACTGGTCCCCCTTGGTGTTAAGTAACTGGCAGCAAACATGAAGTGGCAGAGCGTGGCCTCATATTTAGGTGGTTTGACTTAAGACTCAAGCTCTTTGCCTCTCTCTGCCAGGTGTTTTCTGAGCCAGAGCCTGTGTTTGAAGCAGCTGAGGTCTTGTTAAAGCCCAGATAACCCTCCTCGCTGTCAGAGTTTCCCCGGGACAAAGCTAGATTTGGGGGAGCTGAGAATTTGCTTTTCTCGCGTGTTCCCAGGTGATGCCAATGCTACTGGTCAGCGGACAGACATGGAGAACCACGGCATTATGCTAACGTGCCCAAGGTTGCCACGGACTTTTCAGGTAGGACCAGCTGATGGCCACCTCCACTCACGAACCCTGAGATGGGCCCCAAAGCCGAGTCCTTTGCCGTGGCATTGCGGGACGTGGATGTGGCTCCGAAGGGCACTGGACTGCCATTGTCAGAGCCCCGACAGAGGTGGGGTTGCCACAAGGTGGCGCCAGTGTCACAGCTGCTGGAGTACATTCTGCATTCCTGCGCCTGCAGCAGTGACCCGAGTCCCCAGACGGGCTGTGCAGCAGAATCTGGGCCACTATTTCTGGCCACAGAGATGCCAAGCCTGGCTCTCTAACTCTCCCCGGGATTCCGTGACCAATCATTATCCCTTTTTGTTTTTAAACTGAGATGAAAGTTTTGTAACATGAAATCAATCAATATGGTGGCATTTAGTACATTCCCAATGCTCAGATTTATCTAAGTTCCACATTTACCTAAGTTCTACAACATTTTCATCATTCTAAAGTAAAATCTGTACGCATTAAACAGCTAATCCCATTCTCTGGAAGCTTTATTTCAGTGGGTTTTCCTGTTCTGATTTTGCCTGCCTGGGTTTTTGCACAATAGACCTCATTAGCCTATCTAATAAAGAGGGAATATGCTAATTACCTCATACCCTCACAGAAGATGGCAGCACCCACAGCCAGTAAGGAAGGAACATGCTAATTACTGCCACACCCTCAAAGATGGTGGTGCCCACAAGATGGCAGCACCCAGTCCTGTCAGTCCCGCCAGGGCAGCAGGTGTGGCACAGCTGGGCTCACCCCCAAGTGGGTCTGGCCGCTCCCCATGCCTGCCTCCAGGGTCCCCTAGTCCTCTCTGACCCCCAGCCACCCAGGGCGATTGAGGCGCAGGCAGTCCTCGGGTGGCTTGCCCTGCTGGCAGTGGCAGCAGCAGAGGTGTGATGGGGGCGTCACCTTCCCCTGATCACCAGGTCTGAGGGCTCCCAGTCTGTGAGAGGGGGTAGGCTGGGCTGAGGGATGCCCCCTCCAGTGCATGAATTTTCATGCTCCGGGCCTCTAGTCCCATGTAAATGGAATAATGCAAGATGTGGCCTGTTGTGATTAGCTTCTTTCTCTTAAAACATGTGTTTAAGGTTCATCCACCTGGGGTATGTGTCAGTGCTTAATTCCTTTTCATGGCTGAATAGTACTTCATTATATGTATATGTGTATACACCACAATTTCCTTTAAATATGTTTTTATTCATTTTTTAAAAAGAGAGGAAGGGAGTGGGGTAGAGAGAAAAATTGGCTGCCTCTCACACGCCCCCCACTACAACTCAGGCATGTGCCCTGACTGGAACTGGCGACCTCTTGGTTCATGAGTTGATGCTCCACCACAGAGCCACACTAGCTGGGCCACAATTTTCTTATGTATCCATCATCCATTGGTGGACATTTGGGACATTTCTACCTTTTGGTTATTGTGAGCAGTGCTGCTATGAACTTTGTGTGTAGGGATGTCCTTGTTTTCAGTCCTCTGTGTACATACCTGTGACTGGATTGCTGGGTCATATGGTAGTTGCGTTTAACTTTTGAGGAATTGCTGCACTATTTTCACAGGGGCTGCAGCATATTACAGTCCCACCAGCGGTGCATGAGGCTTCCAGTTGGTCCACGTCTTCATTAACCCTGTGGTTGCCTGTTTCTTTGGAAACATCCACCCTAATGGGTGTGCAGTGGTACCTCCTTGTGGTTTTGGTTTGGATTTCCTAATGGCTCGTGATGTTGAACATCTTCGTCTATCACTTTGGAGAACTACCTATGCAAGTCCTGTACCCATTTCTAAATCACTGCTCTTAGGAGAAATTATTTTTCTGCCGTGATGAGCCAGAGCTGTTTCTACTGGTTGCAGCTAAGAACTGTGACGGATACACTTCTCCCCATCCATGGTCCCAGGCCACACTTTTACCTCCAACCAGCAAAGCAACTCGGCGTGGGCACACGGCAGTGTGCACGTGGGCCGTGGCACAGTCTGGACCCAAGCCACAGTGCCTGCCTGGGTCTTTGCACCACTGCCGAGGGAGGAGGGGGACAGGGCCACAAGACACCCCAGTGTAGACAATCACAAAGGAAAATTAAACATGTGGTGCTGCAAAGAGAATAAAGGGAGAGGGTGTGATCGACACACAAACCACAGAGACCGTGATGAGAGGAGCTGGAGCAGGGCATTGGGGTCACGCATGAGCCTTCTAAATCTACGCGTCACTCGGGGACTAAGAGCCTGAAAACACCACTCGGGTGAGCAGGGAAGGGGCTGGGCTGGGCAGGAGGCAGCGGCAGTGGAGCCTCGGGCTCTCTGGTCTCCCAAGGTCTTCCTGGCTCAACTGAATCCCCATCCAAAGGAGCATTCACACGTTTGGCTGTGTCATAACTTAGTTTAATCTCTGGGGGGTGCATCCTGGGCAGTGAGGAATCTCCGTCTGCCCCAGAGGGTCCAGCCCAGACGGAGAAGCCCGGTCTCATCGACCCCTCTCCTTGGCTCCGGTTTCAGCACCTAATTAAGGCCCATCCCCCCAATCAAAAGCGGGCTAAAGGCCTCCCCTCCCCCTATGCCAGGTTCCTGTTGGCCCTGCCTCACTTCCTGCAAGGTCTGAGGCCTCTTTGGGTGTTGGGCTTGAGGTCCTGGGCTGGCCCCGGTTCCAGACTGGACTGATGGGCAGGCAGGCAGGCAGATAGGGCTGGTGCGCCTCCAGGCAGTGGCGGGAGAGAGGTCTGGCAAGCGTCTCAGGGCCCTAGGTCCCACCGGGAAATGTGCTCCTGAGCTGGCAAGGAAGCAGAACAGAGCCAGGGTCCCTGGCTGCCCAGGACACCCTGGGATGGGGACCCACTGCACCCGGTCCAGAAGCACCCAGGGCCGTGGTCCCCTGTGTAGTTCAAGACCCCTCCAGCAGGTGCTGCTGGGAGCAGATTCTGGGCTTGGCTTCACCTCTGCCCCCCACCACTGGGCTCTAGAGAATCAGGTAACATTGAGGAACCCGACAAATCCCCAAACAGCAGCGTCAGTGACAGGAGGAAGGGACTTTGGAGAAACTCCCGCCAGGTCCTGCCGCGTGTGGATGTGCTGTGTGAAGCTGGGCCTCTCCCCTCTGGGCCTCTCCACTGGACGTCTTGCGCAGGGCGTTCTCCCAGGCCCTGTGAGCTCAGACGCTCTCTTGGCCTGTGATCTGTGTGCCCAGGAGCCTGGATGGGGCCAGCAGCCTCCCCAGGGGACAGGCACCACGTAGAGGGGAGTCTCTTGTGGCCCTGTCCCCTCCGCCCCCTGCAGTGGTGCAAAGACCCAGCCTTACCAAACTGGCAGATGTAGCGGTTTCGGGTTTTGCAGCGTTGGTCGTTCCAGTTGAAGGCAGCCGAGGCCTGCAGCTCCACGCAGTTGCCAAACCTGCTGGGCCACGATGTCCGTGCTCAGGTGGGGTGACGTTAGGCGTCTGGGAGTTTCAGATCCTCCTCCCCAGCAGGCCACCTGCATCTCAGAGGCCTCAAGGCCTCTAGCCTGTATGTGGGGCTTCTGGGAGCCAGACCCACCCCAGCTCCCATCCCCGCCCCAGACCACTGCCGGCCCGCTTCTCAGGGAAGCCGGGAGGTCCTGGCACACCGCCTGCAGGGCAGCAACTCCACCTGCCCACTGCGGGCACTCAGCCCCACAGCCAGCGGGGTGGGGAGCGGACCCGGAACAGGCATGCCCGCCTCCTCCCGGAGGGAGCGTGTGCTGGGAGCCCACCAGGCTGCCTTCCTCTAGGTCAGCGGTTCTCAACCTGGGGGTCGCGACCCCTTTGGTGGTCGAACGGCCCTTTCACAGGGGTCGCCTAAGACCATCGGAAAACACAGAGATTTACATTACGATTCATAACAGTAGCAAAATTACAGTTATGAAGTAGCAATGAAAATAATTTTATGATTGGGGGTGACCACAATGAAGAATTGTATTAAAGGGTCGCGGCATTAGAAAGGTTGAGAACCACTGCTGTAGGTGATGGGTCAGGGGCATAGGCCTGGCTGCCATCAAGGAGGGGGTGGGGGCTGGGTGAGATAGTTGGAGCCCTGGGTGGCCTCCACCCCTGTCACCCCCGCCCTGGGCGTCCCTAGGCTCTGAAGACCGGGGCAGGGCCACATAACCAGAAGGCCCTCTCTACAGGCTGCTGGTGGGTGGATGTTGTGTGAAGGGATGCAGGTGGGTGGGTGGCTACCGAATCCGGGAATCCGTGTATTGATACAGACACAGAACGGGGGTGGGGGAATGGACAGCAGATGGAGGGGACCATGGGGGATGGATGGATGGATAAAGCCTCGTTGGGTTCCCTGGAACAGTGCCTCCTCTCAGCACCATGCCCACACCCGGCTGTGCCCTGAGCTCCTGGACACCCGCTGGAAGCCGATTCTGGGCGTGGCTTCACCTCTGACCCCCACCACTGGGCTCTAGAGATCAGGTAACATGGATCAGGGGCAGCTCAGACCTTCAGAGGGCTCGGCCAGGCAGCAGGCTGGTGGGGGTTCTTCAGTGGCATCTCAAGGCTTAGTGAGCAGGCCCAGGGGAGAAGGTGAGCCCAGCGGAGTGAGAGCACCCCAGACTCACCCCTGGTTGTCAGGCTGCCCAAAGGCAAAGCTGGTGAAGGACTGGTGCTCCCCAGTGGTCCAGCGGAAGGCGTCCTTCGCGGTCTTGTAGGTGAGCCCTGGGCCAGGCAGTGCAGGTTGGCCCCACGACCCAAGGAAGGAGGCGGGAGCCTAAGCCCACAGCCTCACGCCTGCCTGGTCCCAGCCCTTCACCCCTTCCCGCTCTCGTTCCCCTGGGAGTTCTCACGGCAGCTCTCTCCCCAGGGCAGGGAGAGCCAGCCTGACCGCCGGCCCCATTGGGCTCCAAGCCTTCACCCCAGCCTGCCTGTCTGCTGGTGGGTGCTCTGGTTTCCACGGCCCAGATTCCTGGGGGCCACCCAGCCCCCACGCTTACCGATCCAGAAGTTCCTGGTCTCAAAGTCGCTGTCAGGCACCTCATTGGTAGTCTCCAGGCGGCCCAGGTAGAAGGCGAGGATGTCCTGGACTTTCTGGCTCTCGATCTGGGCGAGGACCCCGCCCTTTCCCTGTAACCCCCATTCTGGGTCATGCCAGCAGGGACCCAGAGCTCAGCAGCCCTTGCAGCCACCCACCACGGCCATGAGTGACACATATGTGTCCTGGCTGTGCTGTCATCTCCCCCACCCCATAGCCTCCTGCTTCTTAGAGGAGGGGTGCCCCTCTCTCTCCCCTGCCTGCACCGGGGCCCAGCCTGGCAGGCTCCTGCCACTGGGGGGGATTTGGGTTCACTTGCTCAGTGCCTTAAACACATTTGAGTCGGCTGCCATCATTAATAATTCTAGAGATGCCATTGAAAGTCTGGATTTCTGGTTCTGAAACAGCCCCAGTTCTGGCCTCCCCGACTCGTATCCCTGCCGGCAGCCAGCAGCGGGAGCTGAGTCAGGACAGCTCCTTAGATGGGGGCTGAGTGGGCCTCGTTCCTGGCCCCTCAGCTCATTACGTGACCTCTCGGTTTCCCTGGGCCTCTGAGTGGACCCCTGCTTTATGCTAATGATGAGAAGATGTCGAAGGAACCATCTCTCAGTCCAGGGTCCCTCCTTAGTCCTTGAGACCCTAGAGGGGAGGGGCTTCCTGGGAAGACAGGGCTCAGCTGTCACCTGGCATTTCGTCTTGGCTCCGTAGTAGGTGTCTGCCTCCGAAGACACCATGAAGCAGTCTCCGTCGATCTGCAGGTCACAGGTGTGGAAGGGAAAGTGCACCTTGGCTGGGGAGAGGGAGTGTGAGTTTGCGTGTAAGCAACTCATGTCAAAATCGTCACCCCTCCCACCCTGCCAGGGAGCTGAGCTTAAGGTACCACCCACTGGAAAGTGGGTGGGGTCAGTGGTATGCTGGTGAATGTATAATAGCTAGCTCTCTGCCTCAAAATCAATCAATCAATCAATCAATCTATGATTTGAAGCATTTGCCAATTCCCATGGTGTAAATACCCATACCATGGCCCATTTCAAGCTACCAGTATCACTGACCATGGGCCTGGGAAGAAATGTATACATTAGGCAATTATGAGGTGGCCGGACCAGATCCAGCACCCGATCGAGGGGATCCTGGGAGGGCCCGGCTTGTTGGGGGCCTTGGGTCAGAACTCACTGGCACATTGGGCTCCCCCATAGCCGACGTCACAGACACAGGAGCACTCCTCTTCCCGGAACTGGCCATGCACACACTGCGTGCTGCACCGCACTGCAGGACGGGGCAGAGGGGACTGCGCTCAGCCACAACCCTGGACCTCATGCCGCCCCTCCCTGGCCAGGCTGCGGACATGCAGGGACCGGCCAACCACAGAGAGATCCCCTCTCAGGGACTCAGGGACGGAAGCCATAGGACTCCCACCTGCTGCCACTGTGGCATCTTTGATTTGATCTTGTAGAGAGAAGCAAATTGGGGTTAGGGAGGTGACCTGGCCATGGTCACAGAGCTGGGGAGGGGAGACAATGGGAGAGGAATCCACTTTGAATCCTAAGTCTGTCTTCCACCACCTCAGGATGTATGAGTCACATTAAGGGCTAGGGCTAAGGCTAGGGTTAGAGCTAGGGACAAGGCAAGGTTTAGGGCTATGGGTAGGTGTAGGGTTAGGGTAAGGGTTAAGGTTAAGGTTATGGCTATGACTAGGGTTAGGGCTAGCCTGATTCTGTTTTGAACCTCCTACACAGCTCAGGGTCTTGCAGACAGTCGGGGCTCAGTGGATGCTTGTTGAATGACTATATGCAGTGCTCAGATCAGCAAGCACCCCCTAGCACACTTGATATTCCCTCAAAACTCCTTCTCGGAGTGCAACACAGGCCCTAGACACATCACACAGCGTTTGAGTGCACACATGCGCCCACATGCATTGGGCTCAGCCCTTCCTCACCCCCGGGGGCTGCCTGCGTGGGTGCCAGGCCTAGACTCCCCTCGCTGGGCCCCTCGGGCCGTGGTGGTCTGCAATTCCAGGGCTCCTCACCTTGGCAGAATCTGCCGGTGTAGCCAGGGGGGCAGCGGCAGTGGCAGGTGCTGACGTTGAGCTTTCCGTCATTCCGGCAGCTCATGCGACAAGGGTTCCTGGGGACCTCTGGTCAGATAAGGAGGGGCCTCTGAAAGGGGCTTCCCCCAGGCAGGTGCCTTGTGGGTGCTGGGCTCAGGCTTCTGGGAATAGCCCCTCCAGATGCTGCCACTTCCTCTGATCACCCATCAAGCTCTCAGATACCCGTTCCCACAGGAGGAAGCAGGTAAGGGGGCACTTACCACAGAGCCCCCCTGCATGGTCCCAGGCTTTGAAGCAGCCTGAGACACTGGCTGTGCAGAGCGAACACCAGGTGCCCTTCTGATAGGGGACGATTGTCTGCCCGTTGACCTCCCAATTGCCTCTGTGAGAGCAAGCACCAGAGAGGGCTGGAAGGACCTGGCCGTCGGCCTGCCCCATCCGCCCCTCAGCTCAGCCAGGGAGTCAGGGAGCTGGGTGAGACTGGGAGATCTCCTAGAAAAGAAGAGAGGACCTCCCAACGAGTACTGGGAAATCTCCTGCAAGCCAGAGACTGCTTCCTGGCCAGGATCGTGGGCGCTGCCACCTCTGCACCCAGTCCCTTTCCCCGACTTCCCTCTCTCCCACAGAGTAGAGATCGAGAGGTAAAGGCCTTTGGGTGAGTGGGTAGACGCCTCTCCCAGGGTGAAAGCGTCCTCAACCCCACCAGCCAGCCCAGAAATGGGGGAGCTTACCCAGGAAAGTAGGCACAGACAAAGGCTTCCATCCTGGCCTGGTCCCCAGAGCAGGGGTGATGCCCACAGCCCAGCTGGCTCGAGGTGGCCCACACGAGCTGCGGGAAACACAGTGGCTCAGAAGTCCTATTGGGCCACCCCCAGACTGCAGCCCAGGTGATGCTCGCCTGGGAAGGTGAACATAGCTCTGGCCCCAAACGAGGCAGGCGGCAGCTCCCTCACCTCCCTGGGGGCCTCAAGAGTAGCAGCTATGCCGAAACCGGTTTGGCTCAGTGGATAGAGTGTCAGCCTGGGGACTGAAGGGTCCCGGGTTCAATTCCAGTCAAGGGCACGTATGTTGGTTGCGGGCATATCCCCAGTAGGGAGTGTGCAGGAGGCAGCTGATGGATGTGTCTCTCTCATCGATGTTTCTAACTGTCTCTCTCTCCCCTCTTCTCTGTAAAAAATTAATTAAAAATATTTTTTAAAAAAGAGTAGCAGCTATGATATGCAGGGCTATAAGGATGGGTGGGAATAGTGTAGGAAGGCTGTCTGGGTGTTCAGGGGAGTGGAGGGTGAGGGCAGGCAGATACCTGAAAGGAGGGGAGATTGTGGATGGGTGGAGGAGAGATGCTACAGAAAGACTTGGATGTGAAAACCTTGTGGCAGATTGCAAAAACGGCCGCACTTCTCGGTCCAGCTCCCTTTTAAATGTGGCTTTGCAGTTCTTTGTGTCAAGAGAAGTACACTCTTTCCCACACCCTGAGTCTGGCTGGCCCTGTGGCTTGCATCAGCCAGTTTTAAACCTAGGCCTCAGGAGACCCTGCAATTTCTACTCTCATAACACCATGCTCAAGCCACCTCATGAACAAGCCTCCTGGAGGCTGAAAGATCTCCTAGAGTGGAGATGAGCCGGCTAGAGCCACTCTAGACAGCCAGCTTCTGCCAACCCCGCAGCTGATTGAGTTGCATGAGTGGGTCCAGCCAAGACCAGAAGAACCTCCCAGCTGATCCGAACCCAAATGGGCCACCTGCAGAATTGTAACGTGCTACATTGTGGGGGAGTGTGTGTGCATCAAAAGCTAATGGATGCAGGTTGCTAACAGTATTCAAAACTTAGATTTAAAGTTTTAGAATCAGTGACAATGTGGAAATAGAACAAATGGTCAAAACACAGGAAGAGCTGAGCAAATTGATAGCCATTAAAAATGACAGGTGTGGCCCTAGCTGGTTTGGCTCAGTGGAGAGAGCATTGGCCTGTGGTTCAATTCCAGTCAAGAGCACATGCCTTGGTTGCAGGCTCATCCCCGGCCAGGGCCCTGATCAGGGCTCATGCAGGAGGCAACCAATCTATGTGTTCCTCTCACATCGGTGTTTCTCTCTATCTTTCCCTCTCTCTCCCACTCTCCCTGAGAATCAATGAAAGAATATCCTTGAGTGAGGATTAACAAACAAAAGACAGGGAGAGATGAACATGTGGTCATACATAGGTGTCTAACAATGAAAGAATATGCATTTTAAAATATATCTATATTTAAAGAGGAAGGGAGAGGGAGAGAGAGAAACACTGATGTGTTTCTGGGAAAATTGGTCAAGAGTAAAAGAGAGAAGGCACAAATGTGGGACTTTTAAAAGGACATTAGCTACACAGTGAACACTTTAAAATCTCTGTTCAATTCTAATTTTAAAAATCTGTTAAATAATGAACAACTATGAAGTATTTGT
This sequence comes from Lasiurus cinereus, assembly GCA_011751065.1. Classification (NCBI taxonomy): domain Eukaryota; kingdom Metazoa; phylum Chordata; class Mammalia; order Chiroptera; family Vespertilionidae; genus Lasiurus; species Lasiurus cinereus. Next base: position 16,240,804 of record JAAGEH010000452.1, read on the forward strand.
TTTCTCACTGTCGCCATCTAACTGCCATTCTGTAGTACAGATTCAAGGAATTTATATTACCTTTAGAATTGGATGTTAATGAAAAGCAAACCACAAACTCAGTTTTTTTTCTATTACCAATACATTTTTTAGAATCTGACAGGTGTGGCCCTAGCTGGTTTGGCTCAGTGGAGAGAGCATTGGCATGTGCCCTTTACTGGAATCAAGGCACTCTTCAGTCTGCAGGTTGACACTCTCTCCACTGAGCCAAACCAGCTAAGGCTTATGACCACTTCTAAAAGTTGAATGAGTAGTTAAAAATCCATGTATATACGCAAATACATACACAAAACAAACAACCAAAAACGAGAACAAGGCCCAAATTGTTTTACAGGAGCGTTATAGCAGATACTAGAGGCCCAGTGCATGACATTTGTGCACTGGGGGGTGGTCTGTCAGCCTAGCCTGTGCTCTTTCGCAATCAGGGGATATCCAACTGAGGGCTTAGGGAGAGAAACATCAATGATGAGAGAGAATCTCATCCCACCATTGCTGCTGCAATTGCCAGCCTTGAGGCGGCTTCTGGCTGAGCAAAGATCCCCCTATGGGAGCGCACTGACCACCAGGAGGCAGCTCTTGTGTTAAGCGTCTGCCCCCTGGTAGCCAGTGCACATCATAGCAACTGGTCGTTCTGCTGTTAGGTGATTTGCATATCACCCTTTTATTATATAGGATTATAGAAATTACTTCAGGAAATGAAAAATGAGGCTAAGCTTCCAGCTCATTTTATGAGGTCAGTATAACATTGCCATAATCCAGCTAAGGGCAGTAGAAGGAAAAAATCAGAAGACAATTTCGCTATCAAATAATATTTTGCAAACCAAATCCAGCAATGAGTTAAAAACAAAACAACACCATACACACACACACACACACACACACACACACACACTTATTTCACATCACATAACATGCAAAGTAGGCAGATACTCAAAGTATTTAACAAACAGGAGACATGAGTACTTGCCAATGGAAACAGATGCTGGGCTAGAGCAGGATTCTGTATCTCCCCTACTATGCCTGGCATTCATCCTTCTGGATCACAGGAGAGATCCCAAGGATCCCAGGGAAGGGGCTAGACCAGGTGCATTCTGGGAATTTGAGGTAGTGACTATTTATTAATACATAAGTGTTTTAGCATTTGAATTACTGTTATAACAGACTAGAGGCTCAATGCATGAAATTCATGCACAGGGGAGGGGTCCCTCAGCCTGGCCTGCACCCTCTCCAATCTAAGACCCCTTGGGGATATCCAACTCACAATCTAGGGCCACTGGCTCCTAACCGCTCACCTGCCTGCCTGCCTGGTTACCCCTAACCGCCTCTGCCTGCCTGTCTCATTGCCCCTGACTGCCCTCCCCTGCCGGCCTGATTGCCCTTAGCCTCTGCCTCAGCCCCCACCACCATGGCTTTGTCTGGAACAAGGACTGGATGACTGGAAGATATCCCGTCAACTCAGTCTAATTAGCATATTACCCTTTTAATAATATGTATGGCACACAGATAAATGACAGCCTTGCAAGTAGGAAGACAGGGAAGAATTCACATTAAAAATATTTATTAATGTTAGTATTGTGATTATGTTTTTAAAAATCATCTGTTAGAGATATATACTTATAGATAAAATTATATGATGCATGAAATTTGCATAAAAATAATATGGGAGGAAAGGGAATTGGGTAAGTTTATAGACGAAAGAAGATGGGCCATGAAACCACGAGGTGATCATTGTTGAAGCTGGGTGACAGGTACGTGGGGTTCATTATATCATCTGACCATCTTGTATGTTTGAAATTTTCTGTAATAAAACTTTTAATCCTCACCCGAGGATATCTTTTTACTGATTTTGAGAGGGACAGGAAGGGAGAGAGAGAGAATCATCCATCAGTTGCCTCCTGTTCACATCCCAACCAGGAGTCAAACCCACAACCTACGTATGTGCCCTGAAAAAAGTAAAAGTGCCCGGCTGGTGTGGCTCAGTGGTTGAGTATCAACTATGAACCAGGAGGTCACAGTTCGATTCCCAGTCAGGGCACATGCCTGGGTGGCGGGTTGATCCACAATGTGGGGCGTTCAGGAGATAGCCGATCAATGATTCTCTCTCATTGATTTTTCTATCTTTCTCTCCCTCTACCTTTCTCTCTGAAATCAATAAAAATACTTTTTTTAAAAGAATTTGGAGGAAAAGCAACCACTGATTTTAAGACAAACTCTAGCCCTTCTGAGCCAGTACCCTGGCCTCACCTGAGTGTAGTGGGTGCAGGTGGCATTGAGGGCACACTCCGCCGCCTCATGGCTGTACCGCCGACCTTCTGCAAACCACAGGCCCACCACGTGGACGAAGGATGCCATGCCCACAGGCAGCAGCTGCACATTCCAGCCCACCTGTGAAGTGGGCCCCTGAGTGGGCACCCAGTTGGAGTCTGGGGCGCCACAGAGGGCTGCCCTGGCCTGAGCCTGTCGGGCTAGGCTCTCGCTCCAGTCCTGGGGGCAGTACAAACAGAAACATCAGCAGGGGGCCCTTCCTTGCCATCCCAACCCTCCCCACCCCCCCCGCACGCGCACACATTGCCGGGGTTGCTAGTTGCAGAGAGCACTGGGCCAGGTATCCTGCTTGGCTGCCTGACCACTCGGAGCGGGTTTTACCCAGTTCACCGGGCGGGGGAGGTCCGATAGGACTGGCACAGAGCTCTCCAAGGTGTGCTGGGAAAGATGCTGGCTGGACCCCCAGCCCAGAGCCTGCTCCATCCAGGACTGGGAGCCTCCCTCCTCCTGACTCCTGTGGGCACCCTTAGGCCCTGATCGTGGCACTGCCATCCTGGGGGGACAGGTGCCCCGGAGCAGAGGGAGTAATGTCGCCCCGGCGACGGGACGGGTTTCTGCAGTAATCCTTTCCACCTGGGAATGTGAGCGCTGGCGCTGCCCAAGCCTTTCCCGCCGGCTCTGGGTGGGCCATCAGGCACACCTGGCCCTGGCCATGCTCAGCTGCTCCCACTCGGCTTCCCTCCGGCGGTGCCAAAAGCTGCAGCAGCCATGCTCTGTGCCCTGTCCCCTCTCCTGGGCCTTGGCCTGCAGGCACCCACAGGGACAGGGGCCAGCGAGGGCATTGGAGATATCCTGGCTCCAGGGCTTTCTGGAACAGTTGTAATCTGCTCTTCCTACCCAGGCACCAGCTGACCTCCCTGCACCCCCACTCTGCAGCACCCGCTCCTCTGAAACAAGGCCCCTTTGAAACCTCGTCGCAATGCCCTGATCCACCTAGACACCTCATCACAGCTATGTGACCTCCAGCAGTCCCCTAATCTGCATAAGACTCAACATCCTCATCTGTAAAATGGGAACACTAAGGGACCTATAGACTGAGATTGTCCTGAGGATTAAATGGATGCAGGGCCCAGCCAGGATGGCTCAGTGGTTGAGCGTTGACCTATGAACCAGGAGGTCAGGGTTTGTTTCCCAGTCAGGGCACATGCCCAGTTTGTGGGCTTGATTCACAATAGGGGGTGTGTAGGAGGCAGCTGATCCATGATTCTCTCTCATCCTGGATGTTTCTTTCCTTTTTTTTTTTTTTAAATGTATTTTATTGATTTTTTTTACAAAGAGGAAGGGAGAGGGATAGCGAGTTAGAAACATCGATGAGAGAGAAACATGGATCAGCTGCCTCCTTCACACCTCCTACCGGGGATGTTCCCGCAACCAAGGCACTCATCCTGGATGTTTCTATCTCTCTCTTCCTCTTTGAAATCAATAAAAACATATTTTAAAAAATAAAGTAAAATAAATAGATGCAGGGAGGAGAGTGCATTGCTGAGGGCCTGACTCCCAGCAGGCCATGCGCAGGGGGCCATAGTGCCTTTACTGCCGATGGGGGCTAGAGCGGGGAGCAACAGGGCCCATTGGGGCCCCTCAGCAGTCCTGAGCCACCCCAAGGGCCTCAACCCCACCCCCCGGGAAAAAGCTGTAGAAGCCCACAGGGGTGCCCAGGACTAAGCCATACGTGAGAGGGAGGCTGCGTGGGGATTTCTTTTTGCACCTTTGATGAAACGCTGCTTTGTAAGAGTGTGGCAAAGAGGGCATGGAAGTGTAGAAACAGCTGATGGGGGGTTGCCCTCACACCAGAGTGTGGGGAGGGGCGTGGGTGCCAGGACCTGGGCCTGAAGCTGGGGCAGAGCGGCTGCAGTGCAGAGACAGGGGGAGAAGTGACCCCTCCCATCTCCCTGTCCCACCCCCACCTCCTGGGAAACTGACCCAGGAGCTCTCAAGGTCACCCGTGCTCAGCCAGCGGAGGAGGAGGGGTTTGTGGGAGGCAGTCAGGGGGAACCCTGCCGGCTCCCACCCAGCCCCTCCTTCGCTCCCAGGCCTGCTAGCAAGGGCTGGGCTAGCTGAGGTCCCACACTGCGGGGGCAGAGTTTCTGGGCCCCAGGATGACCCCTCCAATTCCAGAGCCCCAGTCAGGGCTGACCGCAGTCCCAGCGAATGAGCAGGGAACGTGGAGGGGCCCCTTTATCCAGACAAACCCCCGAGGAAGCAAGCCCTGGGTCCCAGCCCCGCACAAGCCCCTCCCTCCCCAGAGCAGGGGGCTTCTCCCTCCATCCTGCTGGGACTCCTTTGTGAAGCTCCTTCCTTGCCTCCTGGTCTCCAGGACAACGGGATGGGATGTGAGGCAAGGCCACAGGACTGGCCTTCTGGGAAGCAGGAAGCTGTGGAGCCCCCAACAGCCAGGCCCGTCCCCGCTGCGGGCCAGGTGACGGGCTGCCCCTTCTGCCCTGCTCAGGTGGAAGGTGCCCGGTGCCAGAGAGCCTCCTGAGCCCTCTTCAGGACTGCCCCTCAGCCGCCCCCTCGTGAGCTGGGCCGTGAGCTGGGCCGGGCACTCACCAGTCTCTGCATGTTGGCCGCAGGGGGGTGCACCCGGCTGCGCAGGCGGTTGTGCAGGGAGAGGAGCAGGAAACCCTCCTTCCTGCTCAGGGCTGGGAGGGGAGACAAGGTCAGGGCCACCTGAGTGGCAGGGCCGTGCCCTGGCTGAGGGGCTGGGGTCACCACGTCAAGAGGAGAATGCAATCCTGCCCTCAGGAAACAAGACCTGAGGCCGGACAGGAGGACGGTGTGTGTGTGTGGGAGGACCCTGAGCAGAGAGATGGGGGACTGAGAGGTGGAAAAGCGTTGGGGGTGGGAGGGACAGGTGTAAAGGAGCTTGGCTGAGAGCGGGGCGTGGAAGCCACTGAGATAGAGGCAATAGGGGCTGGGGAGTGGGGGTGGGGAGGACGCCGGCCCTGGGGTCGCAGAAGCCCCCTGGCTCGGGCTCCTCTTGGCCACTGAGGTTCTCCTCCTCCGGCCCCAACTGCCAACTCAAGGCTGTATTCCTGCTTGACCCCCACGCCTGGGCCCGCTCCCCTTCCTTCCTCCTCCTCCCCGGCCAGCCTGCCCCATTCATCTCGGCCCCGGGATCTGCCGAGGGCTGCTCTGTAGACCACGTCAGCACGCCCAGGGCTCAGGCCCCGAACTAGCTTCTAGAAGCCCCCCAGGGTCTCTGTGCTACATCACAGCTCCTCCATCTTGCCTCACCCAGGGCCCCTTACCTCCGGGCATTGGCGCCCGCTCCTCCCGCAGCTGGAGCGGCCGCACCTCGGCCCAGGCCACGCAGAGGAGAGCCAGGAGCATGGGCAGGAGGCCAGGCCCGTGGCCCCCCAGCCCCGAGGAGGGCTCCAGCCGGAGCATGGGTCTGGAGGGCGATCTGGGAGCAGCCCGGCTCCGCGGACCGGCGTCCGGCTCGCTTCCCAGGCCGGACGGAGCTATTCACAACCTCCAGGAGTCGGGCCGGGCTGGCGGACAAAAGGAGGAGGCTGGTGAGTAATCATTGTGTCCACACAAGCCTCCCGTCCAGGCTGGCATGAAAAGGACAGACAGCTGCAATCCCGGCCGCCCCCCAACAGCCGACCTACCAGCCAAGCGGTGTGCACTGACCCCGTGGCCCCTGCTAATCATTGCAGGGTCCTCAGAGCCCTCGGGAGCCCTTGCAGGCCTTGCTGATTGGCCTACAGACATTCCAGGGCTGCGGATTAGCAAGTGATGGTGGTGTCCCGACCGGACAGTGTCCTTCCTTCGTCAGTGGCTTCCACTCCCGGCCCCAAGCCCAGGCAAGAGGCTGGGGCCCCAGCCGTGTGCCCTGCGTGCGGGCAGGAACTGGGCAAGACCCCAGGGGAGTTCTTTTCTTTCTTGGGAAGCTAGTCCCCAACCCCCAGCCATGAATTAAACATGGGCAGGTGGTAACTGTACACCTGCCATCGGTGGGTGGGCACTGGGGCCGTAGGCTCCAGGGAAGTAGGCTGGGAGGAAAGGGTGCTGTAGGAGAATCTGTCTGGGCAGTGTGGGGGCTGGGGCCCCCTCATCCCTGAGGATCTCCCCCTTCCCCTTCCTCCCATGGTCTCCCATGTGACTACTGGCCAGAAACAGGCAAGGCAAGAGGCAGGAGAGCACGTGACACCCTTGGCTGACCTGAGTCCTAGACAAACAGCCGGTATAGGTAGGGGGCAGCAAATTGCCATGATGCTCGGGGTCTGGCCACGGCTACACAATCCGACAAGAGTATATTGAAGCGGGTCTGCGCCATGGCTCTCGTTCCTAAGAAAATAAAAGGCTGTCTGGCAGGCCACCGGCACATGTCCACATTCCCGGTAGCGTGGATTCAAAGGTTATTCAGCCGCGCAGAGGACAGCCTGGCAAGCCAACTACCTCTTCCCTCTGGAGCTTGTGTGACCCCTGACCTCTGGGGGGCTGGCACTCTGTGAGCCCGGAGTCAACTCCCTGGGAGCTTTGCTGAGATGCAAGTGGGCTTGGTTTTCCGGGGACACGGACGGGACTCGGATGTCCTTGTGGGTCCTGGGGAGCGGGGCCAGGCCAGGCACAAGGACCCCTAAGCCAGCCTGGGGTTGCAAGTCCCCCCCCCCCCCCGAATACCCAGGACCTCAGGAGCTTCTCCTCCCTCAAAGCACGACCAGACAACCTCCAACAAATCCCGTTTGGATCCCAGCAACGCTTAATAACAGTAACCTTTCCTGTAGAGCTGACAGTGTTATTCACATGCGTGAGTTCATTCAGTCATCACAACAACCCTGTGAGACGTGGTGCCCGTTCGTAGATGGGGAAGTGAGGCTCAGTGTGTCCAAGGGACTTGTCCAAGGTCACCCGGCCATCTCGGGGGGTGTGCCAGCTAACCAGGCTTTGTCTCCACATTCCCAGACGCTGGTGAAGATCTGATTTAATTCACACCTTGGCCCCATGAGTTCAGTTTCCCCAGCCCAGCTCTATGGTAACAAAGGACGCAATAGCTGCCTCCAGAGGACGCCACTTTAGAATTTCGGGCTTTGATGATCTATGTAGCTAGCTCTCTCCTAGCACAATGCAGGCACATGGGACAGGTGGCAGGAAAGTATATTGTGGGGCCTGGGGTGGAGCGACTTTTGAGGGGCCCTGGCTCTCTGCCAGAGGAAGTCAGGGTGAATCAAACAGCAGATCAGACATCTGAGGGCCTGGGTGCTAACCCCGACTCTGTATGACCCCCGGATTGTCACTTCCAACCCTGGGCCTCGTTGCCCAGGGGAGTGAAGCAGGGATGACAGACAGCCTCTGCTGGACTCCCCAGCCAGGGCACTGCACTGTAGTTTACGTGAGGTTTCCTCAGGGATCCAGACTTTTCACGGGACCCTGCTGTGTAGTTGGGATGGGTTTTGAGCATGGGTATCCCCCAACCTGCTCTTAAAAAATATATTGTTTAGCATTTTTGTTTATTTATTTTATTATTTTTAGAGTTTAGTGCATTAACTTATTTTTTATTTTTAAAATAGTTCTTTATTGTTGAAAGTATTACCTATGTCACCCTTTGCCCTCATCCCCCCATCGACCCCCTCCAGCCCCAGGCCTTCAGCATCCTGTTGTCTGTGCCCATGGGCCATGCATCTATCCATACAAGGTGTTCCTACCCAACCACCTTCATCCCCCCTCCCACTACCCCCCTCTCTCTGAGATTCCGCGCTCTGCTTCATGCTTCTGTATCTCCGGATCCACTCTGTTCATCAGTTTATTTTGTTACTTGATTCTACATATGAGTGAGATCATGTGATACTTGTCTTTCTCTGACTGGCTTATTTCACTTAGCATGGTACTCTTTAGGTCCCTCCATGCTGTCTCAAAGGGTAAGAAATCCTTCTTTTTTTACTGCTGCATGCTATTCCATGGAATAATTGTACCACGGCTTTTTGATCCTCTCACCTACTGATGGGCACTTGGATATCCCTTTTCTTGTAAGGCAAATTTCTCCAATAAGCAACTTCTATTTTTTTTTTTGTCAGAATGTCCTTCCTTTTTACAAAAGGCTGAAATTCTTACATATATATTTTATTATTTTCAAATTTATTTTAGAGGAAGAGACAGAAACAGACATCAGTTTGTTATTCCACTTATTTATGCATTTATTGATTGATTCATTCTTGTATGTGCCCTTGTGCCCTGACTGGAGATTAAACTTGAATCCTTGACATATCTGGACAATGCTCTGACAAACTTGAGCTACCTGGCCAGGGCAGCAACCTATGATTTCTATCAGCATGGATTTGCTTTATTCTGAATTTCATACAACACAGACTCAAAGAACAGGCACACTAGTAGGTCCCGACTCCTTTGCTTCATATCATGTTGGCGAGATTCTTGCATGCTGTTGCCTATATCAGTAGGTTGTTTTTGTTGTTCTTATTTGTTTTTCATTGCTGGTAGTATTTCATATTTTTCATTCTCCTAGTGATGGACATTTGTGCTGTTTTAAGCTTTCATTATCAATAAAGTTGCTATGAGTGTACACTTTAAAATTTTCTTTTTTAAAGAAAGAATTTTTAATTGACTTTTAGGGAGAAGGAGAGTGGGAGAGAGAGAAACTTGATTGTGAAAGTGATAAATCCATCAGCTGACTCTTGCACACTCCCTAGGAGGGACTGAGCCTGCAGCCCAGGCATGTGTACTGACTGGGAATGGAACTAGCGACCTTTTAGTGCAACCAACTTAGCCACACTAGCCGGGCTTCTTTTCTTTTAATAAACACCTAGAGCCGAGACCGGTTTGACTCAGTGGATAGAGCGTCGGCTTGCGGACTGAAAGGTCCCAGGTTCGATTCCGGATGGGGGCATGTACCTTGCTTGCGGGCACATCTCCACTGTGGGGCGTGCAGGAGGCGGCTGATCGATGTCTCTCTCTCATCGATGTTTCTGACTTTCTATCTCTCTCCCTTCCTCTCTGTAAAAAATCAATAAAATATATTTTTAAAAAAAGTTGTAAGAAAATGTCGACAAAATGAACAACGTAAGCACAAATTCCTAGAAAGATAAATTACCAAAAATTGACTCAAGAAGAAATGGAAAATCTGAACAGACATATCATGATAAAATAAATTGATTGATTAAAAGTCTTTCCACAAAGAAAAGCTTAGGTGTAAATCACTTCTCTGATGAATTCCATCAAATATCTAAGGAAGAAATAATGCCAACCACACAGACAACAGGTGAATTTCATGGCATGTAAACTACATGCCAGTGAAGCTGTTTTAAAAAAACAAACATAGGAAGCACTAACCAACTCATTTTAAGAGTCCAGCAGGACACGAGAGAAGAATTTAGGGTGAAGTACACTGATGTCTACAATGTACTTTGAAATGAAACAAAACCACCATAGAGTCATGAATGGTCATAGGAATTCATAGATGAATCAATTTGTGACCAAGGATGTTTAGTAAAATGATAAAATCCAGCATTGGGTGTTTGGGTGTTCAGCGTAAAAATTCAACTTTGCAGGATATTTGAAATCTTTAAAAATAAGATGAGAGAAATGTAATTATTGGGCATGACCTGGTTCAGTTGAGAATAGCTCTTATGAAGTCAGACAATGTAAATCATATAATGATTTAATCCGAAAAGGGAAATAAAAACAAAGTTAAAAAAAAATAGGTGGCAAGTGGGGAGGAAGAGGGAGTGTGGCAGGAGAGCTCATTTTCCAGGTCGGTAGAGAATCTCTGAAGCCTGAATACTTGAATGCTGGCATTCAGACCCAGGCCAGGCCAGCTCCAAAGTTACTCTCTTGACCAACCTCAGCAAACCCTTCCATCTTGTACTCTGAGGGCCTTGAGTCCAAGGATGCCCCAGATCCAAGTGTCTGAGCGTCCCTAACTCCGCAGAGCATCGCTGGGGAAGGACAGTGGGAGGGGACGGGCCCATCCCTCCTTCAAGGCTTCACCAAATGAGCATCTTCTCAGTCCTTGCTGTGCACAGGAGCCACGCTGAGTTACCTCCTCTCCGGGGAGATTTGATTCGTCTGACATAGATTTCTAATTAATCCTGACATCCTGCTCTTCATAGGAGGGGAGCCTGTGAATCCAGGAAACCTTAATTCCTATGCCGCAGCGCCACCTACCGGTCAGTTAATATGGTCAAAGGCAGAGTAAACTAATCACATCACTACAGGATTTAGCCCCATTTCACAGATGGGCAAACAGAGCTTTTGCTCTTCTCTTTTCCCAACTCATTTAATAATATATTTTTTAAATATATTTTATTTATTTTTTTTACAGATAAGAAGGGAGAGGGATAGAGAGTTAAAAACATTGATGAGAGAGACATCAATCAGCTGCCTCCTGCGCGCCCCACACTGGAGATGTGCCCACAACCAAGGTACATGCAGCCCGACACTCTATCCACTGAGCCAAATCGGTCTCGGCATTTAATCATATAGTAAATGCCAGGCATGAAGCTAGGTGTTGGGGCTTTAAAGATGCCAAATCCTCACTAGAGGGATTTACGGAACCAGTAGGGGAGAAAAACAACATATGTGCCTAAAAAGAATACAGTGGGGACACCAAAGGGAGGCAAACCGTTTTGGGGAAGGAAACGCTTCCCTGAGGAGGTGGTGGTGATACCGGGCTGAGTTTTTGAGATCCAGGAGGAATCTGCCAGGCTGAGGGGAGGGGTTATGGGGGTCATTTGATTCTAAATTCAGAACTATTCCACAAGCACAGCACAGTGGGTGCCAGGAAGGGCATCTTAGGGAGAAAAGGCAGGTATGAAAGAGGTCTTAATGCGACTGGAGATACAGCTCATGGAGGAGGTAGGGGGTGAGGGTGGGGGTGGAGAATGGCCCTAGGATTCGGGCTCTAGCACAGAGCACAGGGTGGGCCATGATCAGCCTTCTCCAGTCCCACTGTGGAGACCTTTGTCTGCCATGATAAGGAGTCTGAGCACTATCTCCCCAACAAGGGGTCACAGGAGGGTGTTAAGCCAGTAGATTATCTGCTGTGTTTTAGAAAAATAACCCTGTAGACTGAGGACAGGGTGACCTGAGCACCAGGAAAATCACTTAAGAGATTATCACCGAAGCCAGGAATGCTAACTCTGAAGTCCAGCAACAAAAGTGGGGAAAGAGGTCAGGAGAGACAGGAGACAGGGAGGAGACTGATTCTGTGGGGCCGGGGGAACTGGAGGTGTGGGGAGGAGCGCGTGGGGTGACCAGTTGACTCCCAGGATTCTTGTCCGTTCATGCACTGGAAATAATAAAGGAGCAGATTTGGGAGATGAGGTTGTTCTTGACATGTTAGCCTGTGGGACTCCCACATGTAGCTGTTCAAACATTAGTCAAGGAAGACCATTGACTTCAAAGTTTGCTGTAAGCAAAGAATTCCTTAAGAGGATGTAGGCCTTGGTTTTGTAATTCCTATACCATGACACCATTCAAAGCTCCTTTATTTGAGGTGCAAAAAGGCTGCATAATAAAGCAGCCAAATCCGTGGTGCCTTACAGTAGCATTTAGTCTCATGCTCATGAGCCTGCAGGTGACTGTGGTTTGGCGGGGATTTCTGTTTCAGGGTGCGGGTCAGACAGATCTCAGGTCTGTTTCACACATCTCTCATCCTTCATCCTCCAGTGCTGTGAGTATGATGCCCTCCTCTTCTTATGGTGAATAGCAGGAGTCCACAAGGCTAGTGAAAATGCGCAATGCCTCATAAGGCCTGGCTCCACCCTTGTCCACTATGGCTAATGCCCAGCTTAAAAAATGTCATATGAATGGCTGAAGCCAACTGACACCAGTGGGACAAAAATATATTATGGCCGGCTGGTGTGGCTTCGTGCTTGAGTCAACCTATGAACCAGTAGGTCATAGTTCAATTCCCAGTCAGGACACATGCCTGGGTTTCGGGTTCCATCCTTAGTAGGGGGTGAGTTGGAGGCAGCTAATCAATGATTCTCTCTCATCATTGCTGTTTCTATCTTCCTCTCACTTCCTCTCTGAAGTCAATACAAAAATATATTAAGAAATATATACTACAGCCCTACATGCACTGCAAGGTCACATGGCAGATGGAATAAGGAGTTGAAAAGGATAGTCAACCTCTGTGTAAATAGTTCTTTAATATATATATATATATATATATATATATATATATATATAAATTATTGATTTTTTACAGAGAGGAAGGGAGAGGGATAGAGAGCTAGAAACATTGATGAGAGAGAAACATCCATCAGCTGCCTCCTACACACCCCCTACTGGGGATGTGCCCGCAACTAAGGTACATGCCCTTGGCCGGAATCGAACCTGGGACCTTTCAGTCCGCAGGCTGACACTCTATTCACTGAGCCAAACTGGTTTTGGCTGTGTAAATAGTTCTTTGTTTCCAATGAGGCAGTTTCTGGTACTCCTATGCAATATTACTTATTGTAAAAAAAAAGAAAAAGAAAAAGAATCAGCCCACTGTTTAGTACTGAGAAGGGATTTTAGGCACCCAGGTGGGACCTGTAGGAGCTGCTCTGAGATCACCTCAAGGCTCATCCTCTGAGCTTTAAATCTGTGTTGAGATCCATTTTGGTGGTTGGTTTTTAACCCAAACTCAGTAAATTTTTAAAAATATATAACTGTATTTTATTGATTTTTTTTTACAAAGAGGAAGAGAGGGAGAAACATCGATGAGAGAGTAACATCCATCAGCCTCCTGCACACCTCCTGCTGGGATGTGCCGGCAACCAAGGTACATGCCCTTGTCTGGAATCAAACCTGGGACCTTCCGGTACACAGTCCAACGCTCTATCCACGGAACCAAACCAGGTAGGGCAGTACATTTTTTATAATACAAATACAAGGTAAGGAGACACATTAACACAGAGAAGGGAGAAATGTGCCTAGTGTAGGTTCTGCAGTAACGGCTTGCGTCCAGAGGTCTGTGTTCCAGCTGGAGCGTGCAGTGGGCAGAACCAGCCACAATACATTCTGCCTGCTCACTTACGGCCCCTGACTGGCTTTGTCTCACGCGGTCATCCGCATCCCGCAGCATTCATGCTTGTACGTGTGCTTACACCACTGCCTATGGGGGTGGGCTGGGGGCTGTGGCCACCCTCAGACCTCTTGGAGGGACCCCAGCCTTTCCTGCGGTCAGTGTGGGTCAGCGTAGGTGCTTTGGTGGGACCACTCTGGCAGAACAGGAGACCCCTATGCTCCCTACGCAGACACTTGCTCCAAATTGTCTGGGTCTCACCAGTAGGAAAGTAGACAAATGACAGGTCATCTTAGAGCCTCGCTCCTCAGAGCCCCCGTCCACATGTGCTTTCACTGCCTCAGCCTGTCAGGGTCAGATTGACATAAATAACAACCACCTCTGCTTTTTTCTTTTGTATTTCGATAAAACACTGAAGAAACTAGAGCTGTTAGAATTTATCTTGGGGAAAACCTCAGAACTGGTTTATCTGGTGTCGTGGAACCTCTGACTGCTTTCAATACATGATTAGTGATTAAAAAGAAAAAAAAAAGTCAACCTCTGACAGCCAGCCAAGCTCCTTACATCGATTGCTCTTTCCCATCTCTGTTTCTAGTCATGGGGTCAACTTGCCTTAAATGCCCTCCTGGCCACTTGTTCTATAGGAAACGGTGGAGGTCACTGGATTCAGACATATAACCTTGGCTCCAGTCCCCGACCTTCCCACTAGCTGGGTGATCTTGAAAAAGTCGGGTTACAGCCATAGCCAGTTTTGCTCAGTGGACAGAGCGTTGGCCTGGGGACTGAAGGGTCCGGGATTTGATTCCAGTCAAGGGCACATGCCTGGGTTGCAGGCTCGATCCTCAGTAGGGTGAGTGTAGGAGGAAGCCAATCCATGATTCTCTCTCATTATTGAGGTTTCTATCTCTCTTTTCCTCTTCCTTTCTCTCTGGAATCAGTAAAAATATTTTTTTAAAATATATTTTATTGACTTTTTACAGAGAGGAAGGGAGAGGGATAGGGAGTTAGAAACATCGATGAAAGAGAGAGAGAGACATTGATCAGCCATCTCCTGCACCCCCCCCCCCACTGGGGATGTCCCCAAAACCAAGATACATGCCCTTGACCGGAATCGAACCTGGGACCTTTCAGTCTGCAGGCCGATGCTCTATCCACTGAGTCAAACCGGTTTTGGCAATAAAAATATTTGAAAAGAAAAAGTCATGGTACATCGGAGTCTACTAGCACATCATCTACTAAAAACTCACCTCCTAAGATTGTCATAAAGATTAAATAGGATGCTGTATAAGATAAACCCTTGTCCCGTGTAAAGCACATTCTTTTTTTTAAAATATATTTTATTGATTTTTTTACAGAGAGGAAGGGAGAGAGATAGAAAGTCAGAAGCATCGATGAGAGAGACATCGATCAGCCACCTCCTGCACACCCCACTGTGGAGATGTGCCCGCAAGCAAGGTACATGCCCCAACCAGAATTGAACCTGGGACCTTTCAGTCTGCAAGCCAACACTCTATCCACTGAGCCAAACCGGTTTCGGCTAAAGCACATTCTTAAAGAACCAGCTTAAAGCCCTTGCTGGCACGGCTCAGTAGATAGTGTTTTCCCACGCACGGAAGGGTCACAGGTTCGATTCCCAGTCAAGGGCATGTTCAAGGGCTTGTACCTATGATGCACATTTGATCCTGGGCCTGCGGCATGCAGGAAGCAACCAATCAATGTGGCTCTCTCACATCCATGTTTTTTTTCTCTCTTTCCCCTCCCTCCCTCATTTCTACTCTCTCTGAAAAAGCAATGGAAAAAAAATAACCCTGGGTGAGTGTAAGGAACGGTTTTAGGGTTAAGCCTCAGACTCACCTGCTGGCAAAGCTGCAAACAAGTCCCAGCTTAGAGGGCACAGGGCACAGCCGTCTTAGCATAATTAAGCTTGATCTTGTGACGCTCCCTAGATCTTTCCTGGGTGGCTAACGGGCTGTGGGAGGTGCAGGAAATGCTGCCAAAACAAGTGAAACTTACAAGAACATTGTAAATTACCTTGTTTACCTCTGACTATAAAATAAAGCATGGGTTTGCAGTCTGGATCTGTTCTGAGGTCTCAGTCACACAGAGAAGATCCACCTAGACCCAGCTTATTCTCTTTGTCTTTTCTTCATCCTTCGCGGGTCCTGTCTCAGGTTCACCCAACCCTTGGCTGTGCTGGCACGGCGTAGGTGAGGATTAAAAAAAAAGAAGCAGCAGCAGCAGCAGCTTAATTCTCCCTCATCCACATAGCTTTAAATGACTATCATTTCTTCTTCTAATTAGTTGGCATCCAGACAACTTCTCTAGATACAAGAGAACTTCCTGGAAAGTTCTTTAGAAGTACTGATCTGCCCTTCAGCCTTGATTTCACTTCATTGGGAGGATCTTGGTTTAAATTTCCCCAAGTGATTCTAATGCATTAGAGTCTCTTCTAGCACATCACTTACACCCACTTGAACAGTTCATTATTTCATGCAAGAAAAGACTTAGATGTGAGTCCTTGAGAATGTACTTCTAAGCCTCATTTTCCTCATGCTCATGGGTGAGTCCGGGATACTCTCATCTCTATGACACAGATTTGGGGACATTTCAACGAGGTAATGCAGTCAGAGCACTTGGCACAGTGCCTGGCTCAGTAGCGAGGTGCAGGATTGCTCTGTCTTACTCAGACTACATGAAATAGTTCCACAGCACCCAGCACAGGCGAGTCCTTAGCAGGTGTTTTACTGCATAAATACTCCAGGATTTGTGGATGGAAGTTGATGTAGTCAGGGCACTGGCTGCTTCTCATAGATAATGTTCTGAAAACTCCCCATGGGTGTGACCGAGAACACACACACACACCATTTCCACATAAACATGGGCTCTCAGGCACATGAATGCCAGGCACATCAAGTGCCAGGTTTCTAGCATGAAGTCAGTTGTAAGGCAGGATGTCGAACCCAGTGACAGGCAGTAACTTCAGGAGGAACGGAGGCTCTCTCTCCAGCCAGGCCACAGAATGCCAGTATCTACTGCACCTCGGTTTCCACATTGCTTTACACTTGGCAACACAGGAATCAACACTTTTATGTATGATGTCTACCTTTTGTGATGGCAAACACATACAGACAAAGAATATTTCATGGACATGGCATGAGTAATTAAAGTGTCTGTTTATTCATTTATAAACCTGGTAATATGAAACAAAAAAAAACACACAACTGAGCCAAGACCGGTTTGGCTCAGTGGATAGAGCGTCGGCCTGTGGACTGAAAGGTCCCAGGTTCGATTCCGGTTGGGGGCATGTACCTTGGTTGCGGGCACATCTCCAGTAGGGGGCGTGCAGGAGGCGGCTGATTGATGTCTCTCTCTCATCGATGTTTCTGACTTTCTATCACTCTCTCTTCCTCTCTGTAAAAAATCAATAAAATATATTAAAAACAAAACAAACACAACTGAAATTCTGCTTGATAATACCGTGTTCACGGAGGCAGAAAGGCTCGGTCACTCTGTGGGCCTGTGACCAGGGCCCTTGAGAGAAGATCCCATTTTCCTCATTTCTCAAATGGCTTCAGGACCTCATGCTAACGCTACACAACGAAGGGACAGAAGGGGCTGAACAGAATGGCACATTCACAGATGCAGGTAACGAGCTATGGCACTTTACAGTCATTACAGTGGCGCGTGGACACATCCGAGAGTTGACCAGAGAGGAAGGTGAGCTGTGCTGCTGGAGAACCCCTCACTGAGCCGGGCTGGGGCAGCCTCCACCCACACCCACCTGTTCTGGGGAAGGAGGGGCGAGCGGGCGATGGAACCCTCAGCCTGAAATGGAGTTACCTTTGCCTCCCTCCTCTCTCCACCTGCCATGGGACACTCTGGAGCAGCGGTTCTCAACCTGTGGGTCGTGACCTGTTTTCTGATGGTCTTAGGCTCTACAGCAGTGACCCACAGGTTGAGAACCACTAGCAGCGTCGCCTAAGACCATCAGAAAACACAGATATTTACATTACGATTCACCACAACACGAGGAACTGTATTAAATGGTCGCAGCAGAAAGGTTGAGAACCACTGCTCTGGAGTGTAAGGCACGAGAACTGGCGAGGAGAAAAGATGTGCTCCAAGCCCCAGTTCTTGGTGTGCGAAGGGATCCCTGGCTTAGATCTTGTGAAACAGGTGCTAAAAATATCCTTCTCACCTCTTGTAATTTCTGTCCTTGAGAGACAGAAAAACAAGGATTGCAAAGGATAAAAATAGCTGAGTGTAAATATCATGGGGGAAAAGGCCCCCGAGAAATGTGTGATTCTGCAAGGGATGCTCTGCTCTGAGAAGTCTAGAATCTCACAAGGAATAACGCTGACAATTTATGGAAAAAGGAAAGCTAAAAACATAAACACACTCAACGCTCTTAAAATAGTGCACTGGTGCTTATGAGAGTCTACCAAAGTACAAGTCAACATTGGCAAGGAGAGACATTTTAGTATATAGCTTTTTTTTTTTTAAAGAAATTAGCATTTCAAAGTGGAGGCAAAAAATGGTGATGGGGGAGGAAGAAGGCACATTGACTATCAACACACTAAATATCATTTTGATCCTCATTTCCTACAGACAACTAGGTTTCTACCAAATTCATTTGTCTAGAAATGGCATGAGCCAGATGGCTCATAACAAAAAAACAAAAACACATAAAAACTTGTGAAGTTTTTCTCCTGAAAGAGCCACTTCTGGGCACCAGGAATGGCTCCCCCAAGAATGTACCTCAGATTCATTAGTGTGTCCCTTCTTCTTTTCTGGGGCAGAGTTTTGGGCTAAATGACTGCAAGCATTAAGACTTTAGCTAAAATATTAAGGATTTATCTAGGACAGAAGCCCAGAATGGCCTGAACTTTTCATGAAGCAGAATTAGCAAGAGGCAGAGTTTCTGTTCTCAGGCAGTGAAACGTCATGTGGGCTGTCTTGTGTTAGTTACCTGTAAGTGTGTGGTGTATAAAGTATGCAGGTTGCCCTAACAGATTTGGCTCAGAGGATAGAGCGTCGGCCTGCAGACCAAAGGGTCCTGGGTTTGATTCTGGTCAAGGGCACGAACCTTGGTTGCAGGCTCCTCCCCAGCCCTAAAGTGCTTGCAGGAGGCAACCAATCAGTGTGTTTCTGTCACATCGATATTTCTCTCTGTCTTTCCCTCTCTCTTCCACTAAAAAAGATCAATGGAAGCCCTAGCCAGTTTGGTTCAGTGGGTAGGAGCATTGACCTGCTGACTGAAGGGTCCCTGCCCTGGTGGTCAAGGGCACATGCCTGGATTGTGGACTTGATCCCCAGTGGGGGGTGTGCAGGAGGCAGCTGGTGAATGATTCTCTCTCATCATTGGTGTTTTATCTCTCTCCCCCTTTCCCTTTCTCACTGAAATCAATAAAAATATATTTAAAAAAATAAATAGGAAAGATCAATGGAAAAATATCCTCGGATGAGGATTAATAACAACAAAAACAAAGTATGCAGTTTGTGGGCTGGTATAGTGACACAGGGGTCCCTAGAACTTTACTGATAGTCTGTAAAGGCAGAAGCTCTGTTTCTTGTGCACTGCTGAATCCCATCACTCAACAGAGTGCCTGGCCACAAGATGACATTGATAAAACAAGACTGGCTTGTGTGCCCTGGCCAGTGTTGCTCAGTTAGTTGAGCATTGTCCCATGCACCAAGAGATCATTGGTTCCATTTGTGTTCAGGGCATATGCCTGGGTTGCAGGTTTGATCCGTGGTAGGGGGCATGCAGGAGTCAGCCTATCCATGTTTCTATTAATCTCTCTTTTTTTCTCTCTTTCTCTCTCTCTTAAAAAAAAATCTACTTATATAAAAGGGTAACATGCAAAGAGTTTGACTGGGAGACTGGGAGTTTGCTTGCTGTGATGTGCACTGACCACCAGGATGCAATGTGGCATGAAGGAAGGCCCTGACCAATGGCTGGGATCCCTGATCATCCCTGGTCGCCGGCCAGGCCTGGGGATCCTGCCCATGCACAAACTTTGTGCACCAGGCCTCCATTATATATATAAATATATGTAAATATAAATATATATCCTATAGAATAAAGAGGTAATATGCAAATCGACCCTCACACCCTCTCACAAGATGGCTGCCCTTTGTAGTCAAAGATGGCCACCACAAGATAGCTGGCAGGGAGAGTAATTGTGGGTGATCAGGCCAGCAGAGGAGCAGTTAGGTGCCGATCAGGCTGGCAGTGAGTAGTTAGGGGTGATTAGGCTGGCAGGGAGAAGTGGTTAGGGACAATCAGGCAGGTAAGCAGGCAAGCAGTTGGGAGCCAGCAGTCCCAAATTGTGAGAGGGTGCAGGCTGGGCCGAGGGACACCCCCCCCCCGCAGTGCATGAATTTTGTGCACCAGGCCTCTAGTATAATAAAATCATAATATGCTAATTAGACTGGACATCCAGGTGACCTTTGGGGTGATGTCACAACGACAGGGGTCGAGGCAGCTGCCTCAGCAGCAGGGGGCGAGCCCCTTGCATGAATTTTTTGCACCAGGCCTCTCTCTATATATATATGCTTTTATGGTGAGATGGGCTTGAATCCACAAATTGGAACAGGAGAGTGTGGCCCAACACTCAGTTATACCATTAGATTGCTCTCCATGCAAAGGAAGTTTTACTGAACAATGTGCCAAATACTGTTCTCAGTGCTGCAGATGCAGCCATGCCATGCATTAGATTAAGGTTTTGTGTGAGGGCAGGGCTCCCAACTGGTTGGTAAGACAGTCAACAAACACTTTCCATAGTGATGAATTTTATAAAGGAAACAGGGCAATGTGATAGTAAAGGGGGGGGGCGGTGCTCTAAGATGATGGAGTGAATGATTCCTCTTTTCCAGGCTAGCAAAGTGCAGAGTAAGATCCTGCCTCCCACGTGGAGCAGAACAGCAGGTCGGATTTGTTTGATTGATTGACTTATAAATATATTTTTATTTTTTAAAATAGATTTTATTGATTTTTCATAGAGAGGAAGGGAGACAGAGTTAGAAACATGGATGAGAGACATCGATCAGCTGCCTCCTGCACACCCTCTCCTGGGAATGTGCCCACAACCAAGGTACATGCCCTTGACCGGAATCAAACCTGGGACCCTTCAGTTCGCAGACTGACCCTCTATCCACTGAGCCAAACCGGTTTTGGCTATAAATATATTTTTATTTATTTCAGAGAGGGAGAGGGAGAGATAGAAACATCAATGATGAGAGATAATCATTTATTGGCTGCCTCCTGCACACCCCTTATAGGGATCAAGACCCCAATCCCTTGACCGGAATCGAACCTGGGACCCTTCAGTGCCGCCGTCTCGGGCGTCCCGGCTGCACTTGCAGAAATCAACAGCGTCTGAGGCTGCAGTGCCAAAGCGGGCGGGACAGGAGATGCCCCACTCCGCCTCCGCCTGGGCTGAGGCAAAGGCGGGCCCGGCGAGGCCCCAACAAGCCCACGTGCAGGGGCGGGGCCGCGGCGGTGACGTCACGGCGCGCGTGCGCGAGGGAGCTCACGCGCGGCGTCCCCTTGCTGGGGCCGTAAAGCGCGGAAGGTCGCGGCCGCTTCCTAGGAACCCTTCGCGCTCTCTGCCCCACCCCCGCCCGTTCCTGGCCCCCCACTCCCTTCCCGGCCCCGGAGCCCCGGACCCCGGACCCCCGGACTCCGGTGACCGTGGGGGCCGCTGCCGGTCTCCCGCCGGGCGTTGCTGAGCGCGGAGCCCGTGGGCCCGTGAGGTGAGGAGGCGGCGCTGGCGCTCTGACGTGCCCGTCCGCGCGGCCTTAGCGCCCGGGGCCCCGGCGCCCCGCTCCCCGCTGCGGTCTGGCTCAGGGGTGCGCCCCGCGGCCCCTCGTTTCTGTCGGTTCCGCCGGGCTCCCCCGGGAAGGCGCGGCCCGGGGAGCGTGGGTCCGCCTGGCCTCGCGGGTCTGTGCGGCGGTGCTCGGGCGGCGGCTCCGTCCCGGCCTCGGGGGCCCGCTCCCCAGCGCTCGGGGTGACCTCGCCCCGGCGCCCCGCCTCGGGCTCGCCCGGCCCCGCGCGCAGATGAGGCGCGTCTGGCCGGGTCCTGGCTCTGCAGGTGGCGGGGTTTCCCGCGTGGAGACGGGCGGCCGCCGCAGAGCCCTGCAGGGCGGCCACCGGGGGAGCCGGGCCGGGCCGGGCCTCGCGCGGGCCCCGCGGGTCTGAGCGGGCGACGCGCAGGTTGGACTCGGGATCGTGAGGTCGCTTTGCCGGGCCTGGGAGCCTGCCGCTGGGGGTGCAGGGGCGGCTGCAGGCGGTGGGGCGGGGGCGGCGGCGCCGGGGCGTCCTTTCCGGGGAAAGGGACTTGGAGCGATTCCTTCCACTTGCCCGGTCGCCTGGCACACTTGTTTGACAAGCCCCGCGCCCCGAACCGAACCGCCGGCCCAGACCCTCCGAGAGGGAGCCCGGGAGAGAGTGAGCGTGTGTGTGAGTGTGTGTGAGTGTGTGTGTGTGTGTGTGAGTGTGTGTGTGTGTGTGTGTGTGTGAGTGTGTGTGTGAGTGTGTGTGTGTGAGTGTGTGTGAGTGTGTGTGAGTGTGTGTGTGTGTGAGTGTGTGTGTGAGTGTGTGTGTGAGTGTGTGTGTGAGTGTGTGTGTGTGAGTGTGTGTGAGTGTGTGTGAGTGTGAGTGTGTGTGTGTGTGAGTGTGTGTGTGTGAGTGTGTGTGTGTGTGTGAGTGTGTGTGAGTGTGAGTGTGAGTGTGTGTGTGAGTGTGTGTGAGTGTGTGTGTGTGTGAGTGTGAGTGTGTGTGTGTGTGTGTGTGAGTGTGTGTGTGTGTGAGTGTGTGTGTCTGTGTGTGTGTGAGCGTGTGTGTAAAGAAGTGTCCCCGGTGGCCCTCATGCGGAGGCAGGTGTGGGAAATGCTCTCTCTACCTGGGTCCCCCGTCTTCCGTGGGGCCCGCAGCCGCTGGGTACGCCAGGCTGCATGGCACACAGAGCAGCGGTTCTTCCCCCTCCTCCGGCCGCGACCCTGGCACACAGCTCCTCATGGGGTGGTGACCCCCGACCATGACATTTTGCTCCTGTGATGCATCGCGATGTCAATATCTGCATTTTCCGATGGTCTTAGGCGCCCCCTGTGAAAGGGTAGTGGGACCCCCAAAGGGTCCTGCGACCCCCAGGTTGAGAACCGCTGACACAGAGGACCAGCTCAGAGGGAGGGGGAGCGATCCTCTGGCTCTGGGTGAGGGCAGATCTGAACCGGCCCCGTGTTGAAGTTGTTTAGCAGAAGTTATTCCTCTCAGCAGAGAATATTACACAGTTTATTTATTTATTTTAATTCGATGTATTTTGCCTTTGACATCTTAAGTGTCTTCCTTACTGGCTTTCCCTCCATTGCTAACAATCCTTGCTTTGCTTTTGCTACCAAACCTACTAGAATAGACTCTAGTTCCTACTTTTCCTTCGTTGTTTGCATCTGTTTTGAATCTGCCCCCCTGCTCTCCCTCTCCTTCCTCCTTCCCCTCTCGTTTTACTGACTCTGTTGAAGGCCATGATAAACTCATTTGTTACTATGTGTCTTCTGTCATCTTTGCAATTCTCTTTTCTCTATTGGGGATGTGCCATGTGGTTCTGTCCTCCTAGCTACCTTTCCTGTACTCATCTGTTTTAATTTAATTTTTTTTGTTTAATTATTTTTATTCTGATATTAAGTATACCCATTGTAGAATATTTGGAAAATACAAAAATGTATAAAGGCGATAATTTCCCATCCCACTAGAGATGACAACTATTACTATCTTAATATTTTTTACTCCCAATATCTTTTTAGCATGGAGATTTGGCAGGGTATGAGTAGTTTCTGATTTAGGCAGGAGCAAGACAAGGAGAAAGACCCTCACACTATGCATGTTGTCAGGTTGAGTTTGTGGTGTGCTAGTCTTTCTCTTGAAGCCTATTATTTCTGGGTCTGCATGCCCAATATGCTCAGGCCTTTGTGAGCGTGTATGGATTCCAGCCTGGCAAATTTGGTACTACCTTTCTCTTTGGTGCTATCTCCAATCAAACTGGGGCATCCTCAGCGGTGCATTGATGCTGTCTGTGCGCCATTGATACTGACATCTGTGGATAACTCAGCTTTTTACAGCTCCTCTGGGTCTTTGTGAGCCCCTCTCTTTCCTTCTAGTTGTAGAATTTCCACTCAGCTAGCTTTCCTGTGGTTCTGGATGGTGTCCGTTCTTTCTTTTAGTTGTAATTTTGAAATTGTTATGCGAGGCAGCAGTGTAGGTGTTTACCTATGCCGCCATCTTGGATTCTCCAAATTTTATTTTTTAAAAAATATAGATGTTTTGCCGAAACCGGTTTGGCTCAGTGGATAGAGCGTCGGCCTGCGACTGAAAGGTCCCAGGTTCGAGTCCGGTCAAGGGCATGTATCCTCCTTGCAGGCACATCCCCAGTAGGGGGCGTGCAGAAGGCGGCTGATCGATGTTTCTCTCTTATCAATGTTTCTAACTCTCTATCCTTCTCCCTTCCTCTCTGTGAAAAATCAATAAAAAAATATATATATATATATTTAAAAATATAGATGTTTTTATTGATTTCAGAGAAAGGAAGTGAGAGGGATAAGAAACATCAATAATGAGAATCGTTGACAGAATGCCTTCTGCATACTTACTGGGGATTGAACTCATAAACTGGGCAGGTTCCTGGACAGGAAAGCAAACCTCGACCTCTTGGTTCATGGGTCCACACTCAACCACTGAACCACACTCACACTGGCTGGGCCAATTTTATTCTTTTTCTTTTTTCAATTAAAAATTTTTTTAGCCTTGGCCAAGTGGCTCAGTTGGTTGGAGCATTGTCATGTGCAAAATGTCCACACTGTTGTATGTTTGATTCCTGGTCAGGACACATACCTAGGTTTTGGGTTAGCAACCAAAAGATGTTTCTCATATCAATGTTTTTCTTTCTCTTTCTCTCTCTCTCCCTTCCTCTCTCTAAAAATAAAAAATAAAATCAATGAGGACATGTACTCAGATGAGGATTTTTTTTTTAAATTAAAAAGATTTAAAAGTTATAGTTTGATATGCAATATTATATTACTTTCAGGTGTACAACATAGTGAGTAGACATTTATATAACTTATAAAGTGATCACTGCAGTAAGTTTAGTACCCAGGTGACACCATACATAATTATTACAATATTATTGACTGTATTTCCTATGCTGTACTTTACACCCTTAGTACTGTCTTATAATTAAATTTGTACTTTTAAAAAATATATACACTTTATTGATTTTTTTTTTTTTTTTACAGAGAGGAAGGGAGAGGGATAGAGAGTTAGAAACATCAATGAGAGAGAACATTGATCAGCTGCCTCCTGCACACCCCCCACTGGGGATGCGCCCACAACCAAGATACATGCCCTTGACCAGAATCTAACCTGGAACCTTTCAGTCCGCAGGCCAACGCTGTATCCACTGAGCCAAACTGATTTTGGCAATTTGTGCTTTTTTAAAATTTTTATTTATTTAAATATATTTTATTGATTTTTTTACAGAGAGGAAGGGAGAGAGATAGAAAGTCAGAAACATCGATGAGAGAAAGACATCGATCAGCCGCCTCCTGCACGCCCCACAGTGGAGATATGCCCGCAAGCAAGGTACATACCCCCAACCGGAATCGGACCTGGGACCTTTCAGTCCTCAAGCCGACGCTCTATCCACTGAGCTAAACTGGTCTTGGCTGTGCTTTTTTTTTTTTCATTTGTTAATCCTCATCTGAGGATATTTTTTCCATTTATTATATTTTATTTTCATATTCTTATTGATTTAGAGAGGAAGGGAGAGGGAGATAGAAACATCAGTGATGAGAAAGAATCATTGACTGACTGCCTCCTGCACTCCACCCTACTAGGGATTGAGCGCAACCCAGGAATGTGCCCTTGACTGGAATCGAACCTGGGACCCTTCAGTCTTCAAGCTGACGGTCTATCTACTGAGCCTACCTGGCTAGGGCTCCTTCCATTTATTTTTTATCTTTTTTTCAGTTTTTATTTATTTATTTATTTATTTTTCTCTCTCCCTCTCTCTTTTTTCAGCTGTGACTCTAGACAGAATCCAAAAAGTAATTTTATCAGGTCTTCTCTGAGTTTTATGGAGATTTATCCTTTTGTGTTAGCCTCTTTTTAAAAAAAAAATATTTTTGATTTCAGAGAGGAAGGGAGAGGGAGAGAGAGAAATACCAATGATGAGAGAGAATCACTGATCAGCTGCCTCTTGCACACCCCACACTGGGACCTAGCCTACAACCCAGGCATGTGCCCTAACAGAGAATGGAACCATGACCTCCTGGTTCATAGTTTGCCGCTCATCGACTGAGCCATTCTGGAGGGTTATGTTAGCATCTTAAGGCACTGTGTGAACCTTAAGAGAGTATAGGAAAGGGTGTTCAGTTTCTTTTTTCATTGTCTTATAGCTTTCCAAATACAAGTCTTAATTCCGTCATTAAAATATTCTTTGGGCCCTAGCCAGTTTGGCTCAGTGGATAGAGCATCAGCCTGCATACTAATGAGTCCCAGGATCAATTCTGGTCAAGGGCACATCCCAGGTTGTGGCTTGACCCCTCCCTTACCCCCTGAGTAGAGGGTGTGCAGAATGCAGCCAATCAATGATTTGCTCTCATCATTGATGTTTCTATTTCTCTACCTTCCTTTCTGAAATCAATAAAAAATATATACATATATATATTTTAAAAATATCCCTTGGTATTTTATTCTTTTTGATGCAATTGTAAATGGTATTGTTTTCTTAATTTCTCTTTCTGATAGTTCATTATTAGTGTATAAAAATGCAACTGATTCCTGGCCTGTGCTGCTAAGTAATTTGAGCATTGGCCCGAGAGGGAATGAATCTCACCTGATCATGATGTATAATCTTTATATAATGTACTAGAAGCCCAGTGACTGAAATTCGTGCACAGGGGGAGGGGGTTCCCTCAGCCCAGCATGCACCCTTTCCAATTTGGGACCCCGTGGGGGATGTGTGACTGCCAGTTTCGACCCTATCTCTGGGACTGCTGGCTCCTAACTGCTCACTTGCCGGCCTGCCTGATCACCCCTAACTGACTCTTAGTGCCCCCCCTACTGGTTTGTTGCCCCTCACTGCCTCCCTCTGCCAGCCTGTTTGCTCCTCACTGCCAGCCTGGTCGTCCCCAACTGCCCCCCTGCCAACCTGATTGCCCCCCACTGCCTCCCCTGCCGACCTGGTCGCCCCATGTAGCCTGCTGGTTAGTCGTTTGGTTGTCCCTCGCTAATCCCCCTGCTGGCCTGGTCGCCCCATGCAGCCTGCTGTTCAGTTATTACTATGAAGGCTATTACTGTGACGGCGTTGTGACCAATTTGCATGTTACCCTTTTATTACTATAGACTAGAGGTCAGGTGCACAAAATTAGTGCATGGGGGTGTGTGTCTCTCAGCTCAGCCTGTACTCTGGGACCCCTCAAGGGATGTCCAACTGCCCATTTAGGCCCAATATTGGTAGTATCTCACAATCCCTCTTACAAGCCTGGACTACTGACTCCCAACTGCCTACCTGGTCTAATGTGTCATTTAAGGCTACTGTGTCCTTGTTAATTTTCTACCTGGATGACCTATCCATTGATATAAATGGGGTGTTAACCCCTATTATGACTGTATTATTGTCAGTCTCTTTATATCTCTGAGTATTTGTTTTATATATTTAAATGCACCCCCCCACACACACACACTAGTGGCCTAGTATACGGATTCATGCACATTGAAAAGAAATTAATTAGAAAAAATACTTTAATATCACTACAGTGGTACCTCGAGATACGAGTGCCCTAACATACGAGATTTTTGAGATATGAGCTATCGAGCAAGCAACTTTTGTTTTGAAATATGAGCAACATTTGAGATAGGAGTAATCTCGCGGATCTGCCGGCTGCACATGACCCACCAGTTTACTGCAACTCGAGCTTCTCATAGTTTCCCACGCCTCAAGGTTACGGAACGAATTAAACTCGTATCTCGAGATACCACTGTATTTGCCCTTTCTCTATAATAGAAGTGTCAACCAAATTCACGATCAACAATGACAGATAGAAACATGTGTGTGCGAGTCAAACTAGCCTTTTATATATATAGAATAAACTTGCTTAATTAGACCTGCTTTGTGATGTAGCTAAACTTTTTCCAGCCCAGGGAAGCACCCCAACTTCTCTTTCAGATAGCTGTCAGCAACACAGCAGTAAATATCAACACGAAGCAGAGTATTATTGTAGATCACGCAGGGAGAACAAAGGGTAAAATATTTAACTGCAGCAGTGTTTGACTATTCTGTGCAGTGAGAAAACCTGAAGTGATTTTCAAGGTCCACCATTTCTTTCCAGGCGGGTCAAATTTCTAAACTTTCTAAATCTTCGTTTTCCACCTAATGAAAATAAAATAGGATATTTTACTGGATCTCCTATCTAGCTACTCCAGGATTTCTATGAGGATCAAATGAGATGAGCCATGGGGAAAATGCTTCACAGACATTTGGTTTAAGTGTGAAATGTTTGCACCTGGCTATAAAGCAAGTTGTATTCTTGGGCTAAAGAAACTGCAAGGAGGCTAGTCATCGCTACTTGACATTATTAACCGCACACACAATGACCATTTCCCATCTGGGATGGGTTTGGCCATTTTGCACCATGTCCATTTTGGCTTGTGTCCCACCTGGAGGAAGCCAAATGTTGCTTTGTGGGCACCAGCTCCATGGTGCTGTTTCTCTATAAATGGCCAGTGCAAGTCATGGCAGCTCCTGCATTGAACATCTGCACCCTCCTGGTCAGTGTGCATCATAGCGACCTGTTGGATGGTTGGACACTTAACATATTAACCTTTTATATATGTAGATATATGTACACACACACACACACACACACATTGGGTGTGTAGATGTTTATGAGTTACTTCTTATTATTAGGTTGATATCTTTATCATTATGGAACACTCTTCTTTGTCTCTTGTTACATTTCTTGTTTGAAAGTCTATTTTGCCCAGCTGAGTGGCTCAGTGATTGAGCATAGACCCATTAACCAAAAGGTCACAGTTCAATTTCCAGTCAGGGTACATACCCAGGGTTGCAGGCTCGATCCCCAGTAGGGGGTGTGCAGGAGGCAGCATATCAATGATTCTCTCTCATCATTAATGTTTCTATCTCTCTTCCTCTCCCTTTCTGAAATAAATAACATTTTTTTGAAAGAAAGTTTATTTTTCCCAAGTATTGGTATTTCAGGTTTGTTTTTCATTTCCATTTGCATGAAATATCTTTTCTATCCCTTTACTTTCAGTCTATGTATGTCTTTCTAGCTTAATAGGTCTCTTCATGGCAGCATATATATGTACAGTTCTTGTTTGTTTGTTTTTTTCATTCAGCTACCCTATATCTTCTAAAATTCTCTGCCAGCCTGTTTGCCCCTAACTGCCCTCCCCTGTGGGCCTGGTCACCCCCAACTGCCCTTCCCTGCAGGCCTGGTACATTAGAATCTAAATGGTACACTTAGTCCATTGATATATAAAGTAATTACTGATAGGTAAGTAGTTATTGCCATTTTGATTGTTTTCTGATTGTTTTTTTGTAGTTCTCTGTTCCTTTCTTATTTTCTTGCTCTCTTATCATGTAGGTTGGTGACTTTCTATAGTGTTGTGCTTGGATTCCTTTCTCTTTATTTCTTGTACTAGAGGCCCGGTGCACAAAATTCGTGCATGAGTGTGGGAACCCCTTTCACATCCCGCGTGGTTCAGGGTTCCCATTCAGGGTTCAGGTTCTAGAGGAGGCTGCACACAAATGAAGAGACTAGAAAAATACTAATTTGAGAATATTGGGGGCCAGGCGGGAGCCTATCTCTAGTGGGAAGATTACCCTCTGCTCTGGCCTTGCTATCCCTTTTATTGAGACTATGGGACACACCCATAGCCTTTTGGCAGGAAATTCCAATAACAAAAATAGGTAAGACAAACAGAGGTGGAGGCTGCTTCAACTAACAATGTTTCAACTAAACAGTGAGTGGTTAGAGTAATTAAGGTTGTTGTTGACTAGCCTTCTGGGCTTCCTTCCACATCTTTCTATTAGTGAAACAATGTTTGGTTTCCAGCACATGGGTAGGGTTTCTAGACTTGGTGTGATCAGGGCCAATCAAGTTCACCACTTTCCCACCTCCTCCTTCCCTCGCTTCTTCAGCACCAATGGCCACTGGTCACCTGCCATGTTCCGTGCGGCCCCTGGTGGCCAGCACATGCCACAGTGAGCAATCGAACTCCTGTTTTCCCAGTTAAACTCCTGAGGGGACACTTTGTATATTAGCCTTTTATATAAATAGACTAGAGGCCCAGTGCATGAAATTTGTGCATGGGGGTGTGTCCTTCAGCCCAGCTTGCTCCCTCTCCAATCTGGGACCCCTTGAGAGATGTCAGACTGGGCATAAACGGGCAGTTGGACATCCTCTCATAATCCAGGACTGCTGGGTCCCAACTGCTCGCCTGCCTGCCTTCCTGATTGCCCTAACTGCTTCTACCTGCCAGCTTAATCACCCCCTAACCACTCCCCTGCCAGCCTGATTGATGCCTAACTGCTTCTCTGCCAGCCTGTTTGCCCCTAACTGCCCTCCCCTGTAGGCCTGGTCACCCCCAACTGCCCTTCTTTGTAGGCCTGGTCATACCCAACTTCCCTCCTCTATTGGGCTAGTCACTCCTAACTGTCCTCCCCTCAGGCTTGATTGCCCCCAACTGCCCTCCCTTGCAGGCCTAATCCCTCCCAACTGCCCTCCCTACTGGCCATCTTGTGGTGGCCATCTTGTGTCCACATGGGGGCAGAATCTTTTGACCACATGGGGACAGCCATGTTGTGTGTTGGGGTGATGATCAAACTGCATATTACTCCTTTATTAGATAGGCTAGAGGCCTGGTGCACGGGTGGGGGCCAGTTGGTTTGCCCTGAAGGGTGGGGTTCCCTTGGGGCATGGGGTGCCTGGGTGAGGGGCCTGTGGTCGTTTGCAGGTCCTCCACACACTCTATCGACCCAGGAAGAGGCCCTGGTATCTGGGGTTTATTTATCTTCTATAATTGTAACTCTGTAGTAGAGGCCAAGGCAGGCCAGGGCTGAGGAGCTTGGCTTCCTCCATCGCTAAGGGCAACTCAGGCCTCCTGCTCTCTCCAGGTCTTTGGTTGCCACCATTTTTATTGGGGTTTATTTATCTTCTATAATCGAAATTTTGTAACCTTGAATGTAGGCCCGGGTGGGGGCAGAGTGGCAAGGAAGCTTGGCTTCTTCCACCACCGGGGAAACCAAAACCTCCTACTTGCTGCTCCATGGCCACAGCCATTTTGGTTGGGTTTGTGGGAACCCCTTTCAGGTCCCACATGGTTCAGGGTTCCCGTTCAGGGTTTGAGTACTGGAGAAAGCTGCACACAAATGATATGGGGGGCCAGGCAGGGAGCTCACCTCTGGTGGGAGGGCTACCCCTTCCTTCCTTTGGCCTTGCCATCCCTTTTATTCAGGTTTGGGATACACCCATTGCCCTGAAACAGGCAGTTCCAGTAACAGGTAGTTTATCTTTTTTTTTTCTTTTTATTAAATTTTATTAATTTTTTTATACATATCTCCTCATTGCCTCCCCTCCCTCCCAGGCATACCCCAACCCCCCAGTGTCTGTGATCATTGGTTATGCTTATATGCATGCATATAAGTCCTTTGATTGATCACTTATCTACCTCACCTAACTTTAATCTTTCTGCTGTAATTTCACAGTCTGTTTGATGCTTTATGATTTTTGTCCCCCTGAGAATTATCAGTCTACTCCCTTTCTGTGCTCCTGATTCTATTATATTCACCAGTTTATTCTGTTGATCAAATTTTTAATTCACTTAATTTTTAGATTCACTTGTTGATAGATATGTATTTGTTGTTCATAATTTTTTGGCTTTTACCTTTTTCTTCTTCCTCTTCTAAAAGAGTACCTTTCAGCATTTCATATAATACTGGTTTGGAGTGGATGAACTCCTTTAGCTTTTTCTTCTCTGTGAAGCTCTTTATCTGCCCTTCAATTCTGAATGATAGCTTTGCTGGATAGATTATTCTTGGTTGTAGGTTCTTGCTATTCATCATGTTGAATATTTCTTGCCACTCCC
>JAAGEH010000452.1:16272405-16331032 GCA_011751065.1 Lasiurus cinereus
TTGTAGGTTCTTGCTATTCATCATGTTGAATATTTCTTGCCACTCCCGTCTGGCCTGCATCGTTTCTGTTGAGAAATCAGCTGACAGTCGTATGGGTGCTCCCTTGTAGGTAATGAACTGTTTTTCTCTTGCTGCTTTTAATATTCTCTCTTTGTCTTTTGCTCTTGGTATTTTAATTATGATGTGTCTTGGTGTGGTCCTCTTTGGATTCCTTTTATTTGGGGTTCTGTGTGCTTCCTGGACTTGTAAGTCTATTTCTTTTACCAGATGTGGGAAGTTTTCAGTCATTATTTCTTTAAATAGGTTTTCAGTATCTTGCTCTCTCTCTTCTGGCACCCCCACAATTCTGATGTTGGTACGCTTAAAGCTGTCCAGAGTCTCCTTAACATTATGTTCACATTTTTGGATTCTTTTCTCTTCTTGCTTTTCCAGTTGAATGTTTTCCGCTTCTTTATATTTCAAATTTTTGACTTGTTTCTTGCCATCCTCTAGTCTGCTGTTAGGACTCTGTATAATATTTTTTATTTCAGTCAGTGTCTCTAGTATGTCCTTTTTCATCTCCTCTTAGGTCTCACTAAATTTATCCAACTTTTCTAGCATATTCTTGAAAAACCTTACAAGCGTGGTTTTGAACTCTATATCCAGTCGTTTTTTTTTCCTCCATTTCTTTTGTTTGTAATCCCTTCCCTTGTCTGGGCATTTTCACTATACCGGGAGAACTTCTGTGTTGGATTCAGCCTTATGATACCAGACTTGCAAAACCAAAGAAGCCTCTGTTGAGCTTGGGATGGGTGGAGTCTCAGGGCTTAAGGGACCGCCTTGCCTTTCAGTTGGCCCCGCCCTCCACGGCCCCTGAGTCTCACGTGACTGGGTAATCGCTGGAGCGGTCCTTGTGCCCGAGCGCCCGCAGTGCCTCTAGACCGCTGCTCCTCCGGCTCCCCTGCGCACCAGGACCACACGAGTCTAGGTCCCCAGGGTTTCGCCCAAAACAGGGGCTTAGTGGAGTCAGAAGTGGCACAGTTGGGAGGGTCTGTTTCCCGCCCACTCACGAAAGCCTGCGGCACAATCAGCAATCTGTCCTGTGCGCAGTGCTGTGCGCGCCACCAGGCCTTTGATCTTTTGCGACTCCCCTAAATTTCCGTGCACTTCTCCCTTTTCCCAGTCCAAACTCCCCCCGTATGAGTTTCGGCTGGATCTGGGGTTTAGTGTTGTAAGATAAGGGGTTCAATGCCTTTGAGATTCTCCGTTTCCCTCCCGCCAGAGAAAGCCAGCCAGGTACTCCGGCACCCGCTCTCTCAGCGCGCGCGTCTCCGTACCTCAGCTTTTTGCAGCTCCTCTGGGTCTCTGTGAGCCCCTCTCTTTCCCTCTAGTTGTAGAACTTCCACTCAGCCAGCTTTCCTGTGGTTCTGGATGATGTCCGTTCTGTCTTTTAGTTGTAGTTTTGAAATTGTTGTGCGAGGCAGCAGTGTAGGTGTTTACGTATGCCGCCATCTTGGATCCAAAAAATCCAGGTAGTTTATCTTATTGGCAAGGATTTACATGATTATTTGGTGGGGAAGTTGCTTCAGCTACCATTGTATCAATTAGATAGGGAGTGGTTGGCTCTGACCTTTCAGAGTTTTAAGGTTGACCAGCCTTCTGGGTTCTTTGTCCACATTTTTCTAATAAGTGGGACAATGATTGGTTTCCAGCGGGGTTAATTTGCACACTCGCTCCTGGTTGGCTGGTGGGTGTGGCTTTGTGTGTAGCAGAGGTAAGATCGATTTGCATATTGCTCTTTTATTAGATAATACACACACACACACACATACACACACACACTAGAGGCCCAGTGCACGAAATTAATATATGGGTAGGGTTCCTAGGCCTGGCCAGCTATCAGGGCCTATCAGGGTCTTCTGGGTGATGACCAGGGCCTTCCTTCCCTGACTGCCAGCTGCCAGCCAAGGCCTTTCTTCATTCTTAACTGGGCCCTGGTCAGCACACATCATAGTGAGCAATTGAACTCCTGGTCTCCGGATCAAACTCCTGAGTGGACACTTTGCATATTAGCCTTTTATATGTATAGATATGCTTCCTACTTTTACCTTTATATTTTATAGTTGGTTGATGGATTGCTTTTACTAAATGTTTGCCATTTTCAGTAAGAATTTTTCTTTCCTATATTTTCTTATTCAAATTTTTTATCTTTTCTACTTCCAGAAGTACATTTAGCATTTCTGGTAATGCTGGTAAAGTAGTGAGCTCCTTTACCTTTATCTTTTCTAGGAAACTTTTTCTCTTTCCTATTCTAAATGATAGCCTTGTTGGGTGGGATAATCTTGGTTGTAGGTCTTTGCTTTTTTCATCACTTTGATTGTGCCAATCCCTCTGGCCTAAGTTTCTGTTGAGAAATCAGCTGATAGTCATCGTATGGAAATTCCCTGGCACGTAACCAACTACTTTTCTCTTACTACTTTCAAAATTATTTCTTTATTTTTAACCTTTAATATTTTAATTATGATGTGTCTTGGTTTGGGGTCATCTTGTTTGAATCTCTTTGCACTTCCTGGACTTCTATGTCTATTTCCTTCACCAGGTTAGGGAAGTTTTCTGTCATTAGTTTTTCAAAGAGGTTTTCAATTTCTTTCTCTCTTGTCCTGGCACTCCCATGATGAGAATGTTGTACACGTGAAGTGGCTCCAGATTATAGCTTACAGGGAGACTAGCTGTGTGGAGAAGCAGCTATCTTAAGACAGTTTCACAGGGACCATGGATGGGAGGCATGGTGGCAGTCACAAGGTGGCCAAAATAATTAGTCCCCAGTTGGATGGGACTTCTCTTGGGATACTGTCGCAGTTCTGGGAGTCCTTTTTGATGGATGAGTGTCAATACCTTGGCCTTAGACAGTTTGGGCTGATATAGAGTCGACTGTGGGTGCTGAGGCTGGTATGGAAGGTGAGTTTACTAGCCATGTGCTGCCCTGATGTCCACTTGTTTGCTTTCTGTCATTTTACATCCTCATCTCATACCTCAATGATTGCAGTGGGTCTTCAATTCTGTTTTGTAGTTTTGTTTAAAACCTGCCTTTGTCCCATTCAGCCTGTAGTAATTCATTACAGTATAGTGGACCAAGTCAGACCAAGTATCCAGAGCCTTATGTGGTCTGAGTCCACCTTACTTCAGTCCCTGCTACCAGCATTCAGAGACTGAGGCCTCCAAGCCTGGTCCCTTACTCTCATCCACAAGTACCCCTGTCAGACTTTGCTGTAACAATTGTGTGTGCTTCTTGTCCCTCTTTGTCCAGATTTTACCCCTTCAAGGCTCAGCTTAAGTCCTACTTCTTATATGACTACTCTCCCTTCTCTAACTTACATTTAGTGGTCTGTAGAAAGGTGTGCTTGGTTATAACCTGTGTCTCATGTGTAACTGACTAATCATCCTCTGCTTTTCTGGAAGAAACATCTGCCTTAAATCTGCACCCCATGACCTGTGGAGACACAAGGCAGGCCATCCTTCACTTAGACCTGCACCCCTGTTTCTCTTTCCTTCTCCAGGACCTCAGTCTTCTAATTGACTCTGCTTTCTCACCCATCTCTTTCCCTGTTCTGGGTCGTCCCATAGCAGTGAAATATACTTTCTTAAATATGTTTTCATTGATTTTCTTCAGAGAGAGAGGAAAGGAGAGGGTGAGATGATAGAAACATCAGTGGTAGAGAAACAGTGACTAGCTGCCTCTTGCATGCCCCCAGACGGGGAATTGAAACAGCAACCTCTTGGGCATGATGTACAATCCATTAAGCCACACTGGTCGGCCCAGTGAAATATTCTTAACAACTCCTAACCTTAAAAACAATCAACTAACCTTGCTCTACCCACATCCTTCCCTCACTTCTGCCCCACTTTTCTGCTCCTTATCAGAGCAAACTAACGGAGCTGTCCCCACTCCCACATCTTGCTTATCTTCAGTTTGCTCTGGTCTGTATTTCCTCCCTTCCTCTCCCCTGAAATGTTCTTCTTGAGGACATCAGGACCTCCGTGCTATCAGATCCCAGTGGACACTGTGCCACCTGCTCCACCCTCAGCACTGTCTGTAGTTTACCACTTCGTGGAACCTGCGCCTGGTTTTCCTTCACCTTACTAAATGCTCCTTCTTCATCTCTTTAGCCACTTGTCTTTGTCTGTGCACTCTGATTCTGCCACAGCGTCCAGTCCTGTCTCTGGTCTCGTCTCTCTCTGCCCAGTCTGAATGCTGGGGAGCCTCAGAGTTCTTGTTTCTCAAAATGTTAGGGCTTTCAACATTGTGCATATGCTAATGACTCCCAGCCTACTTCCCATTTCAAACTTGTGTATCCAGCTGCTACTTAGCATTTCCACACGTGGATGCAGATGGGTATATTGTACTTAACTCCAAAAGTTGAATGCTCAACTGTATACACACACACTCACACACATACATGTACACACCCTCAGTCTCCCAGGCTCACCTCTTGTTCCTTCCTGCTCCTTAGTGCCCCCAGTTGCTTAACCCAGAGACATAGACATTGTCCTTAATTCTCTCTCTTTACATGTTAACATCCAGTGTGTTGGTAAATAAGTTGTCATTTCTACTTCCAAAACAGTCCAGTCATGTCTCTGACTCCCCTGCCTCCTCCTTGTCTAAGCCACCATGACATCCCCCTGGAATACTGCTATGGCTTCCCAACCCATCCCTGCTATTCCTCTCATTCTGCAATGCAGTCTCCACCATGGAACCAGACTAAGCTTGGAAAATAGATCAGATCATTTCATTCTCTCCTTTAGTATTTTCCTGTGCACTTAAAATAAAATCCCCACATCCAAGGGTGGTGTGTAGTGGCTTTCTGCCTGCCTCTCCAGTTGTCTCTTAGATCCTGGCCTCCTTGCTCCTCACGCTGGGGACAGGCTGGCTTCCTCTCTGTGCTTGGGCTCATCAAGGTCTGTCTCACATCAGTGCCTTTGATAACATTTGTTTCAGCAGCCTCTTGGTGCCTGGGACCATGTTCAATCCACTGAGCCACAGTTTCCTTTCCTTCATACACACTCACCCTCATGCTGCCAGGCACATTCCCTATTCCTGGAAAACCAGGCAGAGATATCACAGAAGCCAAAAGAGGGACGATGTTCAATCTATTGGAACACTCAGATAGCTGGTTCCATTTCATCAATCACATCTTTTCACAATGTCACTTTCTTTCCTGATTACGGTATTAAAATTAGTTACTCTTTGTGACTTACTTTGTTTATACCCACTACTTTCGCATACACACACAGATTCCCTCTCAGATGTAGATTATTAAAGGCTGGGACTTTGTTATTGTTTGCTGCTGAATCCAAGTTAGCACAATGTATGGGACTCAGTCCTCACCTACTTGCTAAATGAACAATGATTGTTTTTATTTCATCCTTTTCTCATGAATCAATTTTATGGATTTTTTTTTAATAGAGAGGAAGGGAGAGGGAGAGAGAGTTAGAAACATCGATGAGAGAGAAGCATCAATCAGCTGCTTCCTGCATAACCCCCACTGGGGATGTGCCCACAACCAAGGTACATGCTCTTGACCGAATCATATGCACTCAGCACAGTGGAATGAAATACGTTTTGTTTTTTTCTGTCTAGGTCAAGTACTTGGGATCTCCTTCTGACTGACTGAGCGCACACCTCCCATTGCTGACAGACGTGATGTTTTACCGATTGCTAACGGTGGTCCAAAGACAAAGAACCAGCCGAGGATGGCAAAACTGGTCCTCAGCCAGAAGTGGTACAACAGCGGCCGAGGCGCATTCTGTCGCCCTGCCTGCCCAGGCGCAGGTGGTCATCTGTGGTGGGGGAATCATGGGCACATCTGTGGCCTATCATCTGTCCAAGATGGGGTGGAAGGACATTGTCCTTTTGGAACAGGGCAGGTAAGGATCCACTGGGCATGAATTCCTTCCTTCCCTCTCCTCCTCCTTTTGGTGATGCTGTCCCACCACTAGCTAATCAGTGTTGCTAGAAGCATGAGAAGAATCACAGGTAGAAATCCTGTACTGGGTTTTGTTTGTTGATGCCTAAAACTCATGTTTTCTGGTTTTGGAGAGCTGGCAGAGTCCAGCAAACCAAGTGTCTGAAGCATGTGTTTATTCATGTTCAGAGCACATCTTGCCATCTGTTCTCCTTATACTAGTAGTCAGGCAGCAACACAAACCCTGGGGCCAAGAGCTCTCTCTAGAAATCAGACTGAAATTGCCTTCATCCTGTTCTATTTGTTTGTTTTTAACATATATATTTTTATTGATTTCAGAGAGGAAAGGAGAGGAAGAGAAATAGAAACATCAGTGATGAGAGAGAATCATTGCATGCCCCACACTGCGGGTTGAGCCCACAACCTGGTTTATAGGTTGATGCTCAACCACTGAGCCCAGCAGGCCAGGCTACTCTATTTGTTTTGTGTGTTGTTTTTTTAAAAATATATTTTATTGATTTTTTTTTTTTCCAGAGAGGGAGGGAGAGGGAGAGAGTTAGAAACATCAATGAGAGAGAAAAATCTATCAGCTACTTCCTGCATACCTTCCACTGGGGATGTGCCCATAACCAAGATACATGCTCTTGACTGAAATCGAACCTGGGACCCTTGAGTCCATAGGCCAATGCTCTATCCATGGAACCAAACCGGTTAGGGCTTGTTTTTGTTTTTTATTTAAGTAACATTATGGAAGAATTTAGGATTTACAGAAAAATTGAGTATATGGGAGGAAGTTCCCATATAATTTATCCCCGACTTTCACTTGTTATTAACATCTTATATTAGTGATACCAACTCATTAATGAACCAACATTTATATGTTGTTATTAACTACTAGAGGCCCAGTGCACAAAATTCATGCATGGGGGCAGAGGTGTCCTTCAGGATAGCCTGCTCCTTCTCCAATCTGGGACTCCTCGAGGAATGTCTGACAGGCAGTTGGACATCCCTCTCACAATCCAGGACTGCTGGCTCCCAACTGCTTGCCTGCCTGTCTGCCTGATTGTCCCTAACCACTTCTGCCTGCCAGCCTGATCACCCCCTAACCACTCCCCTGCTTGCCTGGTCAACACCTAACTGCTCCTCTGCTGGCCTGATTGCCCCCAACTGCCTTCTCCTGCAGGCCTGGTCACCCCTAACTGCCCTCCCCTTCTGGCCTGATTGTCTTCAACTGCCCTCCTGTTGCTTCTAACTATCCTCTCCTGCAGGTCTGGTTGCCCTCAACTGCTTTCCTCTGCCAGCCCAATCACCCCTAACTGCCCTCCTCTGCTGGCCTGGTTGCCCCCAACTGCTCTCCCCTGCCATTCTGGTTCCCCCAACTGCCCTCCCCTACAGACCTGGTCTCTTCCTCCTACTATCCTCCCCTGCAGAACTGGTTGCCCCCTACTGTCCTCCCCTGCAGGCCTGATCGCCCCCAACTGCCCTCCATTGCAGGCGTGGCCCCTCCCAACTGCCCTCTCCTGCTGGCCTGATTGCTCACAACTGCCTTTCCCTGCTGGCCATCTTGTGGCAGCCATCCTTGATCACATGGGTGGGCATCTTGTGTGTTGGAGTGATGGTCAATTTACATATTACCTCTTTATTATATAGGATAGTTCATAGTTTTTTTGAATTCTTCATATTACCCCTAGTGTTCTTTATCTGTTTCAGGCTTTTGTCATTCTTTTGCCTACAACAAATTGGATATTTTTTCAAAGTTTATTATTTCTTTGCTGAAACCGGTTTGGCTCAGTGGATAGAGCATCAGCCTGCGGACTGAAGGCCCCGGGTTCAATTCCGGTCAAGGGCATGTACCTTGGTTGCAGGCACATCCCCAGTAGGGGGTGTGTGGGAGGCAGCTGATAGATGTTTCTCTCTCATAGATGTTTCTAACTCTTCTATCCCTCTCTCTTCCTCTCTGTAAAAAATCAATAACATATTTTCAATTTTTGTGATTTTCACAGAGAGGAAGGGAGAGGGATAGAGAGTTAGAAACATCAGCTGCCTCCCACATACCTACCACTGGGGATGTGCCTGCAACCAAGGTTACATTCCCTTGACCGGAATCGAACCCGGGACCCTTCAGTCCACACGCCGATGCTCTATCCACTGAGCCAAACCATTTAGGACAATAAAATATATATTTTTTAAAAAGTTTTATTATTTCTTAAAAGGCAATACATTGACATAAGTCAGAATAGAAAATTGTAGAAGAGTGTCCAGGAAAAGTCTCTCTCCCAATCCTGACCTCTGGCTTCAAGTTTCCCTCACTGGAGGCAAGTTAAGTTTCTGGTGAGTCAATCGGTCCAGATCCTCTCTTCACATAGGAACAGATCTGTGTTCTTCAGTATACAGTGGTACCTCGAGATACGAGTTTAATTCATTCCGTAACCTTGAGGCATGGGAAACTATGAGACGCTCGAGTCACGGTAAACTGGTGGGTAGTGTGCAGCCGGCCGATCCGCAGGATTACTCCTATCTCAAATGTTGCTCGTATTTCAAAGCAAAAATCGCTCCCTCAACGGCTCTTATCTCAAAAATCTCGTATGTCAGGGCACTTGTATCTCGAGGTACCACTGTATATTGGTGTAAATGCGTCTTCATTTATTCCCTGTTTTATACAAGCGGTAGCATTCCTTGTCATGCTTTTCTCAATAGGATTGTTTCATATTGTGGGATAAAAGCTTTCTCATTCCTTTCTTGTGGCTGTATAGTATCCCACCATGTAGGTGAACTCCAAAATGTGAAATCCGTGTCATGTCAATGGACATGTAGAGGTTTCCGTTGTTCGATATGACAGAACAGTATTGTAGTTGGGACTTGAACTGGCTGCATTCACAGGTATGAGTCCACCTAAAAGCCTTTGGGATCCATCCTGCAGGCTGGCCGCTGGCTCCACGAGATTCTGTGCGGGCATCATAAGCACTGCCCGGCACCTGAGCATCGAGCAGAAGATGGCAGACTATTCAAACAAACTATACCAGCAGTTAGAGCAAGAAACAGGGATCCAAACAGGTAAGCAGGGGTCTGCCATTTCCTGGGGACTGTGTGTGGTCCCACAAGAGTTGGCCTGGTGAGTGGTAATTCAGATCTGAGTTGTAGTTTGGGCAAGTCACTTTGCTTTTGAGCCGTCTTTGTTTTCTATTTTTGTTTTGTTATATTTTAAAAATATGTTCTTGTTGATTTCAGAGAAAAAAGGAGAGGGAGATTGAGAAGGAGACATAGAAAGTCAATGAGAGAGAATCATCAATGGGCTGCCTCCTACCGCCCCCTACTAGGGATTGAGCCCATAGCCGGGCATGTTCCCAGATCAGGAATTGAACCTTGACCTCTTGGTTCTTAACTGATCAACCACTGAGCCATGATGGCCAAGCTTGTTTTATTATTTTTAAAATGAGGAGATTCATCATTCCAGATCCTTTTCAGATGCTATAATTCTTGTGATATTAAGGCTTTCCTGGGCCATTTCCTATATATTTCACTTGTTGAAGGGTAGTAAGTGGCAGCATTGGCTCCTAAAGGAGGAGGGAGAGGAGGAATTTAAGTTAGGTGCTTGGAAGTTAAGTCAGAATTTGACCCACTGAAGTGCACCAGTCGCTAGTAAGGATGTTCCTGACTCTGCAGCCTTCACACATTTCTCCTTACCTGTGTAATGGCGGGGGAAGGACACGGGAGTGGTAAGCTAGCTAGCACTGGAGTGGGTAGGAACTGTCCCAGGAAGAGGAAGACCCATCTACACAATGGTCCCATATGATCAAAGGCAGAAAGAATGGCCATCAGTTTGTTGTAAGGTGACGGGTTAACGGAAGCCCATCCTGGAGCCTGCTCTGGTGGCTGATGAGACTGTGGTGAGGGCACTAATCATCCTGAGTGGGTATCGAGGCCCAGTGATGAAATTCCAGACACTTGCATATGTTAGGGTCATTCTTTGGAAGACATTACACAGAATGAATCAGAGCTCATTGGGGACCAACCCAGACAGAGGGTGGTAGCTTTGTCTTTTGCCAGCTGCAGTGGCTCTGCCATGTGATCAGTAGTGAACTATTCAAACAATAATCTAAGCACAGTGTGTGATTTACCTCGCCAGCCCTTTTAGAATCCTGTGACCACTAACAACATTTTCATTAGGGAAAGGGAGATTTGAAAGTTTGATCACAAGTAAGGGTTTATCATATTTCCATTATATAGTTCATACTGTCATGAAGTAAACTGCAGAGGAAGACTGATTGTCAAGTACAGTGGTCGGCAAACCGCAGCTCACGGGCCACATGTGGCTCTTTGGCCCCTTGAGTGTGGCTCTTCCACAGAATACTATGGCCTGGGCGAGTCTGTTTTGAAGTGGCATTAGAAGAAGTTTAAGTTTAAAAAATCTGACTCTCAAAAGAAATTTCAAACGTCGTACTGTTGATATTTGGCTCTGCTGACTAATGAGTTTGCCGACCACTGGTTTAGTAGGTAGAATTTGAGAGCCATGGAGGGAAAGAGAGATGCCAGGAGAGGATCCAGAGGTGTGGAAGAAGAGGCTGTGTATTCTCAGGCACATGGCAGGGCCAGGACTGGAGTGGGACAAGTACGCATCCTGGGGTGACCCTGCAGTCACAGCGCTGAGTGGGTGCCTCCTTACAGGGTGTACCCCTGCCACCTTGACCCCATGGTGTCATTGCACTTGGCCAGGCCTCCTGTTGAAGGGCGGGGCTCTCCAGTGAACGTGGTAAAAGTGCTTCCTGCTGCTGCACAGTCTGTGGCTTTTACTGGGGAAGATGCTGCTTCAGGCAGGACAGGTGGACAGCAGTCCCTTTGGTTGGGTTTAATGATGGCAACAGGTACTTGAATCAGATATTAACTGGGTTTGAATCAGAATAAGGTCCACAAAATGGGCCCCCGTTCCATTGGGCCAGAGACTGTTCATTGCCTGCCTTGCACCCCTCAGGTGGGATTCCTTCCACAGGAATCAGGGTTATAGGTTCTTTTCTGTAAATCGAGGGAGCTTAGCTTGCTTTCCGGATCACCATATGGAACCCTGATAGGCCCGACTTCTCCTTTGTCCTTGTGGGCACTGAGGAAGCCAGGTAAGCAAGAAGGGGATCAGCCTCAGTCCCACGCCCCTGGTCGTTTGCCAGTGGAGCAGGGAAAGGTGACAGGGCCCGAGGTGGAGAGGTCTGTCCCACAGTTGTGCAGGCTCCTGCCACAGTCATTTCACTCATGGACTGCTGTTGGGTCATGAAATAAGGATGAAGTGACACACGTGCACCTAGATTTAAGGGAAGATGTTATCTGCTTCTCCTCTGAAAACAGTCCGTTTACTCGAGATGTTTGTTCACTACCTGCTAATCGGACTCAGCAGATGACCCCCAGTCCTCATCCCCGAC
Source organism: Lasiurus cinereus (assembly GCA_011751065.1). NCBI lineage: Eukaryota > Metazoa > Chordata > Mammalia > Chiroptera > Vespertilionidae > Lasiurus > Lasiurus cinereus. The sequence goes on from JAAGEH010000452.1 coordinate 16,283,756, forward strand.
TGTGATGTTAGTGTCGCCAGTGCTCCAATCTCAGTGTGACTTTTGTCAGTGAATGAGAGAGTAACGTAATAGCTTTTATAATCTTTGGAAAGTATTCCATATGGTCCTTGATCTTATAATAAGGGTCTTCTTTTACAGCTAAAGAAACCTAAGTTCAAGAAGTTGAGTTGTTTTTCCAAGTCAGTGATAATGCTTTTATAAAAAATTATTTAGTGGGTTAAAGGGAACATATATACAGTGGTACTCTGTTATATGTAATCTATGGTAGTGAGCAAAAAATGACTTTTGAATCCTTTGCCTGAAATTTAGGCTGTGTTAGCCACAAGTCATTGGACTACTCTGATAAACAGACTATTTAAACACCAATCTCTGAAATTTCAGTTCTCTAAACTGAGACGTGCTTGTCATGTCAGGGAAGGGTATATTTATATGAAGATTTCTAAAGAAACTAAGAAAATAAATTATTCTCACTAATAATTCCTTTGAAATGATAACTGATTCAACTCTTTCTTCATAAGAACTAAGAGACATCGTATTTTATGGGACTTGTAATTGACTGAAATGTAATAAGGTGGTGTCTGGTATGTTGATTTCAAACAACAGAAAATGACTCTGGCTGCAGTGGGCATAAGGAGTTTGTGGAAGGCTGTTGGGTGCCTTTAGATTTGTCAGCAGGTTGCCAGAGGCAGTGTGGAGGCCGGACATGGGTCCCCACAGCAGGCAGGGCCTCAGCTGGAACAGCAGCCGTCTGGTCTGGATCCTCTTCATCCGAGAAGAGTGACCTCCAGCCATTCATCTACTTGCTCAAGGCTGAATATTCTAGGGTCGTGGTCGGCAAACATCGGCTTGTGAGCCACATGCGGCTCTTTGGCTCCTTGAGTGTGCCTCTTCCACAATATACCATGGCCTGGTCAAGTCTATCCTGAAAAAGTTTAAGTTTAAAAAATTTGGTTCTCAGTCGTTGTACTGTGATATTTGGCTCTGTTGACTAATGAGTTTGCCAACCACTGTTCTAGGGGGTTACACGCCACCAAAACTCCAGGGAGAAAATCTAAACAGAGTGAAGAATATGAGTCTAAGTTATCTTTACCCGCCCCCCACGCCCAAGTGTTTTTTAGCCATGACATCTTTAATTTTTATTTTATGAGTGATTTCATGTGCATTAAAATCTCATTTGATCTTCACAAAACTCAGCCAAGAACATTTGGATGGTGGCAGTACCCGGGCTCATCATAGGTCTTCTCACATACAATCCTGGAGGCTTGCCTCTTTGCCACCCCACATTTGTCCTGGTTGGTCTCAGTCCGGCTGATTGTTCTTACAGGTTACGTACGGACAGGCTCCATCTTTCTGGCCCAGACTCAGGACCGGCTGATCTCCCTGAAGCGCATCAACTCCAGGCTGAAGTATGTGTGAGACTAGAAGCCTGTGCTGGCGTTACTGCCCCCTGCCCTCTGTCAGAGGCCAGTGATGTCATTGTCCCCTTGTGTTCCATGGCAGTGTAATAGGCATCCCTTCTGAGATCATCTCCCCCAAGAAAGTGGCCGAACTGCACCCTCTGCTCAACGTGCATGACCTGGCGGGGGCCATGCACGTCCCCGAGGACGCAGTGGTGTCCTCTGCTGACGTGGCTCTCGCCCTGGCAAGTGCTGCCTCCCAAAATGGTAAGCAGGCTGGGACAAGGGAGGAAGAGGTTGTCGAAGAAATGGTCTCACAATAGGCAGCAACACCAACTTAACTACTGCGTTGTACACTGGCTCTTTGATTTTTTAATAAATTTTATTGATTTCAGAGAGGAAGGGAGAGGGAGAGAGAGATAGAAACATCAATGATGAGAGAGAATCATTAATTGGCTGCGTCCTGCATGCCCCACACTGGGGGTTGAGCCCACAACCCAGGCATGTGTCCTGACTGGGAATAGAACCGGGACCTCCTGGTTCAAAGTCGATGCTCAACCACTGAGCGACACACCAGCTGGGCTATACTGGCTCTTTTTGTTTTAATACACTATCTGTTACTATTTTTTGGGGGGGCCACATTTTTCTTATTAAAGTCCTGAGGAACCCTGTTTTAGTGCTGACTTGGTACACTTCAGACTTGAAAGAACTCCTTCCCCTCCAGAACTGAGGCTCCAAGATTAATACACACCTTGAGGACTTAATCCACAGCTTGGATCATGTCCCGAGTTTCAGTGAATGAGGGGAGGACACCTTAGTGTCCATGGTGTTGTGCACTTTGAATGAACTGATTCATGATGTGGGTAGATAGGATGTAAGCTGTCCTATTTGAACTTTGCTCCCCTGCCCCTTTTATGATTCCTGGAACTGAATTGTGCACTAAAGTCCCTTATTAAGTTTGCCTGCCATTTTTAACCTTGGGAAATCTCATTTACAGTCTCAGCTTGTGGTCCGTAGGAGTGTTTTGTTTTTTAAAATTGAAGCTTTGACCTGGCCTTTTCAGTATTTCTTATGACTTGAGAATCTGCTGCAGATGCCTTAATTGTGGACCATCTGAGGATCAAAGCCCAACTCTTTCTTGACCTTGAACAGGTGTTCAGATCTATGACCGGACAAGTGTTGTTCACGTGATGACCAAAAAAGGTGAAGTTACTGGTGTGGAGACAGATAAAGGACAGATCGAGTGCCAGTATTTTGTCAACTGTGCTGGTCAGGTAAGTTAGTAACAATAGCGGGACCTCTGGTTTTCTTATTTACCTTTTATATCCGGGACTTTTGGTGTAGAGACTTAAGATTATTTAGGGACAAAGTAAAGAGATGCAGGGAGCACAATGAGAGCTGGAACTCGAAAACTTGTAATGCTCCCCTGTGGAGCTGCAATGCCTCCTCCTCCTCCTACCCTGGTGAACTGGTGCTCCCGTTTGGGCCCTGGAAGCTCTGTGCATTGACATAATCCCTGGCATTGGATCTTCCTGTGGTGTTTTGTTTCATTCTACAACCTAGCAGGTAAAGTACTAGGCTGTACTATTGTGTCAGGAGCATAGATTCAGTTTCCAGATCACTAAGCTGCTTGTGCTTTGAAGACAAATTGGTCCTTTCTGTCCACTCTGCAGTTTAAGGTGATCTAGGGATACTTCCTGTTCTGTGAAGCTCATTTATGATGATACTTGGGGTTTGTCTTGAAGCCAGGCATTTCATTAGAAGGCCTCCTTTGCTCCCCATGAGCTCCTTTTACTATGGGGAAATCTGTCTTCTTTTGATCTAAAAGTAAGTTTTATTTCTTAAAACATCTAGTGTTGTTCCCCATCCAGATAATTAAATGAAAGCAGGCTGAATTTTGGCTTCCACAGTTAACATTGTTGCAAGAGCACACACAGGCCACTTGAAATTAAACTCTTTTCAAGCGGCTGAACTTGCTCATTTGTCTTTCTGTTCCTCTTCCACCCACAAATCAATCTGTCCATTTGTAGTGGGCATACGAGCTGGGTCTGTCCAACGAGGAGCCGGTTAGTATCCCGTTACATGCCTGCGAACACTTCTACCTCCTGACTCGCCCCTTGGAGACCCCTCTGCAGAGCAACACACCAAGTGAGGACCTGTACTTTGTTTTTAATCTTGTTTCCTTGCCACTGTTCTGTCCTCTGAAGGAAGACTCTCTGCAAAGGACAGACTGTCCGAAAGAGCCTTTTCTTTTCTAGAGCATGTTTCTGGGAGGTGGCCCAGTTCTGACTTTTCTTTAAGAACTCTTTAGGAAAGGATGGCCTAACGGGCATTCTGTTGAAGCAGTTTTTTTCTGCAAGCTGATTATACTCTCGGAGAGAGGTCTAAGTTGACAATATTTAGAATATAACCTGGAGTTTTTTACTTGAATGCTATAAACTCAGGGTATTCAGTGACCCCAAGTGCTGTGGAGAGGGCTGATTTCACTCCGAAGGTCTGAATCCCTGCAGTGGGCTCGGCAATGCCCCCTTTTCTTAGGCTTTATGTGGCACAATTGCAATTACGTAGTTTGGTTGTGAGGACTAATCAAAGCTTCGTAACTGATCGGGTAAAGGGTAATCAGAGAAAGTCTCCATTGTGAATCTGCGAGGGGAAACCTCCTGGATGGCCTGGAAAAGTATTTTAAAGCTGATGTGTTCATGAGATGCTGTTCCATTAACAAAGCCAACAGGTGTGTCTGCTTTGCTTTTTTTCTGTCTAGAAAACTGATTTACATCTAACCCCTGCTGTTCTTTTCCACTCCCCACTCCCTTATTGTTTCTCTCCTCAGATATTGTGGACGCCGATGGCAGAATTTATATTCGCAACTGGCAGGGTGGCATCTTGTCTGGGGGCTTTGAGAAAACCCCGAAACCAATTTTCACTGAGGGCAAGAACCAGCTGGAGATTCACAACCTACAGGAAGACTGGGACCACTTTGGTATGTGAACTGTATAATAATAAAAGTGTAATATGATTATTAGACCGCACAGCCAAACAACCTTCCGGACGTCCTTCCGGATGAAGCCGCTGTAGTGGCAGGCAGGATAGTGCTTAAGGGCTATCAGGCAGGCAGGTCAGCAGTTAGGAGCCAGCAGTCCCAGCAGTTAGACATCCCCAACGGGTCCTGTATTGCAAGAGGGTGCAGGCCAGGCACCCCCCCACACACACACACACACACACTGCACAAATTTTATGCACTGGGCCTTTTGTAGTAGTAATAATGCCCTGAACTTACCTAAAATGTTACATTTTTTCAAAGCATTTTCAAGTACAGCATCTTACTTTTTCTTTTTAATAGCCCCGTTTGGAGATTAGAGTTTGCTGGGTCTCAGGACAGTTACTTGGTAGCAGATTCAGGAGGCTATTCTTGGTTAGTCGACTTTTAGCTCATTACTTATTCACCTAAAATTACTGTTGAAATTTTAAGCTAGGAAGAAACTATTTCTTAGGATTTCATAGAAGATTAAAGACATTTTTTAGAAAGCAGAATTATTTTGTTAATGTCTGTTACTCAGTTTTATTTATTTATTTATTTATTAATATATTGATTTTTTTATAGAGAGGAAGGGAGAGAGATAGAAAGTCAGAAACATCGATGAGAGAGAGAGACATCGATCAGCCGCCTCCTGCACACCCCACAGTGGAGATGTGCCCTCAAGCAAGGTACATGCCCCCAACCAGAATCGAACCTGGGACCTTTCAGTTCGCAAGCCAATGCTCTATCCACTGAGCCAAACCGATCTCGGCTGTTACTCAGTTTTAAAATACTTTTTATTTATTGAATAGTTAATATATTCACATGGTTCCAAATATAAAAGATATGAAAAGTTCTATAAAGAAGTTTCATTCCTAGCCTTAATGGATTTTTTTTTAAAGTAAACTTTTTGTGGTAGAAAATGTCAAACCCCATGTACCTATCAGCCAGCTCCACAGTCTGGTGTCGTCTGTGACCACTGCCCCACTGGACTGCTCCCAGATGATGGACTCACTTTAACACAGACTGAGCATCTGTCCTTGCAGCCAGGCCAGCTTAGGGAACCTGCCCTTCATTGCATCTCCCTCCGGCGCCCCGTGAGAGCTTTAGTACCGAGCGAGCCCTTTGAGACCCTTATCTGTGACATGTTTGCTCTTCCACAGCAGCTTCTTTGTCAGTCTGCAGGCCAAGCACCTCGTAGGTGTGTTCCGTAATCCCAGCCAGGGCCCCGTTGCTCTTCTCAGAAAACCTCTTCCAAGAGATTTTATGAAAGGAGAGGGAGGCGTTAGAAAGTATGAGGAGTTGGAAGGTTTGAATCCCCTGAAGCTGAGGACTCTGTTTGGCTGTTTTTATTGCTCAGAACCTTTGTTGAGCTCCCTCCTGCGAAGGATGCCAGACCTGGAGACGCTGGAGATTGTGAAGTTGGTCAATTGCCCGGAGACCTTCACGCCAGACATGAGGTGCATCATGGGCGAGTCTCCTTTGGTTAAGGGCTACTATGTCCTGGCCGGAATGAATTCTGCTGGCCTTTCATTTGGTGGAGGAGCTGGAAGGTAAGTCTTTGTCACTCACACTCAGTTCATGGGGCTTCTTTCTTTCTAGAATGACTTGTTAAATTTCAAATAATATATTTAATCTGGTATGTTATTATAGGAAGATACATGTAATTTTGAAGTCCTTTCAAAGTAATTATCATGGGAGACTCTCCTGATGTTCCTGAAATGTGCAAAATGTTTTTGGAATCCCTATTTTGGAATTAGTCACTAAGTCTGTGGGATGGATATATTTGTGTAGTCTTTCAGCTGTAACAAATGTGTGTCCTTTGTATATTTAAATTTGGGAACATCAAAGTGTGATGAGTGAGAGAGATGATCATGCTGAGTGTCACTAGTTTTTATGTAATTGGTACTAATGAACATTTAACAAGCTCGTCTTGAAAGGACAGATAATTTTGTGGTTCACTCTGTGAGGAAGTCTAATGCATGACGGATAGCACAGACAGTAAAATGCTGGTTGCTAGGGGTTGGGGTAGGGAATGGAGAGTGATTGCTTAATAAAGAGTTTTATTTTGGGAAGATGGAAGGTGGTGAAGGTTACACAATAATGTGAATGACGGATGCCACTGAACTATATACACTTGAAAGTGGTTAAGATGGTCAGCTTATGCTATGTGTATTCACAATTTAAAAACTTTTAAAAACTTAATGAGACCATTTTTCTTGAGTGACTTGTAGAATGGCTCTGAAAACAGTTATGGAAGTGGAGTTACAAAAAACCTTTGGAACAGAGGAGATATGTTCAGATAACTATAACGTCCTGTTTTACAGACAAAAGTAAACACATGGATGTATAAATTAGAGTACATTTGTATACCTTTTAGTCTTATTTCTTCCTAGATGTGCCCGTGTCTTAAACACTTTCTGGGGAATCTTATCATTAGAGCTAAAATCCTCATGGTAGTCTTGTAAGCGCAGGAGATGGTTCCATGTTTGTTTCTTCCAAAAAGTTAAGGAAATTGCCCAGAATTGCTCACCCAGTCTCTGACAAGAGAGGATCTTTGATCGTGTTGGTTCTTGATTCCTGGTACAGTGTTGAGAGTATCACATCTGAGGCCCCAATACTATGGCCTCCTTCATCCCCCCAACAGGTATCTCGCTGAGTGGATGGTGCATGGTTATCCCTCCGAAAACGTCTGGGAGCTGGACCTGAAGCGCTTCGGAGCCCTGCAGAGCAGCCGCACCTTCCTGCGCCACCGCGTCATGGAAGTCATGCGTAAGTGAGCTTCGTCCTGCCGCACCTGCTTGCGGCTGTCTCTGGTGCCTGTTCTGCGTTCAGAGGGCGGGTTTTTCTCAGCTCTTTAGTAATTGCTTCAAGCTGAGCTTCTGATGTTTAATTGTTTCAGGCTTGTGTCAGGGACATGGTGTCCCTGTGATGTTTGTAGAACGTTTTCTCTCGCATCTTGTACCTGTTTACTTAACAGGACAGGACAGTGCACTGACTTTCAGGCCAGACTCGGGCTGCAGCTTCTAGTATGTTCCCAGCATTGCCTGCTTCCCACTGTGTCTGGAAAGCCAATGTCACAGTGAGTGCTCTGTCTCCCCACTTGGTCTTGGGGTTCACGATTTGCTTTCCAATGCACCGAACTTGCCAACTTATTCTCAGAGCTTCAAGCTTCTCTGAGTGACTTCTGTCATTAACCCCTGATACCCTGGCAAGATAGAAAACCACTTCTCACGTGCATACAAAACATATGTCCCTGCTCTTTCTCCTTGTTCTTGCTTCCCTCTAACATTGAAGGATCCAGCTCTTCATTTTAACTTAACTAGGTACTCTTCCTTGTCTTGCATTTGTTTTCTAACTTTTATTTAGGAATTAAACCAAATCAGGTTGTAATTTCATTTTCCTTACACTGGGGAACTATTTTCAGAGTTTGCCAAAATATGTCTAAACTAGAGGCCCGATTCATGCACTGGTGGGGTCCCTTGGCCTGGCCTGTGCCCTCTTTCAATCCGGAACCTCTCAGGGATGTCAGAGAGTCAATTTTGGCCTAATCCCCGCAGACTAGGCCTAGTATGCATATAAAATCTTTGGTTAATCTCTTCTTGCCCTCCCTTCTTCCCCCTTCCCTCTGAGATTCACCAGTCTGTTCCATGTTTCCATGCCTATGCATTGAGCGGCTGCCCCCTGGTGGTGACTGTGCATCATAGCTACTGGCCAGTCGGCTCGTCAGCAGGTTGCTTAGGCTTTTAGATAGATAGATAGGTAGATAGATAGATGGATACATACATACTTTGGGCATATTTATGCTTAGGACTACATTGGCTGTGATCACTGTTCTTGATTAAGAATGAACTGCTCATCCTGGCCAGTGTGGCTCAATTGGTTGAGCATTGTCCCGTGTACCAAAAGGTCGCCAGTTTGATTAAGGATTAGGGCATGTGCCTGTGTTGTGGGCTTGATCCCCAGTAGGGGGCATGCAGGAGGCAGCTGATCAATGTTTCTCTTTTACATTGATGTTTCTTGCTCTCTCTCTCCCTTTTCCCTTTATCTAAAATCAGTAAAAACCTTTTCTTTCTTTAAGAATGAACTACTGGTTCGGTAGCTGGTGGTTCCATTCTTCGTGAGCATATGGTGACCTTTAACACCTGTATGACCTGTGGCAGAGAACTCATATCTAGGGGAGATTTGGGACCTGGCAGCAGTATGTGTAATTGCTAAGCTTCCTTCTTTTTAGCAAATATTTTGGTTAAAATGTTGAACTATCATAAGTCCAGATTTCCCCATCCATAGTTACTTCAGAACCTATGCAAATCATAACAGCTTGAATTTCTCCTTGATGACATGACATGTTAGATGGCATTTTCTGATTCTCATAAAATAGAAATTGTAGGCATGATAGAAAATGGGGAAAATAGAACCTAAAATACCAGAGATGGACAAGTTGTCACAATGTAAGAAAACCAGGGTTTTAGTTTTCTGAATTTTAGTTTCCCAATCTCCCCAACTATCTCCAAGGTACCTCCTGTGTGGAATGGTGTGAGGTCACGTCTTCTCTTAGGAAGGGACTAGAGGTCACACTCTCTGGCTATTTTTACTCATTGCTGTTGCAGACTGGACAGTAGGAGAACTGAATCCTGACCCTAACTTGTTATGTGAATAATGTCACTGGGACAATACTGTGCAAGCTGTCAGGTTTCAGAGTTACCAAATGAAGTATGCTGTGACTTTTTAAAAAAAATATATTTTATTGATTTTTTACAGAGAGGAAGGGAGAGAGATAGAAAGTCAGAAACATCGATGAGAGAGAGACATCGATCAGCCGCCTCCTGCACGCCCCACGGTGGAGATGTGCCCGCAACCAGGATACATGCCCCCAACTGGAATCGAACCCGGGACCCTTCAGTCTGCAAGCCGACGCTCTATCCACTGAGCCAAACCAGACTCAGCTATGCTGTGACTTTTTACTTCAGAAATGGGTTCAGCATTACAGAGGAAATGTCTGTAATGGGTCTGAGATCCCAATAGCACAGGCACTGTAAAGAATCAAGTGCCATTTTTTCACACTTTGAAACCACCTGTGACCTTTGAAATCTCCTTCATCTCTCCTACAGAGCTTAGCAAAGTTTAGATCTACTTACAAATTAGGAACTATAATTGCAAACAGGGATGTAGAATTGTCAAGTGACTCACAGCTATATAACTATGAAGGGGTGACACCAGCTCTTGTGATTTCTTTCTCCTGGAACATGCCTGTTATACTGTACACTCATTTGGCAAGTTATGCTACGTTAGCCTGGAAAGGATGCTCTTTTGAATGGGAGCAACTCCAGAGTCTAGTGGGTAGTGTACACTCAGCTCACTGGCTTGGATTTTCATGGACTGTTCTCATCTGTTCTAGCTCTGCTGTATGATTTGAAGGTTCCTCGTTGGGACTTCCAGACAGGGAGGCAGTTACGCACATCCCCTCTCTATGACCGGCTGGACGCACAAGGAGCCAGGTGGATGGAAAAGCATGGATTCGAGAGGCCAAAGTACTTCGTGCCACCAGACAAGGGTAAAGAGGCACATTCTCATTTTTGTTTACTTACTTTGCTTTTGAGAATTAATACAATTTATTTTTAAATATGTATAGCTAGAATGTGTTCCTGGAAATAAATAATAAAACCTAATTATACAGGAGACTCCCCAATATAAATCTTCTCCTTTTGTTTTTCTGGTCCGCAGACCTCCTGGCTTTGGAGCAGAGCAAGACATTCTATAAGCCGGACTGGTTTGACATTGTGGAGTCTGAAGTCAAGTGCTGTAAGGAAGCCGTATGTGTCATTGACATGTCCTCTTTCACAAAGTTTGAAATAACAGTAAGTAATTGGAAACCAACATAACAGTTTAGGAGACAGTGCTTCCTTTTTTCATCTCTCTCTTTAAAACGAATTCTGTAAGAACTCTGGTATATATATTTTTGAATATATTTTATTGATTTTTTTCAGAGAGGAAGGAGAGAGAGTTAGAAACATGGATGAGAGAGAAATATTGATGAGCTGCTTCCTGCACACCTCCCACTGGGGATGTGCCCGTAACCAAGGTACTTGCCCTTGACCTGGGACCTTTCAATCTACAGACTGACGCTCTACCCACTGAGCCAAATCGGTTTTGGCAACTCTGGTATATTTTAATATCATATCTTTATTACAACATTTTTTCTGAATTTTTAGCTCTTTGTTTCTGGTTTTTAATCTTACAGAGGCCCATTTATCATTAGAATCAACAGCTAGCTTTCTCTGGTGCTTCCTACAGTGAAGCAAATCTGGAAATATTGTTGCAGTGAATTTTTGTAGCAAGTCAGGTTGCTCACGAGGCCGTGTTACTATCCAAATGTTCTTGTGCTTTGTCTGCTTTGTGTCTTAACGCTGCAGTCCACCGGAGATCAGGCATTAGAAATTCTGCAGTACCTCTTCTCCAATGACCTCGACGTGCCCGTGGGCCACATCGTGCATACCGGCATGCTCAATGAGGGCGGAGGATATGAAAATGACTGCAGCATAGCGCGCCTGAACAAGCGCAGGTGAGGTCAGCTGCTGTACTGGTCCCCGGGTACTGTGACAGAGCAGAGCACCCAGCTCCCCCAGGAACTCTGAATCATACCAAGGACAGATACACCTCACTACCTCATGGCCAGTCCATTAGCAATCCAGTACAAGAAAAAAATCAGAAAGAAAAGAAAAAGATTCATCAGATTATGCAAAACTCGATGTGGAAAATTAGTTACCCTGCTGGGAGAAGACATCTTATCTTGTATTAGTAGGTCTGTATAGTGACAGAAGTCAGTCTTCGCCTGTCCTTACATGGTGTGTCCTCAAGTTCCATGCTCCTGGCCCTCTGAAGGCTAAGAGCTCTTGGTCAGTATTCTACCCACTGCTTTGGCACTAGCTCAGAACCTGATTGCTTCCTATCCTCTTCTCTGCTGCCTGGTTTTGATTGCTGTGGGTCTTACTTTCAGTTTCTTCATGATTTCTCCAACTGACCAGCAGGTCCACTGTTGGGCCTGGCTCAAGAAGCACATGCCACTGGACAGCGACCTGCTCCTGGAGGACGTCACCTGGAAATACACGGGTACTTCTCACCGGGCCCCTGGGGGAGCCAACCCAGATCTGTCAGAATTAGAAGCGTGGAGGAGGCTCGCTGGTTATAGAAAAGTGGTCTCTGATACTTCCTGAGTTTTTCAAGGGAAATGTGGAATGAGTTCTTCAGTTACTGTTTTGTTCACTGCTATGTCCCCTGCAGCCATCATATTAGGAGTATGAATATTTGTTGAGTAAAGGAGTAATTTTTATTTTCTCTAGTTTTCTAGAGTAATTTTAAAGCATTTTTATATTTATTATCTAAGTATTTTCCTTAGCTTTTTTTTAAAGAATGAATAATTTTTTAAAAATATGTTTTTATTGATTTCAGAGTGAGGAAGGGAGAGGGGGAGAGAGAATCTTCGATTGGTTGCCTCTTGTATCCCCCCTACTGGGGATTGAGCCCGAAACCCAGGCGTGTGCCCTGACTGGGAATTGAACCGTGACTACCTGGTTCATAGGTCGACGCTCAACCACGGAGCCACACTGGCTGGGCAAGGAGTGAATAATTGTTAAGGATGACTTAAATTTCCTGATTGTTTCAGCGGAGCAGCCTTCCTCTAATGCCATCCCACCCCCATTCTAGTGTAACTCCTCCCTCCCCCTACTTAACCTACTCCTCCCTTCATTCCAGCAGGCCCTCATTCTCAATTCATTGTAGCAGCAAATACTATAAACTCTTGCTACCAGATTGGCAACCTACAGAATCTCGAACCAGAGTTGTTTATGGCTGACTGGAGATAGTTAAGTGTACTTAGCACAGGCTGCTGTCACAAACTGACAGATCCAGAGTGATGGGGCAGCTCTCCTCCCGGTCCTGATTTGGGAGTGGGGCTTTTTCCATCACGTAGCCACACTGGGAAGATGAGGGGAATGGGAAGTATGCAGGAGTGTATGTCCAGCCCTGGAAGTGGGCTCCTGTCCCATTGGCCAGGACTTGGTCTCATGGTCCCACTGACTGCAAAGGAGGCTGTGGAATGTTGCCTTCCTGTGTCCCTAGGAAGAGGAAACACTAGTTAGTTCTTACGCCAGCAGTCAGTAGCTGCATTTAGCAGGCCTGTCGGGAGAGGTGTATCTGTCAGAATCAGGTGCACCTTGGATCGCCTAAACAAAGGGATGCTCTTGTGGTCTTGCCACCCAGGCCTGGTTATAGGTAAGCAAGTCCACAACAGACCTTTCCCATTGGCTCAGCTGTTTACCTGGAGCGACCAGACATCGCTTGTTCTTTTCTTTTTAGCCCTCAACCTGATTGGTCCTCGTGCTGTGGATGTGCTGTCCGAGTTGTCCTATGCCCCGATAACTCCAGACCATTTCCCCAGCCTCTTTTGCAAGGTGGGTGCCAGTAAGGTTCTAGTTTTTCAATGGGGAGGGAATATCTTTTTAAGAGATGACAATTGCATATTCTTACTGTGGTGGTAACACCCACAAAATGTGTTGACTAAATGAATTTATTCTGCCATTTTATTAATTTTTCACCCTTCAGGATCTCCTTACTTAATAAGCATTAGGATATATTTAAAGTGGATTTTATTTCTCTGAATATCAGTTCTATATATTTATTGCTTTCTAAAACAGCAGATTCTACATTACAGGATTATAAAACGCTGGTCAGGGTCAGGCCCCTTCTCTCCAGCAGCTCTTCCTCTCCCACGCCCAGAAGCAGAGCAGCTTCTGTGTATGTAGCATCTTCAGGTAATAAATGGTGTAGGTGAATTCCTAAACAACTTACATAGGATTCTTTCTTATACTTGGCAACTATAGCCGAGTGAAACAAATGGTAACTGAACAAAAAAGAAGTAACTGCGTCCTCTCAGGGTGGTTTGATTTGCGGTCCAAATGGAGAAATGTTTTTGTCAGCCTGTAACAAGCAGCTTGGGATAGTTATCTTCGAAGGAAGCTCTTTGATGTTCAAACCAAATTGGGATCCACCTACTAATTGATTTTAGTTTTCCTTTTCCTCTATGGCAGAGTGAAAGCAAAAGAAAACTCACTGTTAGCCATTATTAATCCTTCAGTGTCTTTGCTTTTTTTAATTTTTGATTTCAGAGAGGAAAGGAAAAGGAGATAGAAACATCAATGATGAGAATCACTGATCAGCTGCCTTCTACATGCCTCCCACTGGGGATCGAGCCAGCAACCCTGACATGTGCCCTTGACCGGAATTGAACCCAGGATCCTTCAGTTGATGCTCTATTCACTGAGCCAAACCATCTAGGGTTGTCTTTGCTTCTTGACGAGTGCTCCATCCATGTGCGCCTGCAGAGCACCATGTGATGCTGGACTTCCTGTGGAAAGTTTGCTTTAATGCCACCTGGGATTTAGCACTTTCCTTCATAGGAACAGGAATAGAGACAGAGGTAACAAAGCTGCTGTGAACATGTTTTGTACATCAGAACCCAGGATAGCAGGTGAACCGAGTTCTCTGGGCACCTGATATCATCCTTTGTGGGCAGGTGCCTAGGACTGTCTACCGAGGAGGAGACTCCTGGTCTTCATTGCTTCCTATGCACCTAAAACAAATTTTTAGCAGGACTTTGCAAAAAGGACTATTTCCTGTTTGTCAAAGAATTTGCCTCTACTTCCCATCAGCAGTTGGCTAGCACTCCTGATATTGATGATATTCAAAGAAAAGATATTGTAAATATTCCTAATGATCTGGAGACCTGAAAACAGATCATTTCAAAGATGAAATTCTTTCATTCACATGTCTCTTTTAGGGTCAAAGGGTGCACAGCTAAGGAGAGGGATTTGCCTCTAACTCCCATCCACTTCCATTGGAGTTTTCATGCTATCTCCCTTTGTTTCCACAGGAGATGAGTGTGGGCTATGCCAACGGGATCCGGGTGATGAGCATGACTCACACGGGAGAGCCAGGCTTCATGCTTTATATCCCCATAGAGGTGAGAAGCAAGGAAGGTGTGGTGTCCCACACCTGCTGAGCACTGGCAGGGCTAGCGCCAGTTGTGCCTGGGTAATTGAATAGGCTGCGTTAAAGACATTTTAGCATGTTTAACTAAGGTATTCACTATTTTAAAAAATAGATAAGATGTTCACATGGTTTTAAAAAACCCCAAAATATTCAGTTCCATTTGACCAGTTTCTAGTAACTATGTGATCTTAGTGTTTTTGTCATGTCAGAAATTTTTGTGAATATGTAAGTTCAAAGACATATTTTAATCCTCTTTAGACTCACAGAAGCATACTGTTGTTCATCTTTTTTTTTTTTAAAAAATGTATTTTTTATTTCAGAGAGAAAGGGAGAGAGTGAGAATCATCAATCGGCTGTCTCCTGCATGCCCCACATTGGAGATCCAACCCACAAGCCGGGCATGTGCCCTTACCTGGAATTGAACTGTGACTTCCTGGTTCATAGGTCAATGCTCAACCACTGAGGCACGCCAGCTGGGCATTCAGATCTTTTTCCTATTAATACTTGAAAGAGTTCCTCTTTCTTTTTTCATAGTGGCATATTATTCCATCATATAGTTGAATCATAATTTATTTACCCAGCCTGGTACTAATAGACATTTATAGTGTTTCTAGTCCTTTTACTATTATAATTCGGCAGTGTACAAGAATGTGCCAACACATGGAGGTGTCAAACTTTAGGCTGATAGGTGCAAAACAGTTGGTCAGTGTAACTTTAGTTGTGTGTACATGTGAGACTGAGCAACTTTTCAAAACCATCTCTAAGTAACAGCCCACCCACCTACAGGGCCTGCACATTTTCCACTTGTTCTCTTCTGATCTTATGCAATGTCTTCTCTACCTCCCTCCCTCCCTGATAGTCTCTGAATATGCCAGCTTGCTGATGCATCAGGGCCTTGACATTTGCTGTTCCCTTGGCACCCCTTCTACCAGACAGATACTCCCAACCTCTAAGCCATACCTGCTTCAGGTCAGATTCACATGCCACCTTCTTGATGAGGCCTTATTCAGAGTTGCAATTCCAAGCCTGCTGGCATGGCTCAGTGGTTGAGTGTCAACCTATGAACCAGGTTGGCACATTCAATTCCCAGTAGGCACATTCCCAGGTCATGGGCTCGATCCCCACTGTGGGTGTGCAGGACGCAGTCAGTCAGCGATTCCCTCTCATGATTGATGTTTCTCTTTCCCTTCCTCTCTGAAATCAATAAAAATAAAAAAATCAAGTTTCAACCCCACCCTAACCCCCTGCAACTGATTCCCCACCACCTCCCCATCCTCGATTTTTATCCAATCTCTTCCCGTACCACTCACATCCCCCCCCCCCCCGAGAATTGTCATTCCACTCCCTTTCTATGCCCCTGATTCTATTATATTCACCAGTTTATTCTGTTCATCAGAGTTTTAATTCACTTGATTTTTAGATTCACTTGTTGATAGGTATGTATTTGTTATCACTTTGTTGTTCATAATTTTTATCTTTACCTTTTTCTTCTTCTTCCTCTTCTTAAAGAATACCCTTCAGCATTTCATATAATACTGGTTTGGTGGTGGTGAACTCCTTTAGCTTTTTCTTGTCTGTGAAGCTCTTTATCTGACCTTCAATTCTGAATGTTAGCTTTGCTGGGTAATCTTGGTTGTAGGTTCTTGCTATTCATCACTTTGAATATTTCCTGCCACTTCCATCTGGCTGCATAGTTTCTGTTGAGAAATCGAGAAATCAGCTGACTGTCATATGGGTACTCCCTTGTAGGTATCTGTTTTTCTCTTGCTGCTTTCAAGATTCCCTCTTTGTCTTTTGCTCTTGGTATTTTCATTATGATGTGTCTTGGTGTGGTCCTCTTTGGATTCCTTTTGTTTGGGGTTCTGTGTGTTTCTTGGACTTGTAGGTCTATTTCTTTCATCAGATGTGGGAAGTTTTCAGTCATTATTTCTTCAGATTCATCAGTCCATGTTTCCATGCCTGTGCATTGAGCATCTGCCCCCTGGTGGTCAGTGCGCATCATTGTGAATGGTTGAATAGTCACTTAGGCTTTTATATAGATAGATTACTGGCACACATCACTGTATAAGTTTAAGATGTACAGCGTAATGGATTTATTTACACATATTATGAAATGATTACTGCCATAAATTTATAGATACATCATTTTTTTTTAAATCCTCACCCGAAAATATTTTCCATTGATTTTTAGAGAGAGGGAAAGACAGAGAAATATCAATGTGAGAGAAACACATTGATTGGTTGCTTCCACACAGCCCGACCAGGGCCCAGGCCAGAGAGGAGCCTACAAAAGAGGTACGTACCCTTAATCAGAATCAAACCTAGGACCCTTTAGTCTATAGGCCTATGCTCTATCCACTGAGCCAAACTGGCTAGGGAAGATACATCTTTTATAAATTAAAAATAATTTTTTTTTACTTGTGCTGAGATCTCTTAGGATTGACTCCATACTGCAGTGTTAACCAGCCTCATGAGATTGTACATTGTGTTCCTTCTACTTTCAATTTACAACTGGAATCTTGTATTTTTTAAAAAAATTTATTTCATTGATTTTCTACAGAGAGGAAAGGAGAGGGATAGTTAGAAACATCGATGAGAGAGAGAGATTGATCAGCTGCCTCTTGCATGCCCCCTACTGGGGATGTGCCCACAACCAAGACATGCCCTTGACCAGAATCGAATCTGAGACCTTTCAGTCCGCAGACTGATGCTCTGTCCACTGAGCCAAACTGGTTTCAGCTGGAATCTTGTATCTTGACTACTTCCCTCCAATTCCTCCTCCTCCCACCCCTACTTCTGCTAACCATGAGTCTGATCACTTCTTCGAGGAATTGCTTTTCTTAATTCTTCATGTAAGTGAGATCATGTAATATCTGTCTTTCTCAGCCTTATTTCTGTCTTTGTTTTGTCTTTTACTTTTTACAGTTTTTAAAGCAAACTGTAGTCTACTATTAGGCTTAGACTTAACAGAGTATAGGGATTGAATATTTTGCTTTCAGTTTGGAAAACTGTTCATTTATCTGATATTTACACATTTTTGGAATAAAAACAGAACAGTGTGAGAGGCCGATGTTGTCGGGCAGGGAGGAGAGCTCTGCTTCCCTGGCTCCTTCCTCTGTGACTCATTCTGGATCTCTAAGATACACGGTAATCTGTGTGAAAAATCAGATGTTATGGACACAGAATGATGTGTACACGTTTCATAGCAGGGCCAGCTCCTAGGGAATTGGGACAGAGAACAAAGCCAGTGGAGGGTGAGCAGGCTATTTGAGAAGCAGCTGAGCTGAGAGTGCTTCTGTGAGTTATTTAGTAATTGCTATGTAAAAGATATGAATGTTGCTTTCATGGAGCTTACGTCTGCAATAAGGGTGACCCTAGCTTCTTACTCCCGACTGTAGCACTTTGGTTTGTTGATGAGACATCCTGAGAATTTTATACAAACCTCTCCCCATCCAGGTTAATAGTATCAGCCATCAGGCACGGCAGACACACTCTAAGGTGAAATACGAAGGTCTGCTGCTTACTACCCTTTCATCTTTTCCTCCAGTATGCCCTACATGTCTACAATGAAGTGATGAGTGTTGGGCAGAAATATGGAATTCGGAATGCTGGGTATTATGCTCTTCGTAGTCTCCGAATTGAGAAGTTTTTTGCCTTCTGGGGTCAGGATTTGAATACCCTCACCACCCCCCTGGAATGTGGACGAGAGTCTCGGGTGAAATTAGAGAAGGTACTGTGTCCGTGTGCACTCACCTGCCTGTGCAGGGCTTCTGTGTTAGAGCAGGAAGCGGGCTGATGTGGAAGGAAAGGGTGGAAGTACTGGGACCTCGATGATGGTATCAGGTGAGCTGTGATGATTAGGATGTCCTTAGAATGACTACCTATGGGATAAAACATCTTAATATGAGAACAAGGAACTGTCAGCACCTGTTTTCAGCACTTAGCTCTCTTTTAGACTGAGTGCTTCCTGGGGAAGTTTTGCTGATAGGATGTAGTGATACATGAACATGCTATGATTATTTGTACAAATTAATTACCTTCCATTCAACTGCCTAATTTTTGGTTTATTTTCAAAGTGTAATATATGAACATGATTTTTCAAAAATTCATAATTGAAGAGAATGTTGGGTAAATTCTCTTCTCCACCTCTGCACCCCATCTCTCTGCCACCTTTATCAGAAGCAGTTTCTTGTCTGTCCTTTAGAATTTGTGTGTTGCGAACCAATGAGTGTTTATTGACGACAGCAAAAACACACTTAGGAGGGTGAAAGGGCACAAGAGAGTCTGGGCTGCCTTAGCCCAGGATGAGCTGCCGCTGCCTATTGCTCCCCTGGTTGCAAGTCTCATGGAGTCCCTTAGCGGTCAGGGGGGTTGAGGAAGGAAATGGCACAGGTGTACTCCCTTGCCACTTTTCCCCTTTGTTTTTAATCCTCACCCGAGGATATTTTTCCATTGATTTTTTTTAGAGTGGAAGAGAGAGAAGCACATCAATTGGTTGCCTCCTGTATGAACTCTGACCAGGGCCTGGGCCAGGGAGGAGCCTGCAACTGAGATATGTGCCCTTGACCAGAATCAAACCCGGGACCCTTAGGTCCAAAGGCTGATGTTCTATCCACTGAGCAAAACCAGCTAGGGCCCCTGGGCACTTTTCTAACCTAGATGGTTGGACACTACAGCCTTGCTATATTATTTTAACAATCATTCCATATTGGTATAATTTTTCTTTTTGAAAAATTATAATTTTTCTGATATAAAGTGAATATTCATTGTAGAAAATAGAATATATCAAGAAAATTAAAGTCATTCATAATTATTTTATCCTGCTCTTTTTATATATATGCATATATAAACATGTATGCATTGAATACAGATATATATGAATGGACTTTTTGTTGGGATTATATAAAAACGCTGTTTTTCTAAAGTATTCTAGCAAGTGTTTTTGGAATATTGATTTTTCTTCCTAAATATTTTGTTCTATGTAGTCTTGTTATTGAAATCCATGTTTATAAAATAGAAAAAAGAAACATGGCTACCTGTGTTTTTACAAAAATTCTCTGAAGGCGTCTCTTCTGTTGTGAATGCAGTTTTTCAGATGGTGGGCAAACACAATGTCCCCAAAAGCCTGCCTTGGGGTGGGGGAGAGCGCTACCCTCCACCACAGTGACACAGGGGACCCTCCCCTGTGCTGCTCATGAGGATGGCTCAGTGTTGCCTTTCTTTCCTAGGGGGTGGATTTCATTGGTCGAGATGCTCTGCTGCAGCAGAAGCAGAACGGAGTGTACAAACGCCTCGCTATGTTCGTCCTGGACGACCACGACACAGACCTGGACCTCTGGCCTTGGTGGGGAGAGCCCATTTACCGAAACGGGCTGTATGCTGGCAAGACCACCAGCAGTGCCTATAGTTACACCCTGGAGCGCCACGTTTGCCTGGGCTTCGTGCACAATTTCTCTGAGGACACTGGGGAAGAGCAGGTGGTGACAGCGGATTTCATCAACCGGGGAGAGTACGAGATTGACATTGCGGGACAGCGGTTCCAGGCCAAGGCCCGGCTCTACCCGGTCGCCTCCCTCTATACCCACAAGCGCCGAAAGGAAGACGTGGAGCTAAGTGACTTGCATGGGAAGTAATGCCAGGCAGTCTCGCCGTCTTAGCCCCTGTCCTGATCCCGTCCCTCTTCTCGATTTAACCTTTACCTTCCATCTCTTACCTCCTTGATATCATTTTAAACTTTTTGCTTTGCAGCCTCTCTTGTCCTTTCATCTCCTCACACTCAGTCTGGGCTGTTTGTCCTGTCTGTCTCAGATTCCCAGGGTGACAGGAGCAAGCCCCACTTGTAGGAGTGGTGGCAGTCTGATGTCACATGCTGTGTCGGGAAGCCAGGGACGATGGTGGTGGGCAGGCAAGAGTCCATCTCCGAGGCGCCCGGTGTTCTCGGAGCCGCCTGTTGACCGTGATGAGTTGCTGTGTGCTAGTTACGGCCCTGAGGCAGTGCGCTCCTGTTCCATTGTGCTGTGGTTGGCACCGTGATACCTCTAGCAAGATGACCATCTACCTCACTGATGAGAGGCATCAGGTGGACTGCAGAGATAAAGTTAAACTGGCATTATTCCTGGCCTTCCTAACAACTAGTTCTCGACTATAGGGCCAAGGCCATCTGCCTATAATTTTCTTCATCGCTTGTTCATCTGTAATGAGGGGCCTTGCTTGTTTGGTTCAGTAAGCCACAGTATTTGAAAGGGAAAGCATTTTGCTTTTTCTAGATGAAAGGGTCTTAACCTCAGAACTTACCAACACCAAACATTTCTCCCCCTTAAGAGGAGGGAGGGGAAGGTAGGCAGCCACATACTGAGTTCAAGAGGACTGGACTGCCAAGTTCTGCTTCCTCGGGCACAGCACAGAGCCACAGCTGACCCACGTGGGGTATGTGTGTGAGCCTAGCAGACTGCCTTCCATCCTCTCGAACAGAAAGTGACTTGGAGTGCCTACAAGAGGGTCATGCACAGTTAAGAAGTCTCTCTCTTTTAAGGGTGAAAATTGAATGACATCAGACTATACTATTCATCCCAACATTTTTTTTTAAAAAGTATGTTTTTATTTCAGAGAGGAATGGAGAGGGAGAGAGAGAAAAACCTCAATGATGAGAGAGAATTGATCAGCTGCCTCCTGGGGATTGAGCCTGGCACGTGCCCTTGATATTAATCAAACCTGGAACCCTTTTAAAAATATATATATTATTGATTTTTTACAGAGAGGAAGGGATAGAGTCAGAAACATCAATGAGAGAGAAACATTTTTCAGCCACCTCCTGCGCACCACCCCCATCCGGGATGTGCCTGCAACCAAGGCACAAGCCCCTGACCAGAATCGAACCTGGGACCCTTCAGTCCGCAGGCCGATGCTCCATCCACTGAGCCAAACCAGCTAGGGCCCAACACTTAATTTCCCCTTGCATCTAAGCTGATTTCTTAAAAGTATGAACTGTTGCTAGAGATGTAACTAATTAATTGCAGCCTTTGTTGTACTGACATCGTAATTGCATTAGCTCTGCTAGGTCTGTAAGTCTAGTAAAGAAGGTGCTCCAGGTGTCAGACTGCTTCTAGGCATTGTCTTGCCATTTCCCCAGGGAGTGCCCACCTTTTTAGGAGG
Source organism: Lasiurus cinereus (assembly GCA_011751065.1). Taxonomy (NCBI): domain Eukaryota; kingdom Metazoa; phylum Chordata; class Mammalia; order Chiroptera; family Vespertilionidae; genus Lasiurus; species Lasiurus cinereus. The sequence goes on from JAAGEH010000452.1 coordinate 16,305,368, forward strand.
TCTTAGTTGACTGATGAAAGGAGCATGTGATTAGAATTGCTTGGAAGGTCTTGCTATTCTGGTGCAAATGTGTACTTAATGGCTGAGAGATGTTGCTCCTAGGCACAGAGGTGAAAGGTGTGCCAACGCAGGGTAACTAGCAGGGAGCCGACTGGCCCAAGACGAGGAAACAGGTACTAGAGGGCTGGAGGTATTACACGCTCTGCACCATTCCAAAATCAACTTTTCTAGTTACACATACATTTCATCCTGTCCGCAGTAGAGGGGAGGGCATTGCTTGCTTACTGAGTGCCCTGCAGCACACATTAGTTTTGGGCACTTCAAAGTCCATCCCTGAAGTCTCTGTTCAAATGCAGGCAGTGTGGATTTGGTAGTTTCTCCATTTGGTCCTAAATCTGAAAGGGTTGACTGGCTCCCCCCTTTAGCATAACTGACAATCACAACACCTAATTTGTATGTCATTTCCATCTCTGGGCAGTGAGGCCCCAAGTGTTTCTTGTGTGACAACATACCTCTCTAGAGATCCCAGGGGTCTGGGCTCCTGGCCTGGGTGGATGGACTTTAAGATGGTTGGCACTCTTCTTCTCTTAAAGGATCCATCGTCACCTCTTGGGGAGGGGCTCTGCACACTTCTATCTTGTCAGCATATTGAGTTGAGGGAATCTTTTTTAACCTAAAAACACAGATGTGTTAGCCTCAAACAGATGAAGACGCGGAGGTTGCAAGTCTCCCGTGTACCTCCCTCCTCCCTTGAGATAGCACATGTCCATCTGGTTTCTTGGCACGGCCACGGTCGTTGACTTAAAGCGTGTTATCAGAAAGGTTCCCATCTGATTCTGTCATTAAGTCAGAAAAGCTCTAATTCAGAAAGTTTTAAGAAAAAGGGACAAAATGTACTCGCTTGGATAACCTGTGTGATGCCTTGTATCTCGAGATGTAGTCTCATACCTGCATGGGCAGGACATGCTCCAGGAGACACAAAGGAAAAACTCTCACCACAGTGCTAGTGCTCTTCTGGGGAGTCCCTGTCCCCCCAAAACTATTCAGGCTAGGGCCAAAGACCACTAAGCTCAGTGATCAACCTGCTTCCCTTTGGCCCAAAGATCCCATTTCTGCAGGAGTAGAGCACAGTGACAAAGAGACGACTCACTGCCCTCACTCATGGACACTTACTTGCTGGCATCTTGAGTGTCTTCACCATCCTTTTAGAACCTGAGGCAGGTAAGAGGGACTCTTCTGTGACTGTGGTCCTGGTTCTGACCTGGAAGGCTGTGCCCAGTAGGACAGCTCACTAGCCTGCTTTCAGGGGTGAGCTGAGAGGTTCGTTTTAACCTCTGTGGCTCCTTGTGCAGTGTAGGCAGCAAGGATCCTCCTTAGTATCTAAGGCAAAGGTTTGGTCAACAGTGCTTAATACTGAAGAATAACCTTCTGGGGTTTTTCCCGTATTCCTGCCCCCTCCCACAACCCTTCTCTCCTGGTCCCTTACAAACTGATATAAGCAGCATTTTACTTTGTGAGGAAAGAATTTTCATCTCACGTCATTTCCAGGCATATGGGCTCAGGAGAAGCACAGATGAGTGGAAGAAATGGTAGGTGAAACAGTAAGATGTTTCCTGCATTAGCTAGGACATCCAGCTGTAAGCTGTAGGTCTGCCAGTCAGCACCCCGCCTCCACTGTTAAGGTGCTGAGTTGTAAGGCTCCTTCATCGCCAGTATGGGGCTCACATTCGCAGTCCCTCATCACTAACAAATGCACTATTTTCCAAGAGGACTATTTTTGTATGTTTGCCTTCTCTTTGTCCATTACACACTAGAGCTGTTCCTTCATAATATGATTCTTGACTTGTCTGAACAGTGTCCTTGAAGAATTACACATTTCTCATGGGCCATTTTCCCCATGGTATTTAGATGCAGCTATTTTTATCCTTTGCAGTCCTTTTCTGCCTTCTCTGTCCCTAAACGACAGAAATTACGAGAAGTGGGAAGGATATTTTTAGCACCTGTTTCACAAGATCTAAGCCAGGAATCCCTTCGCACACCAAGAACTAGGGCTTGTAGCACATCTTTTCTCCTCGCCAGTTCTCGTGCCTTACACTCCACAGTGTCCCATGGCAGGTGGAGAGAGGAGGGAGGCAAAGGTAACTCCATTTCAGGCTGAGGGTTCCATCGCCCGCTCACCCCTCCTTCCCCAGAACAGGTGGGTGTGGGTGGAGGCTGCCCCAGCCCGTCTCAGTGAGGGGTTCTCCAGCAGCACAGCTCACCTTCCTCTCTGGTCAACTCTCGGATGTGTCCACGCGCCACTGTCATGACTGTAAAGTGCCATAGCTCGTTACCTGCATCTGTGAATGTGCCGTTCTGTTCAGCCCCTTTCTGTCCCTTTGTTGTGTAGCGTTAGCATGAGGTCCTGAAGCCATTTGAGAAATGAGGTAAATGGGATCTTCTCTCAAGGGCCCTGGTCACAGGCCCACAGGGTGACCGAGCCTTTCTGCCTCCATGAACACGGTATTATCAAGCGGAATTTCAGTTTTTATTTTCATATTATCAGGTTTATAAATGAATAAATAGACACTTTAATTACTCTTACCATGTCCATGAAATATTCTTCGTCTGTATGTGTTTGCCATCACAAAAGGTAGATAATGTGGAAACCGAGGTGCAGTAGATACCGGCATTCTGTGGCCTGGCTGGAGAGAGAAAGCCTCCGTTCCTCCTGAAGTTACTGCCTGTCACTGGGTTCGACATCCTGCCTTACAACTGACTTCATACTAGAAACCTGGCACTTGATGTACCACTCATGTGAGTCCATGTTTATGTGGAAACAGTGTGTGTGGACGTTCTTGGTCACACCCTGGGGAGAGGAGAAGCCAGCGATCTTTTAGTGGACTCAGCTACCATCAGAATTTAGACACTGAACTTCAATCTGTGTATCCAACTATTCTGAGGAACCACATCTGGGAATCCACAGGTAAGGTAACAGGTCTATAACAATTCATCTTATATTCTAAACCTTTTCCTCTAATTCCCAGTTTCATTATTGACCATCATTTTTTATAACACACAAAACATCCGACAGGCTAGATGGCTGACTCCAAGAGGAGTTCCAGAAATAATTTGCACAGTGACATTTCTGGAATGTCGGAAAAGCCTCCCAAAGTTGTGCCTCGCCAGCAACAGCCAAAGGTTGGCGAGCTTGAGGGAGGACCGGCGAAGGATGAAGAATAAGCTGGATCTAGGTGGATCTTCTGTGCCTGGCCGAGGCCACAGAACAGATCCAGATTTGCAAGCTAATGCTTTATTTTAGTCACAGGTAAACAAGGTAGTGGTCATCAGTTAAAATGTTCTTGTGAGTTTCCCTTATTTTGGCAGCACTTGCTGCACCTCCCACAGCCCATTAGCCACCCAGGAAAGATCTAGGGAGCGCCACAAGATCAACCTTAATTATGCTAAGAGGGCTGTGCCCTGTGCCCTCTAAGCTGGGACTTGTTTGCAGTTTTGCCAGCAGGTCAGTCTGAAGCTTAACCCTATAACTGCTCCCTACACAGAGTAACTGCTTTGAGAGCAAACATGTTACAGATAAGGATCTCAAAGGGCTCTGTGCTAAAGCTCTCAAATTATAGGCACCTTCTTCTTACTATGGTGTACAGTACACTTCCTCTAGTACATTAACTACTCATTCTAGGGGAAAAGAAGCCTAGCAAGCTGAGTGTGAGTGACAAAGACTTACTTTCCAGCTCCTCCACCAAATGAAAGGCCAAGAGAGTTCATTCCGGCCAGGACATAGTAGCCCTTAACCAAAGGAGACTCGCCCATGATGCACCTCATGTCTGGCGTGAAGGTCTCCGGGCAATTGACCAACTTCACAATCTCCAGCGTCTCCAGGTCTGGCATCCTTCGCAGGAGGGAGCTCAACAAAGGTTCTGAGCAATAAAAACAGCCAAACAGAGTCCTCAGCTTCAGGGGATTCAAAGCTTCCAACTCCTCATACTTTCTAACGCCTCCCTCTCCTTTCATAAAATCTCTTGGAAGAGGTTTTCTGAGAAGAGCAACGGGGCCCTGGCTGAAATTATGGAACACACCTACGAGGTGCTTGGCCTGCAGACTGACAAAGCTGCTGCTGTGGAAGAGCAAACATGTCACAGATAAGGATCTCACAGGGCTCGCTCGCTACTAAAGCTCTCACGGGGCGCCGGAGGGAGATGCAATGAAGGGCAGGTTCCCTAAGCTGGCATGGCTGCAAGGACAGATGCCCAGTCTGTGTTAAAGTGAGTCCATCATCTGGGAGCAGTCCAGTGGGGCAGTGGTCACAGACTGTGGAGCTGGCTGGTGGGTAAGTTTGATATGTCTCAAAGTAGGTTTACAGTTGTATGTAAAACACAGTTTATTCTTATTTACTTACTAGGCCCAGTACACGAAATTCATGCACTCCTGGCCAGTGCCCTCTCACAGTCCAGGAGCCCTTGGGGGATGTCTGACTGCTGTGGAGGCGGGAGAGGCTCCCACCACTGCTGCAGCGTTCTGGCTTCTGGCTGAGCCGTGCTCCCCCTGTGGGAACACACTGACCACCAGGGAGCAGCTCCTGCATTGAGCGTCTGCTCCCTGGTGGTCAGTGCACATCACAGCAACGGGTCATTCCACCATTCAGTCGATTTGGATATTAGCATTTTATTATATAGGATTTGAATTATAACTGTAAACCTACTTTTGCCCATTCCTGTATTTTAAAAACATATTAGCCGAAACCGGTTTGGCTTAGTGGATAGAGCGTCAGCCTGTGGAATGAAAGGTCCCAGGTTCTATTCCGGTCAAGGGCACGTACCTTGATTGCAGGCACATCCCCAGTAGGGCGCATGAAGGAGGAGGCAGCTGATCGATGTCTCTCATTGATGTTTCTAACTCTATCCTTCTCCCTTCCTCTCTGTAAAAAAATCAATAAAATATATTTAAAAAATATCCACACAAATTAAAGATGAAGGTAAACTCATTATAGACCCTTTTGTATTGTTTATATTTGTAAATGCACAAGTGCTTCCAGGGCCCGGACAGGGGGAAGCCAGTCCACCTGGGAGGAGGAAGGAGGCCACGGAAGCTCCACAGGAGGAGCAGCGCAGGTTTCCCGTTGCAGGGCTCCAGCCCTCACAGGGAACCATGTGCCCCCGACATCAGTTCACTTTGTCCCTAAATTATCTTAAGTCTCTACACCAAAAGTCCCGGATATAAAAGGTAAATAAGAAAACCAGAGGTCCCGCTATTGTTGCTAACTTACCTGACCAGCACAGTTGATAAAATACTGGCACTCGATCTGTCCTTTATCTGTCTCCACACCAGTAACTTCACCTTTTTTGGTCATCACGTGAACAACACTTGTCCGGTCATAGATCTGAACACCTGTTCAAGGTCAAGAAAGAGTTGGGCTTTGATCCTCAGATGGTCCACAATTAAGGCATCTGCAGCAGATTCTCAACTCATAAGAACTGAAAAGGCCAGGTCAAAGCTTCAATTTTAAAAAACAAAACACTCCTACGGACCACAACCTGAGACTGTAAATGAGATTTCCCAAGGTTAAAAATGGCAGGCAAACTTAATAAGGGACTTTAGTGCACAATTCAGTTCCAGGAATCATAAAAGGGGCAGGGGAGCAAAGTTCAAATAGGACAGCTTACATCCTATCTACCCACATCATGAATCAGTTCATTCAAAGTGCACAACACCATGGACACTGAGGTGTCCTCCCCTCATTCACTGAAACTCGGGACATGATCCAAGCTGTGGATTAAGTCCCCAAGGTGTATATTAACCTTGGAGCCTCTCAGTTCCGGAGGTGGGGGGAGTCCCTGAAGTCTGAAGGGTACTAAATAAGCACATTGAATGTATATTTGGAGAACTGAAATTTCAGAGATTGGTGTTTAAATAGTCTGTTTATCAGAGTAGTCCAGGACTTGTGGCTAACACAGCCTAAATTCCAGGCAAAGGGTTCAAAAGTCATATTCTGCTCACTACCATAGATTACATATAGCAGAGTACCACTGTATATATGTTCCCTTTAACCCACTAAATAATTTTTATAAATGCATTATCACTGACTTGGAAAAACTCAACTCCCCGAAATCTAGGTTTCTTCAGCTGTAAAAGAAGACCCTTATTATAAGATCAAGGACCATATGGAATACTTTCCAAAGATTATAAAAGCTATTACGTTACTCTCATTCACTGACAAAAGTCACACTGAGATTGGAGCACTGCCGACACTAACATCACAGTCGGGGATGAGGACTGGGGGTCATCTGCTGAGTCCGATTAGCAGGTAGTGAACAAACATCTCGAGTAAACGGACTGTTTTCAGAGGAGAAGCAGATAACATCTTCCCTTAAATCTAGGTGCACGTGTGTCACTTCATCCTTATTTCATGACCCAACAGCAGTCCATGAGTGAAGTGACCGTGGCAGGAGCCTGCACAACTGCGGGACAGACCTTTCTTCCTCGGGCCCTGTCACCTTTCCCTGCTCCACTGGCGAATGACCAGGGGCGGGGGACTGAGGCTGATCCCCTTCTTGCTTACCTGGCTTCCTCAGTGCCCACAAGGACAAAGGAGAAGTCGGGCCTATCAGGGTTCCATATGGTGATCCGGAAAGCAAGCTAAGCTCCCTCGCTTTACAGAAAAGAACCTATAACCCTGATTCCTGTGGAAGGAATCCCACCTGAGGGGTGCAAGGCGGGCAATGAACAGTCTCTGGCCCACTGGAACGGGGGCCCATTTTGTGGACCTTATTCTGATTCAAACCCAGTTCATATCTGATTCAAGTACCTGTTGCCATCATTAAACCCAACCAAAGGGACTGCTTTCCACCTGTCCTGCCTGAAGCAGCATCTTCCCCAGTAAAAGCCACAGACTGTGCAGCAGCAGGAAGCACTTTTACCACGTTCACTGGAGAGCCCCGCCTTTCAACAGGAGGCCTGGCCAAGTGCAATGACAGCATGGGGTCAAGGCGGCAGGGGTACACCGTGTAAGGAGGCACCCACTCAGCACTGTAACTGCAGGGTCACCCCAGGATGCGTACTTGTCCCACTCCAGTCCTGGCCCTGCCATGTGCCTGAGAATACACAGCCTCTTCTTCCAGACCTCTGGATCCTCTCCTGGCATCTCTCTTTCCCTCCACGGTTCTCAAATCCTACCCACTAAACCAGTGGTCGGCAAACTCATTAGTCAGCAGAGCCAAATATCAACAGTACGACGTTTGAAATTTCTTTTGAGAGTCAGATTTTTTAAACTTAAACTTCTTCTAATGCCACTTCAAAATAGACTCGCCCAGGCCATAGTATTCTGTGGAAGAGCCACACTCAAGGGGCCAAAGAGCCACATGTGGCCTGCGAGCCGTGGTTTGCCGACCACTGTACTTGACAATCAGTCTTCCTCCGCAGTTAACTTTATGACAGTATGAACTATATAATGGAAATATGATAAACTCTTACTTGTGATCAAAATTTCAAATCTCCCTTTCCCTAATGAAAATGTTGTTAGTGGTCACAGGATTCTAAAAGGGCTGGCGAGGTAAATCACACACTGTGCTTAGCTTATTGTCTGAATGGTCCGCTACTGATCACATGGCAGAGCCACTGCAGCTGGCAAAAGACAAAGCTACCACCCTCTGTCTGGGTTGGTCCCCAATGAGCTCTGATTCATTCTGTGTAATGTCTTCCAAAGAATGACCCTAACATATGCAAGTGTCTGGAATGTCATCACTGGGCCTCGATACCCACTCAGGATGATTAGTGCCCTCACCACAGTCTCATCAGCCACCAGAGCAGGCTCCAGGATGGGCTTCTGTTAACCCGTCACCTTACAACAAACTGATGGCCATTCTTCCTGCCTTTGATCATATGGGACCATCATGTAGATGGGTCTTCCTCTTCCTGGGACAGTTCCTACCCACTCCAGTGCTAGCTAGCTTACCACTCCCGTGTCCTTCTCCCGCCATTACACAGGTAAGGAGAAACGTGTGAAGGCTGCAGAGTCAGGAACATCCTTACTAGCGACTGGTGCACTTCAGTGGGTCAAACTCTGACTTAACTTCCAAGCACCTAACTTAAATTCCTCCTCTCCCTCCTCCTTTAGGAGCCAATGCTGCCACTTACTACCCTTCAACAAGTGAAATATATAGGAAATGGCCCAGGAAAGCCTTAATATCACAAGAATTATAGCATCTGAAAAGGATCTGGAATGATGAATCTCCTCATTTTAAAAATAATAAAACAAGCTTGGTTGATCAGTTAACCCATGAACCAAGAGGTCAAGGTTCAATTCCTGATCTGGGAACATGCCCGGGTTATGGGCTCAATCCCTAGTAGGGGGCAGGGAGGAGGCAGTCTATCATTGATTTTCTATGTCTCTCTCTGTCTCAATCTCCCTCTCCTTTCTTCTCTGAAATCAACAAGAACATATTTTTAAAAAATAACAAAACAAAAATAGAAAACAAAGACGGCTCAAAAGCAAAGTGACTTGCCCAAACTACACTTCAGGTCTGAATTACCACTCACCAGGCCAACTCTTGTGGGACCACACACAGTCCCCAGGAAATGCCAGACCCCTGCTTACCTGTTTGGATCCCTGTTTCTTGCTCTAACTGCTGGTATAGTTTGTTTGAATAGTCTGCCATCTTCTGCTCGATGCTCAAGTGCCTGGCAGTGCTTATGATGCCCGCACAGAACCTCGTGGAGCCAGCGGCCAGCCTGCAGGATGGATCCCAAAGGCTTTTAGGTGGACTCATACCTGTGAATGCAGCCAGTTCAAGTCCCAACTACAGTACTGTTCTGTCATATCGAATGACGGAAACATCTACATGTCCATCGACATGACATGGATTTCACATTTTGGAGTTCACCTACATGGTGGGATACTATATAGTCATGAGAAAAGAATGACAGCCCTAGCTGGTTTGGCTCAGTGCATAGAGTTGGCCTGCAGACCAAAAGGTTTCAGGTTCGATTCCTGTCAATGGCAGGTACCTGGTTGCAGGTTCCTCCCCGGCTTGGGGTCCTGGTACAGGAGGCAATCATTTGATGTATCTCTCTCACATAGATGTTTCTCTCAGTCTTTCCCTCTCTTCAACTCTCCCTGAAATCAATGGAAAAATATCCTCAGGTTGCTGAGACTGGTTTGGCTCAGTGGATAGAGCGGCGGCTTGTGGACTGAAAGGTCCGGGGTTCGATTCCGGTTGGGGGCATGTACCTTGCTTGCGGGCAAGTCTCCACTGTGGGACATACAGGAGGCAGCTGACTGATGTCTCTCTCTCATCAATGTTTCTGACTTTCCATCTCTCTCCCTTCCTCTCTGTAAAAAGTCAATAAAATATATTTAAAAAAATATCCTCAGGTAAAGATTAACAACAAAAAATAAAAAAACGGAATGAGAAAGTTTATATGCCATAATGTGGAATTATCCTATTGAGAAAAGGCAAGGAACAGTAAGGAATGCTATAGCTTGTATTAACAGGGAATAAATGAATGAACACCTATTTACATCAGTACATACTGACAAACTCACATCTGTTTCTATGTGGAGAGAGCATCTGGATTAATACATTAGGAACTTAACTTGCCTCCAGTGAGGAAAACTTGAGGACAGAGGTCAGAGATGGGAGAGAAACTTTCCCCATACACTTCTAGAATTTTCTATTCTGACTCATATGAATCTATTGACTTTTAAGAAATAATAAATTCCTTTAAATGTCCAATTTGTTACAGGCAAAAGCCTGAAACAGATAAGAACACTAGTAGTAATATGAAGTATTTTAAAAAAATCTATGAATTGCCCAGCTTACGTAGCTCAGTGGTTGAGCATTGACCTGTGAACCAAAAGGTCTTAGTTCGATTCCCAGTCAGGGCACATGCCCAGGTTGCACACTCGATCTCCAGGGTGGAGCATGCAGGAGGCAGCCAATCAATGATTCTCTCCATCACTAATGTTTCTCTCTCTCTCCCTCTTCCTTCCTCTCTCAAATCAATAAAGACGTATTTTTAAAAATACATACAAAACCACTATGAACTAGCCTATCTAATAAAATAGTAATATGCAAATTGACTGTACCTCTCGCTATACCCACAAGCTATGTCCACCAGCCATGCGCACCAGCCAATCAGAGAAAATATGCCAATTAACTCAACCAAGACGGCTACAGCCACAGAGAGTAGGAGAGCGGCTTTGGTTGCCCCTGACAATGGAGGAAGCCAAGCTTTCTGCACACCCTGGCTGGCTGAGGCCACTGCTTAAGGCAACAAAAATTTTTTTTTCTTTTTAAATATATTTATTGATTTTTTAGAGAGGAAGGGAGAGCAATGAAGTGTTTGAAACGTGGAAGAGAGAGAGAAACACTGATCAGCCGCCTCCTGCCCACCCAGGATATGCCTGCAACCAAGGTACATACCCTTGACCGAAATTGAACCTGGGACCCTTCAGTCTGCAGGCTGACACTCTATCCATTGAGCAAAACCAGTTAGGGCAAGGCAACAAAGTTTCAATGGCTGTGCAAGCAGAAGGCTTGGCTCCATCTAGGCTACAAAGTTTCCTATGGTAGAAGATAAATAAATCCCAGATACCAGGACCTCCACTTGGGTTGCCCCGGGGCATGGCTGGCCTGCAAACCACCACAGGCCCCTCTCTCAGGCCACCACACACTCCAAGGCAGCGGTTCTCAACCTGTGGGTCGTGACCCCTTTGGGGGTCCATCGACCCCATCACAGGGGTCGCCTAACACGATCAGAAAACACAGATATTTACATTACGATTCACAACAGTAGCAAAATTACTGTTAGGAAGTAGCAACGAAAATAATTTTATGGTTGGGGGTCACCACAACATGGGTAGCTGTATTAAAGGGTAGCGGCATTAGGAAGGTTGAGAACCACTGCTCCAAGGGAACCCACACCCTGATCCGGGACACCCTTCAGGGCAAACCAGCTGGCCCCAATCTGTGCACCAGGCCTCTATCCTATCTAATAAAAGAATAATATGCAGATTGACCATCACGCCAACACACAAGATGGCTGCCTCCATGTGGTCAAAAGATCCTGCCCCCATGTGGACACAAGATGGTCAGCAGGAGAGGGCAGTTGGCAGGAACCAGGCCTGCAAGGGAGGACAGTTGGGGGTGATCAAGCCTGTAGTGGAGGGCAGTTAGGGGGGCCCAGGCCAGCAGAGGAGAGAAGTTGGGGATGACCGGGCCTGGAGGGAAGGACAATTGTGGGGGACGCAGGCCTGCAGGGGAGGGCAGTTAGGGGTGACCAGGCCCACAGGGGAAGGCAGTTAGGGGCAAACAGGCTGGCAGGGGAGCAGTTAGGCATCAATCAGGCTGGCAGAGGAGTGGTTAGGGGGTGATCAGGCTGGCAGGCAGAAGCGGTTAGGTACTATCAGGAAGGCAGGCAGAAGCAGTTAGGGGCAATCAGAAAGGCAGGCACTCCTTGGATTGGGCCTAAATGGGCAGTCAGACATCCCTCAATGGGTCCCAGATTGGAGAGGGAGCAGGCTGGGCTGAAGCACACTCTACCCGCCCCCCCCAAGTCTCCTCATGCACGCATTTCGTGCACCAGGCCTCTAGTAGTTAAAACAACATGTCGATGTTGGTTCATTAGTGAGATAGTAACATTAATATGTTAATAACAAGTGAAACTGGAGGTAAGTTATGGGAACTCCCTCTTGTCTTCTCAATTGTTCTGTAAATCTAAAACTTTTTCAAAACAAGTTACTTAAATGAAAAATAAAAACAAATAGAACAGGATGAAGGCAATTTCAGTCTGACTTCTAGAGAGAGCTCTTGGCCCCAGGGTTTGTGTTGCTGCCTGACTACTAGTATAAGGAGAACAGATGGCAAGATGTGCTCTGAACATGAATAAACACATGCTTCAGACACTTGGTTTGCTGGACTCTGCCAGCTCTCCAAAACCAGAAAACATGAGTTTTAGGCATCAACAAACAAAACCCAGTACAGGATTTCTACCTGTGATTCTTCTCATGCTTCTAGCAACACTGATTAGCTAGTGGTGGGACAGCATCACCAAAAGGAGGAGGAGAGGGAAGGAAGGAATTCATGCCCAGTGGATCCTTACCTGCCTTGCTCCAAAAGGACAATGTCCTTCCACCCCATCTTGGACAGATGATAGGCCACAGATGACCACCTGCGCCTGGGCCGGCAGGGCGACAGAATGCACCTCAGCTGCTGTTGCACCACTTCTGGCTGAGGACCAGTTCTGCCATCCTCGGCTGGTTCTTTGTCTTTGAACCACCAATAGCAACTGGTAAAATATCACGTCTGTCAGCAATGGGAGGTGTGTGCTCACTCAGTCAGAAGGAGATCCCATGCACTTGACCTAGACAGAAAAAACAAACGTATTTCATTCCACTGTGCTGAGTGCATGTGATTCATGAGAAAAGGATGAAATAAAAACAATCATTATTCATTTAGCAAGTAGATGAGGACTGAGTTCCATACACTGTGCTAACCTGGATTCAGCAGTGAGCAATAATAAAGAAATCCCAGCCTTTAGTAACCTACATGTGAGAGAGGATGAGACTGTGAGTGTGCATGGGAGAAGGGCGGTGACAAATCAAACAAGTGACAAGGAGTAATTAATTTTAATACCATAGTCAGAAAAGAGGTGACTTCGGAAGAGACTTGAGGGACAAAATGGAAGCAGCTACCTGAGTGTTCCAGACAGTGTCTAAAGCCCGGATGTGAGACACACCTTGATGAGCCCACGCACAGAGTGGAAGCCAGCCTGTCCCAGATCAGCCTGGCTCCATGGTGGAGACTGCATTGCAGAATGAGAGGAATAGCAGGGATGGGTTGGGAAGCCATAGCAGTATTCCAGGGAGACATCATGGTGGCTTAGACAAGGAGGGGGCAGGGGAGTCAGAGACATGACTGGACTGTTTTGGAAGTAGAAATGACAACTTATTTGCCAACACACTGGATGTTAACATGTAAAGAGAGAGAATTAAGGACAATGTCTATGTCTCTGGGTTAAGCAACTGGGGGCACTAAGGAGTAGGAAGGAACAAGAGGTGAGCCTGGGAGACTGAGGGTGTGTACATGTATGTGTGTGAGTGTGTGTGTATACAGTTGAGCATTCAACTTTTGGAGTTAAGTACAATATACCCATCTGCATCCACGTGTGGAAACGCTAAGTAGCAGCTGGATACACAAGTCTGAAATGGGAAGTAGGCTGGGAGTCATTAGCATATGCACAATGTTGAAAACCCTAACATTTTGAGAAACAAGAACTCTGAGGCTCCCCAGCATTCAGACTGAGCAGAGAGAGATGAGACTAGAGACAGGACTGGACGCTGTGGCAGAATCAGAGTGCACAGACAAAGGCAAGTGGCTAAATAGACGAAGAAGGAGCAGTTAGTAAGGTGAAAGAAAACCAGGCACAGGTTCCACGAAGTGGTAAACTACAGACAGTGCTGAGGGTGGAGCAGGTGGCGCAGTGTCCAGTGGGACTGGGATCTAACAGCACGGAGGTCCTGATGTCCTCAAGAAGAACATTGCAGGGGAGAGGAAGGGAGGAAATACAGACCAGAGCAAACTAAAGATAAGCAAGATGTGGGAGTGGGGACAACTCTTGTCACAGTTTACTCTTATGGGGAGCAGAGAAGCAGGGCAGAAGCGTGGGAAATGTGGGGTACATCAAGGTTAGCTGGTTGTTTGTTTTGTTCCTTAGAGATTTTTAGAGAGAGGAAGGGAAAAGCGAGAAACATGGATGTGAGAATGTAACACTGATCAGCTGCTTCTTGCATACCTCTGCCTCCCCCCACCACAGTGTTTGGGACACCACTCAAGCAATTGAATCACACTGGCCAGAGACGGCTAACTGGTTTCTTTCTTGTTTGTTAAAATATATTTTTATTGATTTCAGAGAGGAAGGCAGAAGGGGAGAGAGAAAGAAACATTAATGATGAGAATCACTGGCAGCCTCTTGCACGCCCCATACTGGGGATTGAGCCCACAACCCAGGCATGTGCTCTGACAGGGACTTCCTGGTTCCGGCTAGCTGGGTTTTTGTTGTTGTTTTATTTTTTTAAATATATTTTTATTGATTTCAGAGAGAAAGCGCGAGAGAGAGACAGAAACATCAATGATGAAAGAAAATCATTGATCGGCTGCTTCCTGCATACCCCCACACTGGGGATGGAGCCCAAAACCTGGACATGTGCCCTTGACCAGAATCGAACCCTCAGTCCACAGGCTAATTAATGCTCTATCCACTGAGCCAAACCATCTAGGGCCCAACTGGTTGTTTTTTTTTTAAAGATGAGAGTTGTTAAGAATATATCGTAACTAACACCTCTCCTCTTCAAACTATTCCAAAACATCCAAGAGGAAGGAACCCTTCCAAGTTCTTTTTATGAGGTCAGCATTATCCTAATTCTAAAACCAGATAAAGACACTACAAAGAAAAAGAACTACACCAATATCCTTGATGAACATAAATGCAAAATCCTCAACAAAATATTAGCAAATCAGACCCAGCAATATATTAAAATTATCATACACTATGATCAAGAGGGATTTATCCCAAGGATGCAAAGCTTATATAATATTCCCAAATCAATGAACATGATAAACAAATTGAAAGACAAAAATCACATGATCATATTAATAGACAAAGAAAAAGCATTCAACAAAGTCAAACACCCATTTTTTATAAAAACTCGCAGCAAAGTGGGAATAGAGGGATCATATTTCAACATAATAAAGGCCATATATGACAAACCTACAGCCAGCATCATACTCAATGGGCAAAAACTAAAACTACAGGGATGTATGTCCGCTTTCACCCTGTTCTCAACATAGTTCTGAAAGTCCTACTGACAGTGATCAAAAAGGAATAAAAGACATCCAAATTGTAATGTAGGAAGTAAAACTCTCAATATTCACAGATGGCATGACATTGTACAAAAAAAAAAAAAAAACTGTAATGAATTTAGCAATGTAGCAGGATACAAAATTAACACCCAGAAATTGATGGCATTTTTATACACCAATAGTTAATTCTCAGAAAGAGAAACTAAACAATCCCATTTACCATTGTAACAAAAATTAAGGTACATAGGAATAAACCTAACCAAGGAGGTAAAAGACTTACACTCAAAAAAGTACAGGTTGAAAGAAAAAAAAAAAGATAGAGCACTACTGTGCTCATGGAGTGGTAGAATTAACATCATTAAAATATCCATACTGGGTCTTGCCGAGATCGGTTTGGCTCAGTGGATAGAGCGTTGGTCTGCGAACTGAAAGGTCCCGGGTTCGATTCCGGTCGGGGGCATGTACCTTTGTTGCGGGCACATCCCCGGTGGGGGGCGTGCAGGAGGCAGTTGATGGATGTTTCTAGCTCTCAATCTCTCCCTTCCTCTCTGTAAAAAAAATTAATAAATTATATTTTTTAAAAAGATATACTCAAAGAATATATATATATATATATCCATATATATATATATCCATACTATTCAAAGCAATCTACAGATTCAATACAATTCCTATTAAAATACCAATGACAGTCCTAGCTGGTTTGGCTCAGTAGATAGAGCGTCGGACTATGGACCAAAGGATCCTGAACTTGATTCTGGTCAAGGGCACATGCCTGAGTTTTGGGCTTGATCCCCACTGTGGAGTGTACAGGAGGCAGCTGATCAATGATTTGCTCTCATCAGCAATGCTTCTATCTCTCTCTCTCCCTCTCCTTTCCTCTCTGAAATCAGTAAAAATGTATTTAAAAAATAAAAAACCATGACATATTTTACAAATCTAGAGCAAATACTCCAAAAATTTATATGGAATCAAAAAAGACTGAATAGAAAAAAAAAATGTGGCAGTGGAATAGAGGAATGTGTCTGGAGCCTTGTCGCTGAGCAGACAGAGAGAACAACTGAGGGTCGTACTGGGAGTGTTTGTTGGCGAGTTAAGGGACAGTTATCCTCCAGGAGAAGGTGGGGGACTGCTCGACGGGGCTCCCCTGACCAGGCAGCACCACTACCATGGGGTTTTTTTCCCCCAGAGCCATCAAGTAAACGCAGAGACCGTGCCATCTGGAAGGGGAAAGTGGATGTTTACAGCAGCCTGAAAAGCTACAGCTGCAGCACTCACCAAAGAGCTATAGGACCCAGAACACTGCTCCCCAATTGGTGTAAACTCGGATTCAGAGGAGCTCCACAGGCCACACAGAAAGGTCAGATTTCACCTGGGATAAGGTGAGGTCTCTGGTCCCGCAGAACAAAGAGACGTGCACACTGTGGGAACTGGACCGGGGAAAGCTGCACCTAGAGAAATCCCTGGACACTGGGCAGGGCGTGATCCCTGAATGTGGAAAGGGGCCCTCAGAGCTGTTAACAGAAGGGAGTTCTAGAAAGCAACCCATTTTGATCTGAGGCAGAAGGA
Organism: Lasiurus cinereus; assembly: GCA_011751065.1. Lineage (NCBI taxonomy): Eukaryota > Metazoa > Chordata > Mammalia > Chiroptera > Vespertilionidae > Lasiurus > Lasiurus cinereus. The sequence continues at coordinate 16,321,792 of JAAGEH010000452.1, forward strand.
CAGTCTGGGAGTTATTAAAGTGTGCCAGCTGCTTGAACAGGAACAGGGAAGGGAACTGCACAGACTGCATGCTTTCCTCTTCAAACCCTGGCTTCTGATTGCTAAGCCCAATACATAGGATCACCCAATTGGGGACATCCTAAGAGACTGCAGGGGAAAGTTGTTTTTCTGGAACCTGGGGATCAGAGTGTGGAATAACCATTAGAGAACCAGCTCTGGAGCAACGCAATCCCACAAACCAGTATTCAGTGCCACAGAGAAAGTAGGATCTAAGCAACGGCTAGAGAGGACCTATAGTCTCAGAGGTCAATTCCAAAACACTGCTACCCAGGGGATGACTCACAAATTGACTCTTGCATAATCACAAAAGAATAAAGAGATTAAGACACACCACCTGCTTAAAAACCAGGACTGGCTTACAACATTGAGCAGCAGTGGAACGCAGGGAACTGCAATACCATCCCAATTGGGAAACAGGCATGCCAAACAGAAAAATAGAGGAAGTGAATTACCTCCACTACTGCACATTCTATTCTTTTATTTATTTATTTTTAATATATTTTATTGATTTTTCACAGAGAGAAAGGGAGAGGGATAGAGAGTTAGAAACATTGATGAGAGAGAGACATTGGTCAGCTGCCTCTTGCACGCCCCCTACTGGAGGTGTGCCTGCAACCAAGGTACATGCCCTTGACCGGAATCGAACCTGGGACCTTTCAGTCCACAGGCCCGACGCTCTATCCATTGAGCCAAACCGGTTTTGGCTATTCTTTTATTTTTAATTTTTATTTTTTTATCTTTTAATTAAAAAATTATTATTTTTCTTTTTTTGTTGATTTTACCTTTTTAATTATTACATTTTTATTTTCAACCAGTATTATTATTACTACTGTTTTATCTTTTTGAAAAAAAAAGAAGTGTCATTTTATTTTATCTTTATTTTACTTTGGGATTAGAGTTCTACATTCTATTTTCATCTTTCCTTTAGCATCATTTTACTCTATCTCAACTTTATCTTTATGCCATCACTCTCTTCCTAACTTTTTCCATTTTGTTGTCTTATTTCTCTTACCCTTTTTCTACTTTAGGTTTTCCCTTTCTTTCTTTTTACCTGGTTAAAATTTCACCTCACTTATATATCTAATTTTCAATCCTCTACTCCAAGTCCATACACCTCTCTCTTCTCTGTCTTCACCATTCAAAAAATTGTTTTTCTCTATGTCCTTTAGTTGTTGTTTACTTCAACGTTGATTATATCGATTTTATATACTTTTTTGTGAGATTGTTTTTGCTTATTCTACTTGTTTTATTTTGCTTTTTGTTTACTTTGTTTTTTATCTCTGTTTTCCCTCTCCTCCCTTGATATTAGTTGTTATTTGTGGTTTGTATTAATCTCCAGGTACTTGTTGCTGGCATTTGTTGGAATTAGTGGCTGTTCTATTGGAGTTTTCTCCTCATATATATAATTTGTTCCCCTTTTCTTTCTTATTCTCTTTTCTCTCTTACTTTTTTTCTCTTTTTTCCCCTCCTTTTTTGTCTCCCTTCTCCCAATTTCATTTTGGCACTTCTTTCTTTTTCTCTCTTCTTCTTTCTCTACTTTCCCCTAATTTGTCTCTCACTGGTGGTCACCTTATTTGTAGTTATTAACATCCTGAATACACTTCTGTTCAGTGCCTTGCACATTGTATCGGGTTGTGTTGTATTTTGTGCCTTTAAATCAATGCAGGAGAGAGAACTACATAACCAGCCAAAACCAGTTTGGCTCAATGGATAGAGCACTGGCCTGCAGACTGAAAGGTCCCAGGTTCGATTCTGGTCAAGGGCATGTATCCTGGTTGCGGGCACATCCCTTAGTAGGAGACGTGCAGGAGGCGGCTGATTGATGTCTCTCTCTCTCATCGATGTTTCTAATTCTCTGTCCCTCTCCCTTCCTCTCTGTAAAAAACCAATAAAATATATTTTAAAAGAGAGAGAGAGAGAGAGCGAGAGCTACATAACCAGACACCTGAAGAAGAAAGACCATGGGCAGACAAAGAAACATCCCACATCTGAAAGAAAAGCAGGCATCACCAGAAAAGGAAGTAAACGAAATAGAGGCAAGCAACCTGCCAGAGAAAGAATTCAGAGAAATGGTCATAAGGTAGCTGAAAAGAATGGAAGAAAAGTTCGACAATATGAGAAAGAACCAAGAAGAAATGAAAAATGACATCGCTGCTGTAAAGAACTCAATAGAAAGCATCAAATGTAGACTAGAATCAGAGGACCACAGTGAGCTAGAAGACAAGGTAGGAAAAAATACCCAAGTACAGCAGCTTCTAGAAAAAATAAAAAAATAAAAAGCAAGAGAAGAGTCTAAGGGAACTCAAAAACAACATCGCATAATAAGGGTTCCAGAAAGAGTGGAAACTGAGCAAGGAGTAGAAAACCTGTTTGAAGAAATAATGACAGAAAACTTCCCTGATATAGGGAAGAAAAAACCCACACAAATCCAAGAAGCTCACAAAGTCCCAAGCAAAATGAACCACAAAAGACCGACACTAAAGCACATTATAATTAAACTGGCAAACATCAATGACAAAGTAAGAATCTGAAAAGCGGCCAGAGAGAGATGGAAAGTTACCTACAAAGGAACCCCCATCAGACTAGCAACTGATTTCTCAACAGAAACTCATCAGATCAGCTGAAACCAGTTTGGCTCAGTGGATAGAATGTCGGTCTGTGGACTGAAAGGTCCCAGGTTCAATTCTGGTCAAGGGCATGTATCCTGGTTGCGGGCACATCCCCAGTAGGGGGCGTACAGGGGGCAGCTGATCGATGTCTCTCTCTCATCGATGTTTTAAACTCTTTATCCTTCTCCCTTTCTCTCTGTAAAAAAATCAATAAAATATATTTTTAAAAAAAGAAAAAGAAAAAAAGAAACTCATTAGGCCAGAAGGGAATGGAATGAAATATACAAAGTCATGCAAAGGAATGGTCTGAATCCAAGAATACTGTACACAGTGAGGCTTTCAATCAAAATTGAAAGTGAAATCAGGAGCTTCACAGACAAAAAAGGACTAAAGGAATATATTACCACCAAACCAGCAATGCAAGAAATATTAAAGGGTCTGCTGTAAAAAAATAAAAATAAAAATAAAAAAAAGAAAGAAATAGGAAGTGAAGAAGGAACATGGGGGTAAAGAATAAAAATGGTGACAAATAAGTACCTATCAATAATAACTTTAAATGTAAATGGATTAAATGCTCCAATCAAAAAACATCGGGTAACAGATTGGATAAGAAAACATGACCCATATATCTGCTGTTTACAAGAAACCCACCTCAGAAGAGAAGATGTACACAGACTGAGGGTGAAGAGATGGAAGACAGTTTTTCAGGCAAATGGAAATGAAAAAAAAAAGCTGGGTTTACAATACTTATATCTGACAAATTAGATCTCAAAGTGAAGGACATAACAAGAGATAAAGAAGGCCACTTCATAATACTAAAGGGACCAATCCAACAAGAAGAAATAATTCTGGTAAACATATACATACCCAATACAGGAGCACCCAAATACATAAAAAAACTTCTGGAGGATATCAAGGGAGAGACTGACAGCAATACAATCATAGTAGGAGACTTTAATACCCCACTATCACCATTAGACAAATCCTCTAAACAAAAAATCAGCAAAGAAACATCAATGCTAAATGACTCACTAGACCAGATGGAATTAATTGACATCTTCAGAACATTTTACCCCAAAGCCACAGAATATACATACTTCTCAAGTGCACATGGATCATTTTCAATGACAGACCGTATGTTGGGTCATAGGCAAAGTCTCTTCAAATTCAAGAAGATAGAAATCATATCAAGCATTTTCTCAGATCACAGTGGCATAAAACTGGAAATCAACTACAATAAAAACAATACAAAGAAATCAAACACATAGACTAAACAGCATGCTATTAAACGACTGGGTAACTAGAGAGATCAAGGAAGAAATAAAAAACATCATGGCAACAAATGACAATGATAACACAACAATACAAAATTTATGGGACACTGTGAAAGCACTCTTGAGAGGGAAGTTCATAGCTCTACAAGCCTACTGCAAAAAAACAAGAAATAATGGTAATAAATTATCTAACTCTACAACTCAAAGAGCTAGAAAGAGAACAACAAGAAAATCCCAGTGTAAGCAGAAGGAAGAAAATAGTAAAGATCAGAGCAGAGAAAAACAACATAGAAACCAAAGAAACAATTCAAAGGATAAACAAAATTGATGGACCTCTAGCCAGGCTCACCAAGAAGCAAAGAGAGAAGACCCAAGTAAAATCAGAAACGAAAGAGGAGAAATAACAACGAATCCCTTCAAAATACAAAGGATTGTTAAAAAAATACTATGAACAACTCTATTTCAACAAACTGGACAACCTTCAGGAAATGGACATAATCCTAGAAAAATATAACCTTCTAAAACTCAATCAGGAAGAACCTAAACATCTCAATAGGCCAATAACTATGGAGGAAATTGAAGCAGTCATCAAAAAGCTTCCACAAACAAAAGCCCGGGACCAGATGGCTACACAGGAGAGTTTTACCAAACATACCAGGGAGAATTAAAACCTATCCTCCTCAGACTATTCCAAAATATTCAAGAAGAAGGAACACTTCCAAACACCTTCTATGAAGCCAGCATCACCCTAATACCAAAACCAGATAAAGATAACACAATTAAAGAATTACAGGCCAATATCTCTCATGAACATAGATGCCAAAATCCTCAACAAAATTCCAGCAAATCGGATCCAGCAGTACATCAGAAAGATCATATACCATGACCAAGTAGAATTTATCCCTGGAATGCAAGGATGGTACAATATACACAAATCAATAAATGTGATATATCACATAAACAAATTGAGAGATAAAAATCACATGATCATATCAATTGATGCAGGAAAAGCATTTGACAAAATCCAACACCCTTTCTTGATAAAAACTCTCAGCAAGGTGGGAATAGAAGGTTCATACCTCAACATCATAAAAGCCATATATGATAAACCCACAGCTAACATCATACTCAATGAGCAAAAACTAAAACCATTTCCCCTAAGAATAGGAACAAGACAGGAATGCCCACTCTCACCACTCCTGTTAGATATAGTACTGGAAGTATTAGCCATTGCAATTAGACAAGAAGAAGAAATAAAAGGCATCCAAATTGGAAAAGAAGTAAAGCTGTCCTTATTTTCAGATGACATGATACTGTACATAAAAAAATGGATTCCATAAAAAATTAATAGAGTTAATAAATGAATTTGGCAATATAGCAGGATACAAAATTAATGCCAAGAAATCTATGGCATTTCTATACACTAATAGTGAACTTACAGGAAGAGAGAATAAAAAAGCAATCCCATTTACCATTGCATTAAAAGAATTAAGATACCTAGGAATAAACTTAACTAAGGAGGTAAAGGACCTACCTATACACAAAAAAATACAGGACACTGAAAAAAGAGATAGAGGAAGATGTAAACAGATGGAAGAACATACCATGCTCATGGATTGGGAGAATCAACATCATTAAAATGGCCATACTACCCAAAGCAATCTATAGATTCAATGCACTACCCATTAAAAATACCAACAACATATTTCACAGACCTAGAAAGAACTCTCCAAAGATTCATCTGCAACAAAAAAAGACCCCAGATAGCCACAGCAATCCTGAGAATGAAGAATAAAGTAGGTGGGATCTCAAGCTATATTACAAAGCAACTGCTCTCAAAACAGCCTGATACTGGCCCAGGAACAGACACATAGACCAATGGAATAAAATAGAGAATCCAGATATCGATTCAAACCACTATGCTCAACTAATATTTGACAAAGGAGTCATGTACATACAATGGAGTCAAGACAGTCTCTTCAATAAATGGTGTTGGGAAAATTGGACAGACACATGCAAAAAAAATGAAACTAGACCACCAACTTACACCATACACAAAAATTAACTCCAAATGGATACAGGATTTAAACATAAGACGGAAAATCATAAAAATACTAGAGGAATCCACAGGCAGCAAAATCTTAAGACATATGCTCAAGGAACTTCTTCACTGATACTACTCCAAGGGCAATGGAAGCTAAAGAGAAAATAAACAAATGAGACTACATCAAAATAAAAAGCTTTTTCACAGCAAAAGAAACCATCAACAAAAGAACATGAAAGCCCACTGTATGGGAGAACATATTTGCAAATGTTACCACTGATAAAGGTTTAATCTCCAACATCTACAGCCAATTTATACAACTTAATAAAAGGAAGATAAATGATCCAATAAAAAAATGGGCAACAGACCTAAATAGAACCTTTTCAAAAGAAGACAGAAGGCCAAGAGACACATGTAAACATGCTCAAAGTCACTAATTTATCTGAAAGATGCAAATCAAAATAACAATGTGATAACCATCTCACATCTGTCAGAATGGCAATCATCAACAAATCAACAAACGACAAGTGTTGGCGAGGATGCGGAGTAAAAGGAACTCTCATACACTGCTGGTGGGAATGCAGACTGGTGTGGAGAACAGTATGGCATTTCCTCAAAAAAACTAAAAATGGAACTCCCATTTGACCCAGTAATCCCACGCTTAGGAATATATCCTAAGAAACTAGAAACACCAATCAGAAAGGATTTATGCACCCCTCTGTTCATAGCAGCACAATTTACAATAGCTACAATTTGGAAACAGCCTAGGTGCCCGTCAGCAGATGAGTGGATCAGAAAACTATGGTACATCTACACAATGGAATACTATGCTGCCAATAAAAAGAAGGAATTCTTACCATATGCAGCAACATAGAAGGAACTGGAGAGCATTATGCTAAGTGAAATAAGCTAGTCAATGAAAGAAAAATACCACATGATCTCACTCATTTATGGATAATAAAGAACATTATAAACTGATGAACAAAAAGATACAGAGGCAATAAAACATCAAACAGACTGATGTAGCCATTATGGAAAACAGTATGAAGTTTCCTCAAAAAATTAAATATAGAACTGCCATTTGACCCAGTGATCCCACTTCTAGCAATATATCCTAAGAAACTAGAAACACCAATCAGAAAGAATATATGCATCCCTATGTTCATAGAAGCACAATTTACAATAGCTAAGATCTGGAAAAGCCCAACTGCCCATCACAGTAGATCAGTGAATCAAAAAGCAGTGGTACATTTATACCATGAAATGCTATGCAGCAGTAAAAAAATAAGGATCTCTTATCCTTTGAGATAGCATGAAGGGATTTGGAGCATTTTTTTGCTAAGCTAAATAAGCCCATCAGAGAAAGACAAGTATCACATGATCTCACTCATATGTGGAATGTAAGGAACAAAATAAACTAATAAAATAGATCCAGAGACATGGAAGCATGGAACAGACTGTGGAATCTCAGATGTAAGGTGAAGGTGGGTGGGTGGGTAGGAAGAGATTAACCAAAGAACTTGTATGCATATATGCATAACCCATGAATACAGACAATAGGATGGTGAAGGCCTGGGCTGGGGGATAAGAGAGGGCTAAAAGGATCAATGGGGGGAGGGGGAGGGGACATATGTAATATTTTCAACAATATGGATTTATTTATTTTTAATATATTTTATTGATTTTTTACAGAGAGGAAGGGAGAGAGATAGAAAGTCAGAAACATCGATGAGAGAGAGACATCGATCAGCCACCTCCTGCACGCCCCACAGTGGAGATGTGCCCCCAACCGGAATCGAACCTGGGACCTTTCAGTCCCCAAGCTGACGCTCTATCCACTGAGCCAAACTGGTCTCGGCAATAAAATATATTTTTTTAAAAAAAGGAGAAGTGATTAAAAAGTACAAATTGCCAATAAAAAAATAGTCCCAGGGAAGTAAAGTATAGCACAGGGAATACAGTCAATAATATTGTAATAATTATGTACGGTATCACATGGATACTAGACTTATTGAGGTAATCACTTAGTAAATCACATGTCTAATCCAACACTAATACAGTATTTTATGTAAAAAAATGTTTAAATATTTATACTCAGTTAAAAAAAAAAGTCAGTGCCCGGCCAGTGTGGCTCAGTGGTTGAGTATCGTCCTATGAACCAGAAGGTCAAGATTCGATCCCCAGTCAGGGAACATGATCCCAGGCGAGGACTTGATCCCCAGTGTGGGCACACCGGAGGCAGCCCATCAATAATTCTGTCACCATTGCTGTTTCTCTCTCTCTCTCCCTCTCCCCTCCTGTTTGAAATCAATAAAAATGTTAAAAAAACAAAATTACAAAAACAAGGCAGTAAAGTAGTGAAGTGAAAATAAAAATTTGTTTAAAAGTGGATACAACTGCGAGGAAAGGAAGGTACCAGAGTCTCTTCTAATAGGTTTGGTAGCAAAGCCGGATAGCAAAGGAGGTAAGGCCAACAGAGAAGACATTGAAGGTAAGTAAAACATAATCACCTTTAAAATAAATGACATCAAAAAAATATAAACTGACTGTATAACATTCTCTGACAGGAATAACTTCTGCTAAACTTCAACACGGGCCGGTTCAGATCTGCCCTCACCCGGAGCCAGAGGATCGCTCCCGCTCCCTCCGAGCTGGTCCTCTGTGTCAGCGGTTCTCAACCTGGGGGTCGCGGCCCCTTTGGGGGTCCCACGACCCTTTCACAGGGGTCGCCCAAGACCATGGGAAAATGCAGATATTTACATCACGACGCATAACAGGAGCAAAATGCCATGGTCGGGGGTCACCGCCCCATGAGGAGCTGTGTGCCAGGGTCGCGGCCGGAGGAGGGGGGAGAACCGCTGCTCTGTGTGTGCCATGCAGCCTGGCTACCCAGCGGCTGCGGGCCCCACGGATACGGGGACCCCAGGTAGAGAGAGCATTTCCCACACCTGCCTCCGCATGAGGGCCACCGGGGACACTTCTTTACACACACACACACACACTCACACACACACAGACACACACACACACACACACACACTCACACACACACACACACACACACGCACGCACACTCACACAGACACACACTCACACACTCACACACACTCACACACACACACACACGCACGCACGCACTCACACACACACACACACTCACACACTCACACACACACACACACACTCACACAGACACACACACACTCACTCACACACACAGACACACTCACACACACTCACACACACACACACAC